>CM035427.1:23871667-24209167 GCA_020310875.1 Ceratopteris richardii
TGGAAGTGGTGAATAGATGTGACGTGGGGTGGGGAGCTGAAAAGACAGGGAATGGTTGAGGGCCTGGTTGAAAAGCCCTAGCAAAGATGTCCTGGAGGGATTGTAGAAATGGAGAGAGGGATATCGGGGGTTGGGGTCGTAAATTTGAGGAGGGCTGAAAGGGTTGCGTGGTAGCAGGGAAGCCCATGAATGTGGATCTGGGGTCAGGATGACCGGTGGCTGAAGGCATTGGGGATGGTTGTCCTAGGGCAGGCTCGGGAATGGTTTCGGTGGGTGGTGTAGTGATGGGGTTTGCGTCAAAGACCGGGTTATCAGTGGTAGAGAATAGGGTGGCACTGGAGATCGGAGTACGGAAGGTGAAGGTGGGGTCGGTGGGTTGAGCAGTCGATGTGGTTTCCACTGTTTCTCTTCTAGGAGGTGATGGTGGGGGAGTGGATGGTAGTGGTTCGGTGGACTCCTCATGGGTGGCGGGGTGCTGTTGACTAGCTGTTTGGGAGGTTGGTGTAGTAGTGGGCTCTTCTGCAACTGTAACGGGAATTTGGATATTTTTACCTGAGCGAGGTCGTGTCTGGAACCTTCGTGGGTCATATTGAACTGAAGGCCTCTGAATGGCAGTGCGCACAGCTTCTACAACTCCATATGTTTCTGCCATCAATAAGAGACCTTCCCTGTACTCTGAGTCAACTCCCGCTTCTTCCAACAACTGAGTCATAAGTACTCTGCTGCTCTGTTCAGTGAGTAACTGCTGCGATCGCACTCTTTCCATAATCTGATACAGCCTTCGGAGTTCTGCTGTATATGCTGGGGCTTCAGTGGTCTCTTCTTCATATGCTTCTTCTTCTTCCGGGTGTCCGTGTTGTTGGCTTTGCTGAGCGTCACTCCAATGGACATGTCTACCGTCTGTAGACTTTCTTCTTCTCCGTGAGGATGTGCCCTGCTCCTCTGCCTCTGAATAAAACTCCACATCAGAGAATTGTGTGCTTTGTAGGAATGCTTCGAAATCCTGGGGGTCCAGTCCTTCAGCCTCTCCAGTGGCAGCAAACTCGAATTCAGGTGTAACCGGAGGAGCCGATGGGGTGGGTTGTGTCGTAGTGTCAGATTCCGACCTGGGTATCCTAATGGTAAAAGGAGGTACAGTGCCCTCTCTTAATGGTGATGCCTCAGGAGTAGTCAGGACTTCCCTTGTCTGGACACACGGAATCGCGCCCCTCATGCGCTTGGACTGATGTGTGGATGTCTTGAGCCTTTTAAACATTTGTAATTGTGCCCAAGTTAAGGCACGCTCAATGGGGACATCATATGCCAAGCATCGGTAAATGATGCGTGTGAGTGCACAGCATCCGTTCACCACTAATTTCCTAGAAGCCCGTTTGTTCGCTTCATACAACTGATCTATAATCCACACTGGTAGCTTAATAGGTAGCGCACCTGCTTCCGCCAAGTAGAGAGCAAACCAGATCTTCTTGTGTGGTTGCGTGAATCGGTCTTGACCGGGGAAGGCGAAATGTTGCATGCACATGCGGAGAGGGATGGACACATTTGGGGTGAGGGCTACCATGTCTTTCAGCTTCACTACTTTCCTGTCCTTCATGTTGTTGGGAACGAGAGCATCCTTTTCTGAGGGTACATGCGTGCCATGCATCTTTAAAGCATCACTCACTAGCTCCACAGTAAGTTCAAACCTCTTCAACTCGTTGTTGCCCAGCAATGAGGGGAGAACAAATGATCCGGGTTGGTCCTTATCTTCATGAGCTTGTAATGTAGAGACCAGATAGTAACATCGGAGGAGGTCGGGTTTAGGTAGTGGGGCTTCAAAATATTCCGCCAACCCTGCTCGTTGCCATATGATCTGGAGGTCTTCGGTGTTCTGTAAAGTCTCGAACTCCTTGGAGAAAAATTGGAAACGCACCCATGATCTGTCATACTCGCATTTAGACTCCCAGATATACTTAGCCTCTCCTAATGGACCGGGCATGCCATTGAACCAATGAGAGTTGGCATGGACTCTTTCCGTGATTCCTGTAGGTGGGTCTGGCACCGGGAGTTGCTGAAGGTGTTGCATCTCCACTGGTCGTTCAGTCGGGGGCACGTCCACAGGTAGGCTATCCACATCAATTCCTGCAGTAAGTATCCCTACTTGTGAGCCCGAACCTGTCGCTTCTGCCATTTTACTGTTTGCCTTCTGATTTTGTGAGAATATAGAAGCATGTGTTAACATCGTAATGGACAGACTAAATCCGTTGCTGTCCCCGTTACAACATTAACATGAGGTATATGGTGAGTTAGTGGTTAGTAAGTGCACGAAGACAGTGAGTGTAGTTAACGTTTGTGTATTCCTAGGAGACTAATGCCGTTAGTAAGTGGGGTGAATTTACAAATCGGGGTCGGGGGGTTTATCACAGATCTTAGACTGCCAAATGCAGTGGATGGGTTTTGCTTTCGGTTTCGTAGAGACTCCAGAGAGCTGTGTCGGTGTCGCTGTTTGGGAATGGGGCCTTTTAGGGACCCACTTATAAGTGATTACATGCATGCTCATGGGTCTTGGTGTGTTCCTAAGTGTTGAGCACGAGGGAATACTGGTTGTACTCGTAGATGGGTTATGCTGCATAGGTTGTGGCCTTGGCGTAACTACTTGTGCCCTCAAGCAAGCCTTAGGCACCCAAATTTGTCTAGATTGTGGGCTTGCCTTCATCGACTTCTTGGGCACCCAAATAGATTTTACTTTAGCAGAAGAATTTCTGACAGACTTCTTATTAGCGTCGTGTTGTTGGTTACTAATAAGAGGCTTTGCCCGTGTAGTTGACGGTGGTGCACCCGGTCGTTCGCCTTTCCGCACCCACACCTGGTTTATTTTCTGGGACATTCTGCTGCGCAGGTACTTTTGATCTCGGACATAGGTAGTACTCGGCTTCTTCTGCTTGTGATCCGCCTTTGGTTGCTGCCTCCTTCTGGCCTTTGGAAAAGAAGGGAGTTCCGTTGCATCCCTGACTCCTTTTTTGCAAATATCATTCCTCTGCAACACAGGGTTTTGAACAAGAACAGCATGGTCATCTTCATGTGTACCCCTGGAAGGACCAGGAGTCTGTGCCTTTCCTAGTTCCTTGAGTGCTCCATTGTCTAATTCTACTGTAACTCGACTATGATTGACCCAAACCTGGAGAAGTCCACTTCTTAGGTTTAAGTTAATTGCTTGGTCATAGATCCAATCTTGACCCAAGACTAGAGGTTCTGTGAGATCCTCATCTTGACACACCAGTACTTTAACTGTCATTGCCTCATCATGAATGTAAAGGGGAAGTTCCGCCTCGCCCATGCAAGGGGTTTCCACTCCTCCCAATCCTATAAGATATGCTTCCACAGGATTGACAGTCAATTGTAATTCTTGGCAGTAAGACAATTTAACAGCACTAGTGGCTGCACCTGAGTCAATCAAAGCTCTTACGGTCCTTGCACTCTTTCCTTGTCCTATATCTAAGGTTACGAAAGGACGTCTATCAATTATCCTATGCGAGCTTGTTCCTGCGACTTCACACATGGCCATAGGAAATCCTTGGTCTGCATAGTCATTCGCTCCAGGCTGATCTCTACCTTGCCTTCGTAATTTCATCCTTCTGATGCGTTCCAAAGCTTCAGCTTGAGCTTCTTCTCGAACTCGCTTTTCTTCCTCTTTGCGTTTCTTAGCAGTGTTGAGTCGACTGAGCATTTCCTCCGTGAGGGGTTCCTGATACAACTTGACTCTGCAACCGCTAATATAATTTGGGAGAACATCACCCTCTAATGTGGCCAATTGTACTGCTCCACTTGTGGAGATCCTATTGATGATCATAGGTCCGTAGCCTCTCTTCTCTAGCTTCCTTGCGTGTTGTTTCAGTGTATAGACTAAAACTAGATCTCCTGTTTTCAAGCCCTTATCCTTCACATGGGCATCAAAATATGCCTTCTGTCTCTTCTTGGCTGCATATATTCCTGCAGCGGCTCTCAGTCTTGTTTCCCCTAATCGTTCAAGGTCAAAGATCCTAGAGGAGAGCTCATGACCTGTCCATTCGTGCTCTTGTGCTACTTTCAATGTAGGGATCAAGAAGTCCAAGGGTAGCACATCGTTTTGGCCGAAAACCATCTGGAAGGGGGTGGCTTGGAGTACCGTTTTATAGGCAGCTCGGTATGCCCAAACAGCATGGTGTAGCTGTTTGTCCCAATCAGAGCGTCTAGTGTTCACTAGTTTCGTCAATACATTGCATAAAATCTTATTAGTGCTCTCAGCTTGTCCATTAGCTTGAGGGTGATAAGGGGCAGACTTCTTGTGTATTACCAAGAATTCTTGGAGTAGATTTTCAATCACTTAGTTCAAGAAATGAGTGCCTCTATCGCTTACAAGCTCTATAGGTAGCCCATATCTCGTGAATACATTCTCAAACAAGAATTTGGCAGTTGTTTGAGCATCGTTCTTGGTTGTAGCTTTTACCTCTACCCACTTGGTGAGATAATCTGTTGCCACAATGATGTATTCCGCATGAGAACCCTTAGCTGGGGGATTAATAGGACCTACGAAGTCTATTCCCCACTTAGAGAATGCACGTCCACCCATCATAGGTTTCAGTGGCATCTCATCTTTGCGTATAGGATACTGAGTCCTTTGACAGATATCACACCGTTTCACATAGGTATGAGCATCCATGTGAAGTGTAGGCCACCAAAAGCCCGCAAATAGTATTGCCTTGATTACCCGATCTGGTCCAAAGTGTCCTCCTGCTACACCTTGGTGAGCAGTTTCTAAGATCTTAAGATACTCACTTTCATGGACACATAATCTCAGGTAACCATCTTTACCGCGCTTATATAGATTATCACCTATGAGTGAATAATCCAGGGCTTCTTGTTCTAAACTCCTTTTCCTAGCTAGAGTCATGTCTGGGGTGAATGTGTTTGTCCGCAAGAATGATACTAGAGGTTCACTCCAATCTGGCACAATAGATATTTGATAGAGAGTGGCATGTTCCACAGGTGGTTTAGTGCAACAGATTGGGCATTCCTTGCACAACTTTTGGACATCCGCTTCCATAGTTGGCCAATGCACTCCGAATCTCTTTAGAGTCTGCAACGTTCGTTGCTTTGAATGGTGTTGCTCTAGTGCACCTACATGTGCTAGTTGCAACCATTTAGCGTACTCATCCTCTTCTACGCAACAAGCCAAGATCCCTTGATCTGTGTGCTTGTACATGCTTCCTGCCATGATGTGGTATTTTTGGGCTTTTACAACCTCTCTGTTCCGTGTGTTTACCACAGGATGGTTAGGCCCGTATGTCAATGCTGGTACCAATGGCTTGGCCCACTGCGGCACCACTTCCAAATTAAACAAGTAAGCATCCGGAAGGTCATCTGACACTCCTTGTGGGGCTTCTCCCGATGTGAGCCTAGAGAGATGATCGGCTCTCAAATGAGTCCTACCTTTCCTTACCACAACCTCAAAATCGTATTCCATTAGCAAGAGAAACCATCTCACTAATCTTCCTGTATTGCATGGCTTGTTTACAAGATATAACAACGCCTGATGATCAGTAAAAAATTTAAACTTATTTGCAAGCAAATAGTGTCTAAATTTTTTAACTGCATATACCATGCCTAATCCTTCGCGCTCTGTAGTGGTGTAATTCCGTTCAGCCGCATTCAATTGTCTACTGGCATAGGCAATTGGAAGATCCATATTACCTTCACCAGTAGGTTGTGCGAGCACACATCCAATGGCATAATTGGATGCATCCACATGAACATGGAATGGCTTACTCCAATCTGGTGTGGTCAAGATTGGTGCTGAACATAATCTTCGTTTAAGCTCTTGGAAGGAATTTTCGCATTCATCCGTCCATTCAAAGTTTGTCAGAAGTCCGTACATGGGCTTTGCGATGACAGCATACATGTGTATAAATCGTCGATAATAACCGCAATGCCCCATGAAAGCTTGTACTTCCTTGACATTCTTTGGCCTAGGTAACTCCGCTATGGCTCTCACTTTTTCTTCGTCAGTAGATATGCCATTCTTTGACACTATATGTCCTAGGATCTTGCCTTGCCTGACCATAAAAACACACTTTTCGGGGTTCAGGCAGACTTGATATTCTCTACATTTGTCAAAGATTCGTTTGAGTTCAGGAATATGGGTTTGTCTAACATTGGAATGAGCACAGAGATCGTCAACGTAGACTTCTAAACTCTTCCTCAGGAACTCCTTAAACACATGGCACATCAGCCTCTGGAAGGTGGCTGGTGCATTGGTAAGCCCAAATGGCATTACTCTAAAAGCAAAAATGCCCCATTCTGTGGCAAAGGCTGTCTTGTGCTGATCCTCTGGAGCTATGGCTACTTGATTGTAGCCCGAGAATCCATCAAGGAAACTGTACACTTCCTTGCCTGCCACTCTTTCTAAGAGATGTTCTGTGATGGGAAGCGGATAGTTATCTCGGATTGTGGCTGCATTAACCTTCTTCAAGTTAATGCACACACGCAGCTTACCATTCTTCTTGGGCACCACTACGATGGGGGATACCCATTCAGTGTGCTCAATTTCATAGATAAATCCGGCTTCGACCAGTCTATCTATCTCTTCCTTGATCTTAGCAGCATAGTTATCGTTATATGTATAAGGCTTTTGCTTAGAGGGTTTGGCATCTGAGGTCATGGGGATGGTGTGTGAGCATATGTCAGGGTCAACACCTTTCAAATCCTTGTAACTCCAAGCGAATACATCTCTGTATTCTCTTAGCAAGGTAATCAATTCGTACTCTTCTTCTTCTGTCAGGTCATGGCCTATATACGTGCATCTCTCCTCTCCTTCTTCTATGGCCACTACTATTTTCTTGGTGGTTTCTTTGTTATCATAGGCCTCTCCTGATTGTGCCTCTCGTTTAGGCATTCTTATCATGACTCTCCTGTCATCTATCTCATACTTCTTAAAATTTCCGGGGACCTCAAACAAAGATTCTTCCTCTTCTGGTGAGGCTTCTCTCTTTTTTCGTTTCTTTCCTTCTTCCTTCGGGGTCACATGTGTTGTTAATCTTACATTAGTTGTAACCTCTCCATGCCTCTGGGGTTGAAATTCTACTTCATGGAAGTATTCTTCATCTGATGCAAATGGTGGGTCCATAATGATTGACTCTAGATCGGAGTCACTTGCATCCTCAAATGCATCAGGGCTAGGTTCGCATTCTTCTAGAACTGCCTCTCCCATGATTGGCTCTATGGAGAAGACTGAAATATCATAACCATCCTCATCACAGTGAGGTGTCCATTGTTCTTCGTTGATGGCTACGTCCATTGTTGCTAAGATTTCTGCCCAACCGTGAGGTTCAAATTCTTCGTCTGGAAAAACTACAGGTGCATAGGCTGGGTCTTGGATTGATCTATGGGTTTCTTTCGCACCTACCTCTCTGGCTTTCTCTCTCTTCTCTTCTTCAACTGCTACCTTGCACATCCATAAGTGAGTATCTTCATGCATCCATGAGGATCCAGATCCTATGGAATGCACCGATTCTGTGTCATCTTTGGCTCTATGGATGGGATTCCATTGGATAGGAGGGACGTCTCTGTGAGAAAAATCCTTGAGATTGACTTTGGTTGTAACACCCAAGTGTTGCAGATACAAGGAGTTGGTTCCCCAATCCTGTACCACTTGCAATTGTCGCATAAATGGCCTTCCCAAAATCATCTCATAGGCATGATTTTTACTGAAGTCACAGATAGCAAAACTATGTTCAAACTCGACACCACAAGTGGTGAGAGTTATTCCTTCTAGCAATCCTAGGGGTCTCTCTATGTGGCCATCCGCCATCTGCAATTTCATTCTCGTCGGCCTGAGTGCTGGCTTGCCCCAACGCTTCCATAAGGAGGTGGTGGCAATTGCAACTCCTGCACCTGAGTCCAAAATTGCCTTCGTGGTGTAGTCCTGATAGGTGATGGGAAGGTAGGTGTTCCCTTCTTCACCTTCACACATATCTCCTATCTTATCCAAGGGAATTTCCGGTACTGTCCTATGGGATCCTACCTGGGAACGAGGTTTTGCAGTTTCAGTTACTTGACTAGCTACATATTTCCGCGCGTTTGGTCTATCCTCAGACAGCTCTTCCAAAGTGAGATCGCGTTGCACCTTGGTGTTCGTTACTACCTCTGTGTTCCTCGGTATGACTGAGTCGTCGTTCCTTACCATGACTGTGGGTGCTCTCATACATGTGGACTTTGCTTCCCATGGGCCTGTGAAGTGGGGTAGCTCCTGTATGGAATTAGACTCAAAGTCCAATCTCTCGTGAGACTGAACACTCTCATGCTCCCCGTAAATAGATGGGATGTCTTGTGGGAATTGGTCGTGTGCATCGTCCACAAGTTCAAAAGGAGGGGCGACCTCGCTTTCGTTATCCCATTTGTCTTCTTGAATCTCTCGTAGGAAGTCTGGGGCAAACCGATTCATAGAAGAAGAAGTGTCTGGCTCCGTAGAATTGGGCGCATAAGCAACCTGTGAAGGAGGGCTGATTCTATTGTTGACTCTCTCCTCGTTCTCGCAAATGGCTGGAGCACAAGCTTCTTGGGGAGGATTACTTATTCTATTACTTTTCCGAACAGGCTCATACGCTCTCTGGGAAGGAATGTGGGTTACTTGTGGAGGTACATATGCTTTCGAGGGGGGCTCCTGTGACCTTTGGGGAGGAAGATAGGCTCCTTGAGGAGGCACATGGCCTTTCTGAAGAGGCTGGCTTATCCGTTCTCTTGCCCTTTCCTTTCTTTGAGGGGTAGGTTCCTTTTCTGGCTGTGCTATTGGCCTCTCTATTCTTTCTAAGGAGGGGAAGTTGTCCGGTTTAGGGGCATTGGCCACATACACTTCTGATTGGGAATGATTCCTGTTTTTGCTTGCTTTTTCTTGGTCTTGATTTTTTTCTTCCTTGTCAGATCTTGCAATTATCCTCTCTAACTTCTCTAGGAATCCATCCAAGTGTAATTGCGTTTTGGCTGAGCCTGAGTAATTGAAAAGGCGACTTGCTTCAAACATAGTCTGAGCCAATGCGACCATTTTCGCGCATAGTTTGGTTCTTTCTATCTCTAGGTCAGCTCTAGGATAGCACTTGTCATGATCCGTGACGTTTGGCCCTTCTTGGATTCTGGCCTGATATGCCTTAAGCATCATGTCTATGTCTTCAGGAGTGGGATCAGCTAATACTGATCCTGTTTGGGGTGGTGGGTGGGTTGCGTGGGCTGTCTTAGAGGGTGAAGGGATGGAGGGTGATGGGGATGGTAGCGGTGGGAATGTGTGAGAGTGCGGTTGAGACGTGATCTCTATGATTTTAGCCTTGGTTTCTCGTAGACTTTCCTCAAGTTCACTCATCTTCTTTGCCCATTGCCTTTTCATGCGTTCGCGGCTATCTTTCCAAGCTCTTGTTCTCTTTTTATTTTGGCTCTCAGTATCGCTAGCATCTAGGCTCTTTTCCTGGCCTACCCCTTGGTTTTGCTGCAATGCCTGAGCCCTAGTGACTACCTGTACTGGTGCAGTGGAAGTGACGCTTCCTGAGGAGTCTACCACTAACCCAACAACGTTGATAGGGGTGATTTTTGGCATGCTATTGGGGTTCTTTGGGCAATCTCGTAAGAGATTCTCTTTTCCGCAATCTTGGCAGAAGCCTTGGATCGTCACCGACTGGGTTTGCGTAGGTGGAGGTAAGGGACAATCACGAATGAGGTGATCTCCTTGGCATCTGTAGCACGGTCCTCTAGGAAATGGTGGTCGTACTTGCCTAGGTTGAGGTCTAGGGTTGGGGTTTGTATACATGATGTTCGTGTAATCTGACTCCCAACTAGGTTCGTTCGACTCTTCACCATAGTAGGACTCTCCATGTTCTGGGGACTGCATGTAGTAAGCCTGGGGGCTATCCACATGGGTAGAATCAAAGCTATGGTCACTTGGGTCAATTTCAGAGATCAAGGATGTTACAGGGACTATAGCTCTATTCAGGTTCTCTTCTGCAGCCGTATACTTTACCGGAATCACATTAGCTGGGGCAGGGGGTTGTTGTGCTAGCACAGGCTGAGGCCTTTGTTGGGCCTGATACTGTGGTTGGTAGGTTTGTTGGGGTCTAGCATATTGTGGTGGTGGATTTTGGTTCTGGTATCTGCCTTGTTGGTAGGGTTGCCTAACTGCCTGCTTGTTGTATGGGCAGTCTTGTGCGGTGTGATTGGTGTATCTCCGTTCTATGGTGCAGTACTGGCTACTAGGGTTTACTTGGGGTTGAGCCATAATGGGACAGACGTTCGCCATATGGTCACCACCGCATGTATAGCACCTTTTCACAGGGGCAAACCTTGGGATTTGTTTGCTAGTTACACCTAGTTTCTGAGCTACTTTTTCGGCAAGTTCTTCAATTGATGTGGCTTGTGTGGAAGATTGACTAGATGCACTATCTGAATCTTTGTAAATTTTGGACAACTCTAGCTCTTCTCCTAGGTTATCTTCAATGTCAATGCACATACGTACACATTCTTCTATAGTCCTAGGGTCTTTCAGATACACATAGGATCTCAATTTTGGGCTCAGCAATCCGTCAAGAAATAAGGCTACTTGTTTAGCAGATGTGGGTAGCTCCGAAATAGGGCACCTTTCAAGATATTGTCTAAATCTTCTTCCTGCAAGTCTCACAGTCTCTTGAGGGGTTTGCTTGAAGCTGTGAATCAGTGAGGAGGTGTTGTGTCTTATGCCGCTCTTAGAGAACTCTATAATGAATGCCTCTAGGAGTTGATCTATGCTCCTGAACTGGCGTTCATCTAATGGCTGAAACCACGTAAGTGCTGTGTTCCTAAGGGTTAGACCGAAGGCATTGTACTGCGTGAACAGATCCTCCACTTGTTCAGCTCTCAAGACTTGCTTGAACTCTGCCACATGATCATAGGGATCTCCTGTGCCGTCAAAGTAATTCTTCATGGACTTAACTAGCTGGGTGGGTCTCAAAGTTCTTGTGTGCTCTCTAGGCCTCGGCAGAGGGAATCCATCTACATTTCTTTGGTTCCTGTGGGCTCTATGCATCTCAGGTTCTACCCTATTCGTCTCCGTTCTCGTTCTTTCTCTGCCCACTGGATTGGCAAAACTTACCTCTGGTCTATCTTTACTTCTGTCTCTTTGCATACCATGAGCCTGGGATGTTCCAGCTCCAGGGTGACCATAGGCTACATTTGATCTTGGTTGGGGGAAAATGAATTCGCCCTTCCAAGTGTAAGCATGCCTATCATTTTCTGTCACCACAAAAATCCTCTCTGACGTGTGGTCTAAGTAGGTCACTCTACCTGGGCTATCTGGATCCTTAAACTCATAGATCATGATTGTTCCTATGTCAGTTGGGTGATCCGGTTTATACCTCCAGAAGGCTTCGTCCGTTTCTCGATTGAGAAGCAAATCTATGCACTTGTTATCTTGGGGGATCCACTCAGGCGTGATAATCCTAGTGAGAACTGATTTACCTCGAGGGGTTCTAGGTTCCGCACCCATGTTCCCTTGTTCCAGGTCACCTAAGTCCGCTTCTGAGATTACATTCCCAAAGTCATCTGTCCTGTCAGGATGACTAGTGACTACATATATAGTTCCTTCTTTGTCCAGGTATGCACCATTTTCAAACTTGACAGCTGTGTGTTCTAGTCCAATGGATTGATCAGGGTTTTTAATCTGGACCACAGATCTTCCTAAGCCGTCCTCATAGATGCTAGCACCTAATCGGTTGGTCCTCAGGTACTCCAACTGTGTTTTGTAAGGGCCTTCTACCCTGTACAAGTAGGGCACTCCTGAACTTCCCGTAGGTTTGTCCATGCCTTGAGACATCTCTGACTCACTGGTCTCAGAGCGAGGGTAGTTCGAGTGGTGGCTCAACTGCTGGGCCCAGGACCTAGCAGTGTGGTTGACACTAGCCTCTGAAGACCTAAGGCTTTGTCTCTCTCTTACTAGGTGTCGTCCTGATCTAAGGTTCATATGCCTAACTGATTAGCCCAAATTTTTGCCCAGAGTACAACCTCGTTGCCGATCAATTGGTACCAGTCACTTGATTCTTTTTAGTTATTCCTCGTGTTTAAAGTCTTGTCTGCTATTACGTCGTCAGGAATGCTTGAATGTTCTTCGTACTTTCAGGTTGATCGTTCCACGTTAGGTTCTTTCCTTTATGTTGTCGATAGTACAGAGATTAAGTTTTTAGCTTGAACTTGAGTTTGTAGGTAGTCTTCAACTTGATAGTGGCCTATCGTCGCCCTGACTTACTCCTACTTCTAATTGCTCTTAGCCTAGGCTAGGAATTGACGAAGAGGAGTTGAGAATATTCCGACCTTTCTTGCCGAACCTTGCTCTTTAGTGCTCGAGAAGTTGATTCTCAAGCGTGTGCCACACCCTTGCTTGGATACTCTCAATTGCTTCTCAATAGGCCTTTCTTGCCGAACCTTGCTCTTTAGTGCTCGAGAAGTTGATTCTCAAGCGTGTGCCACACCCTTGCTTGGATACTCTCAATTGCTTCTCAATAGGCCTGCATAAATCCCAAGATTAGCTCCAAGTAGACCTTTCAATTGACAGACAATTTATTTCAGACACTTTTTTTAATGACCCTTGTTCCCCCTTTTGCATTGTTAGAAATTTACTCTAGAGCTCCCTTGGTGTTCCTACCCCTCAGTGTGTCAACTTCCAAATATCCTATCTGAAAATCAACGCGTTATTCTTATAAAAAACAGTTGAGGGCGTGTAGTATATGTCACGAGCTTTCCGACAAGCCCTAGAGCTCAGAAAATGGATTTCGTATGAAAAAGTTATGACCGTTCAGGGTTTAGGGGGTTAACTAGACAAACAGAACCTTTCGGGGGTTTTAATGCATTTTCTAAGGCCTTTGTAAGTAGATGAGTCCATGAAAGTGCAAATATGCCCAAAATTTAGCCTAAATTTCCAAGAATTCACTCCTTAATTTTTTGCCGAAAATGCCTGTCTATCGCGATAGACGGTGTCTGTCGCGATAGACACAATCTATCGTGGGGGCTGTCTGTCGCGATAGACGGTGTCTGTCGCGATAGACAGTGTCTATCGTGGATTTCTGTCTGTCGCGATAGACGGTGTCTGTCGCGGATTTCTGTCTGTCGCGATAGACGGTGTCTGTCGCGATAGACGCTGTCTGTCGTGAAATTCGGTCTGTCGCGATAGACGGTGTCTGTCGCGATAGACGGTATCTGTCGCGGATTTCTGTCTGTCGCGATAGACGGTGTCTGTCGCGATAGACGGTATCTGTCGTGAAATTCGGTCTGTCGCGATAGACGGTGTCTGTCGCGATAGACGGTATCTGTCGTGAAATTCGGTCTGTCGCGATAGACGGTATCTGTCGCGGATTTCTGTCTGTCGCGATAGACGGTGTCTGTCGCGATAGACGGTATCTGTCGTGAAATTCGGTCTGTCGCGATAGACGGTGTCTGTCGCGATAGACGGTATCTGTCGCGGATTTCTGTCTGTCGCGATAGACGGTGTCTGTCGCGATAGACGGTGTCTGTCGCGATAGACGGTATCTGTCGCGGATTTCTGTCTGTCGCGATAGACGGTGTCTGTCGCGATAGACGGTATCTGTCGTGAAATTCGGTCTGTCGCGATAGACGGTGTCTGTCGCGATAGACGGTATCTGTCGCGGAATTCTGTCTGTCGCGATAGACGGTGTCTGTCGCGATAGACGGTATCTGTCGCGGATTTCTGTCTGTCGCGATAGACGGTATCTGTCGCGGATTTCTGTCTGTCGCGATAGACGGTATCTGTCGCGATAGACAGTGTCTGTCGCGATAGACAGTGTCTGTCGCGATAGACTGAAAAAATGCAAATTTTTGAAAAACTTCTAGTGATCTAGAGTGCCCTCAAGGTGTAGGTTACAATGATAAACATGCATTCACAAAATGTTAAGATTTTCTGTCTGTCGCGATAGACAGAGGCTGTCGTCCCGGGACCTGTGCAGAGCCTGTCGTACCTGCGCACACTGCTGGGGATGATGGTACAGCAAAAAACCTGCAAAATAGCTCAGAAAACATGCAAAAACAGCACATGCAAGTTCGCTCTCTCGCTCTCTCTCACAAGTGAAATGAGGGAAATGGGGTGGAGGTGGGGATATAGTCAAAAAACTGAAATTTTCGCGATGATGGAGATGGACGTGGGAGATGGTGATGATGATGATGATGATGAAGATGGTGAAGAAAGTAAAAGAAAATCGATGAGAGTGAAGAAAATACCTACAACTCCAACGCGTCAACTCTACGTCTTACCATCACACGCTCGTCCTCAAAGCTCGATCCCCGGCAACGGCGCCAAAATTTGGTGTAGCTCAGTGATGAGTAGCACCTCCTTTAATGTCAATCCGGGAAGACGTGAGGATGGTATGAAGACCTCGAGCAAGTGGCGGCACAAGTGCGTGAGTGAGAAGCACACTAGCATGCACACACATACACACACACACGCACACACAGTAAGACAAAGAGTGAGAATCAATGGAGCTTTTAGATTACTTTCAAAATGCTCTTTACAAATTCGTTTCAATTACAATCTCGCCTCAAAAATGAGCTCTCTAGCTCTTTTTATAGTTTTTGACTAGCTTTTGGCCCTGTCCAGACCTAGTGTCCGGCCTAGTTAAAAATTAGGTTCCAGGGCTTATTTGAGGGCTCAAACGAAGTCTAAAAATTATGAAATTTGGTACGATGGTACTTCTAATACTCCTCAAGCTCGAGGACTCCTCGGCTTGCACAAAATGGAGTCTAATCTACCAAAAACGGGATTTACAATGTTTATGTAGTGATTAAAATCACTTGGGTTGTACATAATCTATGGGAAAAAATGATCTGGCCTTGTTGCCGTATTGTGCATGACTCCTTTATTGCTTTGTATGCCAACACCGTTGTTGTTCCCATTACAACATTAACATGAGGGTCGGGAGCGAATAATGGGTTAGTAAGTGCTCGGTGCGAGTGTGTGTGTGGTTAGGAGTTTGGTAGATCTAAGAGTTAAGTGGAATGATGTAGTGTGATAGTGATGTGGTTAGTAGGTTTTCATGGATTTACAAATGGGGTCTGGGGGTTTGTTACAAGTCTTAGGCTGCCAAATGCAGTGGATGGGTTTTGCTCTTGGTTTCCTAGAGACTCTCGAGAGCTTTATCGGTGTGTCGGCTTGAAAATGAGGCCTTTTAGGGACCCTGTTGGCAGTAGCCTTGGTACACCAGGACTTACAAGACGTGAAAGTCAAAGAAGGGAGTCAGAGCGAAGGGACAGCACAAGCAAACAGGGCAGTCAAAGAAGATCTGGCAAGTAGGCCAATATTTTTTCAAGACATTAATGCAAATCAAGAGATGGACATGCAGGGAGGAAGAGCAAGTAGGGAGCTCGAAGATATGTATGGCAGATCACGAGAAGAAATCCCTACAACAATAGTGATTTTTATCACTAACAATCATTTGTAAATATCATTTCACATTTTTGTAGCTCCATTTTGTGCAAGCCAAGGAGTCCTTGAGCTTGAGGAGCCTTAGAAGTAGTTGCGTACCAATTTTCGTATTTTTTAGATCTCGTTTGAGCCCCCAAATAAGCCTTGGAACCTAATTTTTAACTAGGCCGGACACTAGGTCTGGACAGGGCCAAAAGCTAGTCAAAAACTATAAAAAGAGCTAGAGAGCTCATTTTTGAGGTTAGATTGTAATTGAAACGAACTTGTAAGAGCATTTTGAAAGTAATCTAAAAGCTCCATTGATTCTCACTCTTTGTCTTACCGTGTGTGCGCGTGTGTGTGTATGTGTGTGCATGCTAGTGTGCTTCTCACTCACGCACTTGTGCCGCCACTTGCTCGAGGTCTTCATACCATCCTCACGTCTTCCCGGATTGACATTAAAGGAGGTGCTACTCATCATAGAGCTACACCAAATTTTGGCGCCGTTGCCGGGGATCGAGCTTTGAGGACGAGCGTGTGATGGTAAGACGTAGAGTTGATGCGTTGCAGTTGTAGGTATTTTCTTCACTCTCATCGATTTTCTTTTACTTTCTTCACCATCTTCATCATCATCATCATCATCACCATCTCCCACGTCCATCTCCATCATCGCGAAAATTTCAGTTTTTTGACTATATTCCCATCTCCACCTCATTTCCCTCATTTCACTTGTGAGAGAGAGCGAGAGAGCGAATTTGCATGTGCTATTTTTTGCATGTTTTGTGAGCATTCTGCAGGTACAGGCCGCACCATCGTCCCCAGCACCCTGCGCAGGTACGGAAATCTGAGTAACTGTCTGTGTGTCGCCGAGCTCTGTCAATCGCGACCGACTGAAAACTTGCTCTAATTGCTAAACAAAGTGCATATCCATGACCTACAAGCCAAGAGCTTCCCAAAAATGTGTTTAGTTTTTTGAAATTCCACAGATTTCTGTCAATCGCGATCGCTCTGTCAATCGCGATCGACAAACCACGACGGACAGATCTGTCAATCGTGATCGACACGTCAATCGCGACCGACAGCCCACGACGGCTCTGTCAATCGCGACCGACAGAGTCAACGACCGATTGACCACGACCGACTGACCATACGCGTGACACGTGTCAATCGCGATCGAGTCATCAATCGCGATCGACTCATCAATCGCGACCGACACAGTCAACGACTGTTTGACCACGACGGACAGACCACGACGGCTCTGTCAATCGCGACCGACACGGTCAACGACTGTTTGACCACGATCGACAGACCCTCGCGACCGACCTGTCAATCGCGATCGACTCATCAATCGCGACCGACAGAGTCAACGACGCTTTGACCACGATTGATTGACTTTTCGGCCACGTGTCAATCGCGACTGACCAGTCAATCGCGACTGACAGCCACGACGGACCTGTCAATCGCGATCGACACGTCGATCGCGACTGACTTGTCAATCGCGACCGACAGACTTTGCGAACGCGTTAGAAGGGCAAATTAGGTCAAATTTTCAAGACAAAATTATTGGTCTAAATTGTGATTAAGTGTGGGACAAACACTAGGGTGTGGTATTGCATCGCGAGGCCGTGCCACAAGTTACTCGAGTAATCCTGTTTGACTGTTAGCTCGTTTTGAGTCCTGATTTAACCCCCTAAACCCTGAACAGTCATAACTTTTTCATATGAAATCCAATTTTTGAGCTCTTGGGGGGATCAAAGTCAGGGGTCTTTAGAATTATTTTCCTAAAAGTCAGAATGCACATGTGTGTTTATGTTACATGAATGAAAGTGGTTGGTTTTGTCCTTTGAATATAAGCATTGAGCTAACCGTGGGACTTTTATAGGTCCATTGAGAGCAACTTGGGGCATACAAAGCAAGATTTCTTTGCAAGCTTGAGAACCGGGTTCTTGAGCACCATAAAGCAAGGGATCAACAAGTAAGGTTGGATTATTCTCAACTCCCTCTGTCATTTCCTAGCTCAAGCTAAGAACGAGTAGAGATAGGAGTAAGCCAGGGCGACGATAGGCAGTTATCAAGTTGAAGACTACCTAAAAACTCAAGTTCAAGTTAAAAACATAATCTCTGTACTATCGATAACCTAAAGGAAAAGAACCTAACGTGGAACGATCAACCTAAAGTACGAAGAACATTCAAGTGTTCCTGACGACGTGATATCAGACAAGACCATAAACACCATAATTAACTAAAAAGAATCAAGTGACTGGTACCAATTGATTGGCAACGAGGTTGTACTCTGGAAAAAATTGGGCTAATCAGTTAGGCATATGAACCTTAGATCAAGACGACACCTAGCAAGAGAGAGACAAAGCCTTAGGTCTTCAGAGGCTAGTGTCAATCACACTGCAAGGTCTTGGGCCCAACAGTTGAGCCACCACTCATACTACCCTAGCTCTGAGACCAGTGAGTCAGAAATGTCTCAAGGCATGGACAGACATACGGGAAGTTCGGGAGTGCCTTATTTGTACAGGGTAGAAGGCCCTTACAAAACACAGCTGGAATATCTTAGGACCAACCGACTAGGTGCTAGCATCTATGAGGACGGCCTAGGAAGATCTGTGGTCCAGATTAAAAACCCTGACCAATCCATAGGACTAGAACACCCAGCTGTCAAGTTTGAAAATGGTGCATACCTGGACAAAGAAGGAACTATATATGTTGTCACTAGTCACCCTGATAGGACAGATGACTTCGGGAATGTAATCTCAGAAGCGGACTTAGGTGACCAAGAACAAGGGAACATGGGTGCGGAACCTAGAACCCCTCGAGGTAAATCAGTTCTAACTAGGATTATCACACCTGAATGGGTCCCCCAAGACAACAAGAGCATAGAGTTGCTCCTCAATCGAGAAACTGATGAAGCCTTTTGGAGGTATAAGTCTAATCAGCCAACAGACATAGGAAATATCATGATCTATGAGTTTAAGGATCCAGATAGCCCATGCAGAGTGACCTACTTAGATCATGCTTCAGAACGGATCTTCGTGGTGACAGAAAATGATAGGCATGCCTACACTTGGAAGGGTGAATTTATTTTCCCCCAACCAAGATCAAATGTATCCTATGGTCACCCTGGGGCTGGAACTTCCCAAGCTCATGGTACGCAAAGAGACAGAAGTAGAGATAGACCAGAAGTAAGTTTTGCCAACCCAGTGGGCAGAGAAAGAACGAGAACAGAGACGAATAGGGTAGAACCTGAGATGCAGAGAGCCCACAGGAACCAAAGAAATGTAGATGGATTCCCTCTGCCGAGGCCTAGAGAGCACACAAGAACTTTGAGACCCACCCAGCTAGTTAAGTCCATGAAGAATTACTTTGACGGCACAGGAGATCCCTATGATCATGTGGCAGAGTTCAAGCAAGTCTTGAGAGCTGAACAAGTGGAAGATCTGTTCACGCAGTACAATGCCTTCGGTCTAACCCTTAGGAACACGGCACTTACATGGTTTCAGCCATTAGATGAGCGTCAGTTCAGGAGCATAGACCAACTCCTAGAGGCATTCATTGTAGAGTTCTCTAAGAGCGGCATAAGACACAATACCTCCTCATTGATCCACAGCTTCAAACAGACCCCCCAAGAGACTGTCAGATTGGCCGGAAGACGATTTAGACAATATCTGGAAAGGTGCCCTATTTCGGAGTTACCCACATCTGCTAAACAAGTAGCCTTATTCCTTGATGGATTGCTGAGTACGAAATTGAGATCCTATGTGTATCTGAAGGACCCTAGGACTATAGAAGAGTGTGTACGCATGTGCATTGACATTGAAGATAACCTAGGGGAAGAACTAGAGCTTTCCAAAATCTACAAAGATTCAGAAAGTGCATCTAGTCACTCTTCCACGCAGTCCACATCAATTGAGGAACTTGCCGAAAAGGTAGCTCAGAAATTAGGTGTATCGAGCAAACAAATCCCAAGGTTTGCCCCTGTGAAAAGATGCTATACATGCGGTGGTGACCATATGGCGAATGTCTGCCCTATTATGGCTCAACCCCAAGTAAACCCTAGTAGCCAGTACTGCACCATAGAACGGAGATACACCAATCACACCGCACAAGATTGCCCATACAACAAGCAGGCAGTTAGGCAACCCTATCCGCAGCCCTACCAACAAGGCCGATACCAGAACCAAAATCCACCACCACAATATGCTAGACCCCAACAAACCTACCAACCACAATATCAGGCCCAACAGAGACCCCAACCGGTACTAGCTCAACAGCCCCCAAACCCCGCTAACGTGATTCCAGTAAAGTATGCTGTTGCAGAAGAAAACCTGAATAGGGCCATAGTACCAGTAACCCCATTGATCTCGGAAAGTGACCCAAGTGACCATAGCTTTGATTCTACACATGTCGATAGTCCCCAGGCTTACTACATGCAGTCTCCAGAACATGGTGAGTCTTACTATAGTGAAGAACCAAGTGAACCTAGTTGGGAGTCAGATTACACGAACGTCATGTATGCAAACCCCAACCCTAGGCCTCAACCTAGGCAGGTACGACCACCCTTTCCTAGAGGACCATGCTACCGATGTCAGGGGGATCACTTCATTCGTGATTGTCCCTTACCTTCACCTACACAACCCCAGTCAGTGACTATCCAAGGTTTCTGCCAAGATTGTGGAAAAGAACATCTCTTACGAGATTGCCCTAAGAACCCCAATAATATGCCAAAAATCACTCCTATCAATGTGATTGGTTTGGTTGTAGATCCCTCAGGAAGCGTCACTTCCACTGCACCAGTGCAGGTAGTCACTAGAGCTCAGGCATTGCAGCAAAACCAAGAGACAAACCAGGATAAGAACTCAGAGGCTAGTGAAACCGAGAGCATAACTAAGAAAAGGACTAGAGCATGGAAAGATAGTCGGGAAAGAATGAAAAGACAATGGGCTAAAAAGATGAGTGAACTTGAGGAAAGCATAAGAGAAACCAAAGCTAGGATAACTGAAATCACCTCTCAAATCCCCTCTCACAATACCCCGCCGCCACCCCTACCATCTCCATCTGACCCACCACCTTCCCCACCACGTCATACGATTCCACCACCTCCTAGGGTAGGATCAGTGTTAGCTGATCCCACTCCTGAAGACATAGACATGATGCTCAAAGCATATCAGGCCAGAATCCAAGAAGGGCCAAACGTCACGGATCATGCCAAGTGCTATCCTAGAGCTGACCTAGAGATAGAAAGAACCAAACTGTGCGCGAAAATGGTCGCATTGGCTCAGACTATGTTCGAAGCCAGTCGCCTTTTCAATTACTCGGGCTCAGCCAAAACGCAATTACACTTGGATGGATTCATAGAGAAGTTAGAGGAAATAATTGCAAGATCTGCCAAGGAAGAAAAAAATCAAGAAAAAGATAAAGCAAGCGGAAACATGAAGCATTCCCAGTCAGAAGTGTATGTGGCCAATTCCACTAAACCAGACTCCTTTCCCTCCTTAGAAAGATTAGAGAGGCTAGTTGCACAGCCAGAAAAGGAGCCTACCCCTCAAAGAAAGGAAAGGGTAAGAGAACGGAAAAGCCAGCCTCTTCAGGAAGCCCACATGCCTTTTCAAGGAGCCTATCTTCCTCCCCAAAGGTCACAGGAGCCTCCCTCGAAAGCTTATGTACCCCCACAGGTAACCCACATCCCTTCCCAGAGAGCGTATGAGCCTGTTCGGAAAAGTAATAGCATAAGTAATCCTCCCCAAGAAGCTTGTGCCTCAGCTATCTATGACACCGAGGAAAGAGCCAACGATAGAATAAGCCCTCCTTCCCAGATAGCAGATGTACCTAATTCTACGGAGCCAGATACTTCTTCTTCGATGAATCGGTTTGCACCAGACTTCCTACGAGAGATTCAAGAAGACAAATGGGATAACGAAAGTGAGGTCGCCCCTCCTTTTGAACTTGTGGACGATGCACACGACCAATTCCCACAAGACATCCCATCAATTTACGGGGAACATGAGAGTGCTCAATCTCATGAGAGATTGGACTTTGAGTCTAATTCCATACAGGAGCTACCCCACTTCACAGGCCCATGGGAAGCAAAGTCCACATGTATGAGAGCACCCACAGTCATGGTAAGGAACGACGACTCAGTCATACCGAGGAACACGGAGGTAGTAACGGACACCAAGGTGCAACGCGATCTCACTTTGGAAGAGCTGTCTGAGGATAGACCAAACGCGCGGAAATATGTAGCTAGTCAAGTAACTGAAACTGCAAAACCTCGTTCCCGGGTAGGATCCCATAGGACAGTACCGGAAATTCCCTTGGATAAGATAGGAGATATGTGTGAAGGTGAAGAAGGGAACACCTACCTTCCCATCACCTACCAGGACTACACCACGAAGGCAATTTTGGACTCAGGTGCAGGAGTTGCAATTGCCACTACCTCCTTATGGAAGCGTTGGGGCAAGCCGGCACTCAGGCCGACGAGAATGAAATTGCAAATGGCCGATGGTCACATAGAGAGACCCCTAGGATTGCTAGAAGGAATAACTCTCACCACTTGTGGTGTCGAGTTTGAACATACCTTTGCCATATGTGACTTCAGCAAAAATCATGCCTATGAGATGATTTTAGGAAGACCATTCATGCGACAGTTGCAAGTGGTACAGGATTGGGGGACCAATTCTTTGTACCTGCAGCACTTAGGTGTTACAACCAAAGTCAATCTCAAGGATTATTCCCATAGAGATGTCCCTCCTATCCAATGGAATCCCATCCATAGAGCCAAAGATGATACAGAATCGGTGCATTCCATAGGGTCGGGATCCTCATGGATGCATGAAGATACTCACTTATGGATGTGCAAGGTAGCAGTAGAAGACGAGAAGAGAGAGAAAGCCAGAGAGGTAGGTGCGAACGAAACTCATAGACCCATTCAAGACCCAGCCTATGCACCTATAGTCTTTCCAGATGAGGAGTTTGAACCCCATGGCTGGGCGGAAATTTTAGCAACAATGGACGTAGCCATCAATGAAGAACAATGGACACCTCACTGTGATGAGGATGGCTATGACATTTCAGTCTTCTCCATAGAGCCAATCATGAGAGAGGCAGTTCTAGAAGAATGTGAACCTAGCCCTGATGCATTTGAGGATGCAAGTGACTCCGATCTAGAGTCAATCATTATGGACCCACCATTTGCATCAGATGAAGAATACTTCCATGAAATAGAATTTCAACCCTAGAGGCATGGAGAGGTTACAAATGATGTAAGATTAGCAACGCATATGACCCCTAAGGAAGAAGGAAAGAAACGAAAGAAGAGAGAAGCCTTACCAGAAGAGGAAGAATCTTTGTTTGAGGTCCCACAAAATTTTAAGAAGTATGAGATAGATGACAGGAGAGTCATGATAAGAATGCCTAAACGAGAGGCACAATCAGGAGAGGCCTATGATAACAAAGAAACCACCAAGAAAATAGTAGTGGCCATAGAAGAAGGAGAGGAGAGATGCACGCATATAGGCCATGACCTAACAGAAGAAGAAGAGTACGAATTGATAGCCTTGCTTGGAGTTACAAGGATTTGAAAGGTGTTGACCCGGACATATGCTCGCATACCATCCCCATGACCTCAGATGCCAAACCCTCTAAGCAAAAGCCTTATACATATAACGATAACTATGCTGCTAAGATCAAGGAAGAGATAGATAGACTGGTCGAAGCCGGATTTATCTATGAAATTGAGCACACTGAATGGGTATCCCCCATCGTAGTGGTGCCCAAGAAGAATGGCAAACTGCGTGTGTGCATTAACTTGAAAAAGGTTAATGCCGCCACGATTCGAGATAACTATCCGCTTCCCATCACAGAACATCTCTTAGAAAGAGTGGCAGGCAAGGAAGTGTACAGCTTCCTTGATGGATTTTCGGGCTACAATCAAGTAGCCATAGCTCCAGAGGATCAGCATAAGACAGCCTTTGCCACAGAATGGGGCATTTTTGCTTTTAGAGTAATGCCATTTGGGCTTACCAATGCACCAGCCACCTTCCAGAGGCTGATGTGCCATGTGTTTAAGGAGTTCCTGAGGAAGAGTTTAGAAGTCTACGTTGACGATCTCTATGCTCATTCAAATGTTAGACAAACCCATATTCCTGAACTCAGACAAATCTTTGACAAATGTAGAGAATACCAAGTCTGCCTGAACCCAGAAAAGTGCGTTTTTATGGTCAGGCAAGGCAAGATTCTAGGACACATAGTGTCAAAGAATGGCATATCTACCGACGAAGAAAAAGTGAGAGCCATAGCAGAGCTACCTAGGCCCAAGAATGTCAAGGAAGTACAAGCTTTCATGGGGCATTGTGGTTATTATCGACGATTTATACACATGTATGTTGTCATTGCAAAGCCCATGTACGGACTTCTGACAAACTTTGAATGGACGGATGAATGCGAAAATTCCTTCCAAGAGCTTAAACGAAGATTATGTTCAGCACCAATCTTGACCACACCAGATTGGAATAAGCCATTCCATGTTCATGTGGATGCATCCAATTATGCCATTGGATGTGTGCTTGCACAACCTACTGGTGAAGGTAATATGGATCTTCCAATTGCCTATGCCAGTAGACAATTGAATGCGGCTGAACGGAATTACACCACTACAGAGCGCGAAGGATTAGGCATGGTATATGCAGTTAAGAAATTTAGACACTATTTGCTTGCAAATAAGTTTAAATTTTTTACTGATCATCAGGCATTGTTATATCTTGTAAACAAGCCATGCAATACAGGAAGATTAGTGAGATGGTTTCTCTTGCTAATGGAATACGATTTTGAGGTTGTGGTAAGGAAAGGTAGGACTCATTTGAGAGCCGATCATCTCTCTAGGCTCACATCGGGAGAAGCCCCACAAGGAGTGTCAGATGACCTTCCTCATGCTTACTTATTTAATTTGGAAGTGGTGCCGCAGTGGGCCAAGCCAATAGTACCAGTATTGACCTACGGGCCTAACCATCCAGTGGTAAACACACGGAATAGAGAGGTTGTAAAAGCCCAAAAGTACCACATCATGGCAGGAAGCATGTACAAGCACACAGAGCAAGGGATCTTGGCGTGTTGCGTAGAAGAGGATGAGTACGCTAAATGGTTGCAATTAGCACATGTAGGTGCGTTAGAGCAACACCATTCCAAACAACGAACGTTGCAGACTCTAAAGAGATTCGGAGTGCATTGGCCAACTATGGAAGCGGATGTCCAAAAGTTGTGCAAGGAATGCCCAATCTGTTGCACTAAACCACCTGTGGAACATGCCACTCTCTATCAAGTATCCATTGTGCCAGATTGGAGTGAACCTCTCGTATCATTCTTGCGGACAAACACATTCCCCCCAGACATGACTCTAGCTAGGAAAAGGAGTTTAGAACAAGAAGCCCTGGATTATTCACTCATAGGTGATAATCTATATAAGCGCGGTAAAGATGGTTACCTGAGACTGTGTGTCCATGAAAGTGAGTATCTTAAGATCTTAGAAACTGCTCACCAAGGTGTAGCAGGAGGACACTTTGGACCAGATCGGGTAATCAAGGCAATACTATTTGCGGGCTTTTGGTGGCCTACACTTCACATGGATGCACATACCTATGTGAAACGGTATGACGTCTGTCAGAGGACTCAGTATCCTATACGCAAAGATGAGATGTCACTGAAACCTATGATGGGTGGACGTGCATTCTCTAAGTGGGGAATAGACTTCGTAGGTCCTATTAATCCCCCAGCTAAGGGTTCTCATGCGGAATACATCATTGTGGCAACAGATTATCTCACCAAGTGGGTAGAGGTAAAAGCTACAACCAAGAACGATGCTCAAACAACTGCCAAATTCTTGTTTGAGAATGTATTCACGAGATATGGGCTACCTATAGAGCTTGTAAGCGATAGAGGCACTCATTTCTTGAACGAAGTGATTGAAAATCTGCTCCAAGAATTCTTGGTAATACACAAGAAGTCTGCCCCTTATCACCCTCAAGCTAATGGACAAGCTGAGAGCACTAATAAGATTTTATGCAATGTACTGACAAAATTGGTGAACACAAAACGCTCTGATTGGGACAAACAGCTGCACCATGCTGTTTGGGCATACCGAGTTGCCTACAAAACGGTACTCCAAGCCACCCCCTTTCAGATGGTATTCGGCCAAAACGCCGTGCTACCCTTGGACTTCCTGATTCCTACATTGAGAGTAGCACAAGAGTATGAATGGACAGGTCATGAACTCTCTTCTAGGATCTTTGACCTTGAACGATTAGGGGAAACAAGACTAAGAGCCGCT
Organism: Ceratopteris richardii; assembly: GCA_020310875.1. Lineage (NCBI taxonomy): Eukaryota > Viridiplantae > Streptophyta > Polypodiopsida > Polypodiales > Pteridaceae > Ceratopteris > Ceratopteris richardii. Next base: position 23,897,425 of record CM035427.1, read on the forward strand.
GCAGGAATATATGCCGCCAAGAAGAGACAGAAGGCATATTTCGATGCCCACGTGAAGGATAAAGGCTTGAAAGCAGGAGATCTAGTCCTAGTCTATACACTCAAACAACACGCGAGGAAGCTAGAAAAGAGAGGCTACGGACCTATGATCATCAATAGGATCTCCACAAGCGGAGCGGTACAATTGGCCACATTAGAGGGTGATGTTCTCCCAAATTATATTAGCGGTTGCAGAGTCAAGTTGTATCAGGAACCCCTCACGGAGGAAATGCTGAGCCGACTCAACACTGCGAAGAAACGCAAAGAGGAAGAAAAGAGAATTAGAGAAGAAGCTCAAGCAGAGGCTTTAGAACGCATCAGAAGGATGAAATTACGAAGGCAAGGTAGAGATCAGCCTGGAGCGAATGACTATGCAGACCAAGGATTTCCCATAGCCATGTGTGAAGTTGCAGGAACAAGCTCGAATAGAATAATTGATAGACGTCCTTTCATAACCATAGACATAGGACAAGGAAAGAGTACAAGGACTGTAAGAGCCTTGATTGACTCAGGTGCTGCCACTAGCGCTGTTAAGTTGTCTTACTGTCAAGAGTTACAGTTAACTGTCCATCCTGTGGAAGCATACCTCATAGGATTGGGAGGTGTGGAAACCCCTTGCATGGGCGAGGTGGAACTTCCCCTCTACATTCACGAGGAGGCAATGACCGTTAAAGTACTAGTGTGTCAAGATGAGGATCTCACTGAACCTCTCGTCTTGGGTCAGGATTGGATCTATGACCAAGCAGTCAATCTAAACCTAAGAAGTGGACTTCTCCAGGTTTGGGTCAATCATAGTCGAGTTACAGTAGAATTAGACAATGGAGCACTCAAGGAACTAGGAAAGGCACAGACTCCTGGTCCTTCCAGGGGTACACATGAAGATGACCATGCTGTTCTTGTCCAAAACTATGTGTTGCAGAGGAATGATATTCGCAAAAAAGGAGTCAGGAATGCAACGGAACTCCCTTCTTTTCCAAAGGCTAGAAAGAGGCAGCAACCCAAGATGGATCAAAGGCAAAAGAAGCAGGGTACTACCTATGTCCGAGATCAAAAGTACCTGCGCAGCAGATTGGCCCAGAAAATAGACCAGGTATGGGTGCGGAAAGGCGAACGACCGGTTGCACCACCGTCAACTACAGGGGCAAAGCCTCTTATTAGTGACCCACAACACAACGCTAATAAGAAGTCTTTCAGAAATTCTTCTGCTAAAGTAAAATCTATTTGGGTGCCCAAGAAGTCGATGAAGGCAAGCCCACAATCAAGACAAATTTGGGTGCCTAAGGCTTGCTTGATGGCACAAGTTGCTACGCTGAGGCCACAACCTAAGCAGCATAACGCAGCGACGCATACTGCCAGATTTCACTCGTTCTCGACACTCATGTACACACCAAAACCAAAGAGCGTACATGTAATCAATTGTAAATGGGTCCCAAAAAGGCCTCGTTTTCAAACCACGACACCGAGAAGGCTCTGTAGAGACTCTCCGAAACCGAAAACAAAGCCCATTCACTGCATTTGGCAGCCTAGGGCCTGTAATAAACCCCCGACCTCAATTTGTAAATTCATGCCCGCTTACTAACTGCAGTAGTCTCCTAGGACAACAGAAGCACTAACTACACACACTGTCTTCATGCACTTACTAACCACTAACTCACCATCCACCTCACGTTAATGTTGTAACGAGGACAACACAAATTTATTCTGTCCATTACGATGTTAACACTCGGTTCTATATTCTCACAGAACCAACCAGCAACAGGGCCATGGCAGAAGCAGGTACCAGTTCTCAAGCCGGATCTGGTGCCCAGATTGTGGACATAGAAACACTTCTCCTTGAGCCACGTCTCACCGCAAGACCACAAGAGCTTCAAGCAGTGCATGTGCTCCCCATCCAAGATCCTCCTCAAGGACACACTTCTCAAGTAGGTAAACATGCGCATTGGTTCAGTGATGTTGCTGGACCACTGGGCGATGGAACCTATTTCTGGGAAGCAGAATTGGAATTCAATGGCAAATGGGGTCGATACCACTTTTTCACACGCGAGTTTGAAAGCTATCAAAATGCCGAAGTCATGAGATCAGTTTGGATCAAAGCGGGTGTGGAAAGTTATTTCAGGACTCACTTACCAAAGCCGGATTTTTTACGATGTTCTTATCTGATCAGTACCATCACGCCAAGCAGAGCCAAGGGCGGCGACAGCACCTTTGTGTTGCCATCACTGCTGCCAGGTAATGAGCTTAAAAGATTCAAGTTGACCCTCAATCTGGTAAGAGAAGCATTGGGCATGTATGGCATGCACATCCCAACAGAAAAGGAAACCATGGTTCCAGGTCGAATGAAGCACAAAGATCTTAATAAGCTGAAGGACATGGTTGCGATGACACCTACCATTGCGCTTCACCTGCGAACCATCATGCAACATTTTGCTTTTCCCGCCCAAGAACGATTCACAATGCCACCGAAAAAAATATGGTTCAGTTTATATCTAGCAGAAACCGAAAGCCTGCCCATCAATGTGCCACACTGGATCATAGATCAGATCCACCTAGCGCATCAAAGGTGGAACAAAAAACAGAAGAATGTGCTCCACGGGTGTTGTGCTTTGACCAGAATAATCTATAGATGCTTGGCTTATGACGTGCCTGTTCAGCGGGCACTCGTATGGTCCCGAGTCCAAGAATTCCAGAGAAGACTATCAGCAGCAGGTCCCCCATCAAAGAAGATGAGGGGGGCAGTCCAACTACCCTGTGCTCAACCAAGGGGAGCTACCGCTACACCAGAAATCACTCCTCCCCAGACACGACGAGTTAGGCCATTCACAATCCGGTTACCAAGACCAAGCACCGAGGGGCCTAATCTGGTGTTTCCACCCATTCCATCCGATTTGGAATTTCCGCAGGGATTTACCCTTGAGGACCTCACAGATGAAGAAATTGCCAGATTAATCTATGACTCTAACCTCGAAGCTGAAGCAGCGCGAGCTCAGGAACCACAACCCCAAACAACATCGGCCCCCACCCAACCACAAGTTGTAGAAGTCGATGTAGACGAACAAGAGGCAAGAGGAGACGAAGAAGAAGCCGACGAAGAACAACATCAAGAATATGACGAACTCTCCGAGTTAGCAAGTGCCCCAGCATATTCGGCACAAATCAAGAGACTATATCGAACCATGCGACTGGTTCAAGAACAGCATCAGATGTCTCTAGAATAGGGCAAAAGACTCATGAACGACTTGCTAGCTGAGGAAGGTGTGGACGAGTTGTTCATTGAGTCCATGAACCTTCATGTCGATGCCGTAGGACTGGATGAGGCCATTCATGAGGCAGTGGCCTACATTCACAGGTTTGAGAAAAGGGTTCCCGTTCGTCCCAGGAGGTCCGGGAAGCAAATTCACATCAATACATCAGCACCAGGCGAGTCAGCGCAAGCAGAAGAATATCACGAAGCACCGTTGTCACCACCATCCCCACCTCACACTACACAATTCACTCCACCACAGGACACTAGCACTACCACATCCACTACCACTACCATTGTCATGGGCATCCCACTCTCCCCGGGAATCCAATTCGGGGGAGTCACCATGCCCACCTTCACCACCCTGTTCACCGATGTCACATCCACTCCACCCACGATTCCCATCTACACCGTCACACAAACAGTTGACACGATGGAAACATCACCTGCCACAGCACCACTTCCTCCCCCCATGCCACCTTCATCACCCATACCCCCTCCCCCCACATCTCCACGTACATCCACATCATTCACCTCTCCCATTCCCGCCCCCATTCCCCCTGCATCTTCACCCCTCCCAGCATTATTTAATGTAAATAACATATTTTTAGCATTAAACCAATGTGTATACCAGCTCCAGAATGAGTACAAAGCTCTGGACAACCGGTATCAGCAACTGGAAACGCACCATCAAAACTTACAAAGACAATTTCACATTCTACAAACAGAAAATGCAGAACTAAATCAACGCTACACAACGCTTGAGCAGGCTCACCAAACATTATTGGCGGCACCCCAACCATCGAGAGAATCAGGTGCCAAACAACTAGAAGCTTTGCTCGAGGTATACCAAGCCGATAATCTCAAAGTCCGGCGTAACCTGGCACTTCTCAGAAAACACATGGCGGCCGCCCTTGAGGAAAACAAGAGACTGCAGCAGCAAAATGAAGCAAATCTAGAAGCAGCAATGGAAGGCTCTCCACACGAAATTGATCCAGAGCAGTTTAAAGCTGTGCCCTCAGAGACAATGAAGACCATCTTGGACAGCTATGCAGATCTATTAGAAGCTCATGATGACTTGGAAAGGGAACATGATGCGCTGCGCAATCAACTCCAAGAGCAACAGACAGCACCCAAAGTCACAGAAACGACCACGACTTCAGAGGAAGTCAAGGCATTGAAAGAGCAGGTGGCCGAATTACAGGCAAGATTACTCACACATGAAAGACAACCCTCTCCAGTTGTCGAACCAGAACCCGAGGATTTGGTACCCATCGAGGTAGATGAGACGTATGAGGAACCTTACGTTCCTATGCCAATGCCAGGTGGTGAGCAAACTGCAGAAGGAATGGATACGTTAGAAATCGAAGTACCTGAGTGGCTCCAAACACTAGAGAAAACGGCATCAACTCATGAAGATCGAGTGGCAGTTCAAATCCAATCTATGGCAAAGATAGAGGACACTATTATTAAATCAGAATACTTCCGCAGCATGTCCCACCATAGATGGATCGGAACCAATGATGATCAATACGTGCCATATTGTATACTCCTGGCGGACTACAATGCAGAAATCCAACATAGATGTGGCAAACCTCCAACGTTTGCTACACAATTTGGGCCAGATGATATCCCAGAGAGCGCCAAAAAAGGATCCATTCATCAACCCACTTGGAGGATCCGACTCCTCGAAACCTACCCGGAGATGGTTCGCACCTGGACGAATATGCCTCTTTTTATTAAATATAACCCTTGTTATGTTCCTGTACTCCGCAGACGCACATGGCCAGAGTTTACCATTGCAGTCAAGAATATCAAGGGATGCGCCAAATGGTTAAACTACGTCTATCTAGCACCCCCTCAAGGGCCTCCCACCGTCAATTACATGATTTCCACTATACGGCACTGGAGCATCCGATTAAAGAATACCCCTGATGTAATGGCCCAGATGTGCATGAAAATTTTTGAGCTAATGCTTATTACATTCAGGACATTCAAGAATATCAAGGACCCACACTTCTCATGCGTCGGATTCCTTACAGGAAACCAAGATTTAGTTTATGACATGAGCACCACTCCTTCTATAGAGGTGATATACGCTTGGCACGCCAGAATAAAATACCTCCCAGCCTGCTTTAAACAAACATTCGAAGAGATGTTCATAACAGGGTTCTGGGAATACCACTCAGAAATATTTGTACCCAGACCCTCACATCTCCTCCATTTATTTGCTGTGGAGCGAACCATTCACTCCGAGCAGTTACGGGTGCCACATCCAGATGTCCCAGGGCCAGTCAATTGGGATGCATTGCTGACAGATCTAGCAAGGGGACTCAGGTTAGAAGAACACCACCTCGCCGCCGATGTTGTACAATACTACATCCAAAAAGCAGCTAGACAAGGGTCTGTCAGGGGCGACAGACGCGAGAGTGGGGGGGGTGTTGGCAGTAGCCTTGGTACACCAGGACTTACAAGACGTGAAAGTCAAAGAAGGGAGTCAGAGCGAAGGGACAGCACAAGCAAACAGGGCAGTCAAAGAAGATCTGGCAAGTAGGCCAATATTTTTTCAAGACATTAATGCAAATCAAGAGATGGACATGCAGGGAGGAAGAGCAAGTAGGGAGCTCGAAGATATGTATGGCAGATCACGAGAAGAAATCCCTACAACAATAGTGATTTTTATCACTAACAATCATTTGTAAATATCATTTCACATTTTTGTAGCTCCATTTTGTGCAAGCCAAGGAGTCCTTGAGCTTGAGGAGCCTTAGAAGTAGTTGCGTACCAATTTTCGTATTTTTTAGATCTCGTTTGAGCCCCCAAATAAGCCTTGGAACCTAATTTTTAACTAGGCCGGACACTAGGTCTGGACAGGGCCAAAAGCTAGTCAAAAACTATAAAAAGAGCTAGAGAGCTCATTTTTGAGGTTAGATTGTAATTGAAACGAACTTGTAAGAGCATTTTGAAAGTAATCTAAAAGCTCCATTGATTCTCACTCTTTGTCTTACCGTGTGTGCGCGTGTGTGTGTATGTGTGTGCATGCTAGTGTGCTTCTCACTCACGCACTTGTGCCGCCACTTGCTCGAGGTCTTCATACCATCCTCACGTCTTCCCGGATTGACATTAAAGGAGGTGCTACTCATCATAGAGCTACAGACCCATTTACAAGTGATTATGTTCGTGCTCATGGGCCTTGGTGTGTTCCTGAGTGCTGAAAACGAGTGGATGCCGGCTGTGCGAGTGAATGGATCACGCTGTATAGGGTGGGATCTTGGTGTAGCTATTTGAGCCCGCAAACAAGCCTTGGGCACCCAAATTTGTCTTGATTGTGGGCTAGCCTTCATCGACTTCTTGGGCACCCAAATAGACTTCACGTTAGCAGAAGAACTTCTGAAAGACTTCTTATTAGTGTCGTGTTGTTGGTTACTAATAAGAGGCTTTGCCCGTGTGGTTGGCTTGAGTGCAACCAGGTGTTCGCCTTTCTGCACCCACACTTGTTTCACTAGCTGAGACATCTTGCTGCGTAGGTACTTTTGATCTCCGTCATAGGTAGTACTCTGCTTCTTCTGCCTTTGATCCACCTTTGGTTGCTGCCTCCTTCTAGCCTTTGGAAAAGAAGGGAGTTCCGTTGCATCCCTGACTCCTTTTTTGCGAATATCATTCCTCTGCAACACATAGTTTTGGACAAGAACAGCATGGACATCTTCATGTGTACTCCTGGAAGGACCAGGAGTGTGTGCCTTTCCTAGTTCCTTGAGTGCTCCATTATCTAACTCTACTGTAATTCGACTATGATTGACCCATACCTGAAGAAGTCCACTTCTTAGGTTTAAGTTGACTGCTTGGTCATAGATCCAGTCCTGACCCAAGACAACAGGCTCCGTGAGGTCTTCGTCTTGGCACACTAGTACCTTAACTGTCATTAACATGTCCTGAATGTAGAGGGGAAGCTCCACTTCGCCCATGCAAGGGGTTTCCACACCTCCTAATCCTACGAGATAAGCTTCCATAGGATTGACTTTTAATTTCAATTCTTGACAGTAAGAGAGTCTCACCGCACTAGTGGCAGCACCTGAGTCAATCAATGCTCGCACGGACTGTGCACTAGTTCCTTGTCCTACCTCTATGGTCACAAAAGGTCGTCGATCAATTATTCTATGGGAACTTGTTCCTACGACTTCACACATTGCCATATGATATCCTTGAGCTGCATAGTCATTTGTTCTAGGCTGATCTCTACCTTGTCTTCGCAACTTCATCCTTCTGATGCGTTCTAAAGCTTCTGCTTGAGCTTCTTCTCGAATCCGCTTTTCTTCTTCCTTGCGTTTCTTGGCGATATTGAGTCGACTTAGCATTTCCTCCGAGAGAGGTTCCTGATATAACTTGACTCTGCATCCGCTTATGTAGCTTGGGAGAACATCACCTTCTAATGTGGCTAGTTGCACTGCTCCACTTGTTGAGATTCTGTTAATGATCATGGGTCCGTAGCCTCTCTTCTCTAGTTTCTTCGCATGTTGCTTCAATGTGTAGACTAAAACTAGATCTCCTGCTTTCAAGCCCTTATCCTTCACATGGGCATCAAAGTATGCCTTCTGTCTCTTCTTGGTTGCATATATCCCTGCAGCTGCTCTCAGTCTTGTTTCTCCTAATTGTTCAAGGTCAAAAAGTCTAGAGGAGAGTTCATGACCCGTCCATTCGTGCTCTTGTGCTACTTTCAATGTAGGTATCAAGAAGTCCAAGGGTAGCACAGCGTTTTGGCCAAATACCATCTGAAAGGGGGTGGCTTGGAGTACCGTTTTGTAGGCGACTCGGTATGCCCAAACAGCATGGTGTAGCTGGTTGTCCCAATCAGAGCGTTTATTATTCACTAACTTGGTCAACACATTACATAGAATCTTGTTTGTGCTTTCGGCTTGTCCATTAGCTTGAGGGTGATAGGGGGCAGACTTCTTATGTATTACCAAGAATTCTTGGAGTAGATTTTCAATCACTTCGTTCAAGAAGTGAGTGCCTCTATCACTTACAAGCTCTATAGGTAGCCCATATCTTGTGAATACATTCTCAAATAAAAACTTAGCTGTTGTTTGAGCATCGTTCTTCGTTGTGGCTTTTACCTCTACCCACTTAGTTAGATAGTCTGTTGCAACAATGATGTATTCTGCATGAGAACCCTTAGCTGGGGGATTAATAGGACCTACAAAGTCTATTCCCCACTTAGAGAATGCATGTCCACCCATCATAGGTTTTAGTGGCATCTCATCTTTGCGTATAGGTGTTGAGCCCTGGCAAGGTCGAAACCGCTCAAAGTTAAATTCAAGGGTCAAAGTGCACGGGTAGTGCACCTTCAATTGGCAGAAAATGAAGACTTTTAATTGTTCAAAGATTGCAGAAGTATTTTTTGAATTCCCTTAAGGTCAAAAGGTGTTTTTAAGGTAATATGGAGGGTTCAGGTGAACTCCTCTTGGTACAACAGTGACGAATTAAAAAGGGAAAAGGTAAAGGTACGTGAAGTGGCGGGTATGCACATGTGGGAATAAGGCCAACCAATCAAAACTTTTCTTTTGTCTAAAGTCACTACAGGACAAAGGAGCAATTCGTTGGCGCCACCTAAAAAGAGAATCTTGGGACATCAAAGGAAGCCCAAGAGTCCATGGCAGTTAGAGGTCACGGGACCGGGCATTCAAAAAGAAAGGCAAAGGCTACTCTCAATACACATTGATAGTGAAGAGTGGAGAGCTTCAGACGAAGCAAGAAAGGGAAGTGAAGAGCCCCAGTGTGCGACGACACTTAGAAGTAGAAGGGAAGAGCGCAAGAAAGCGAAGAAGAAGGTGTGCAGAGAAGGCGGAGTTAGAATCCAAGAGTCCCAAGGTCTGTGGTATGTGCGCGCCGCGAAAGTATCCATTCCTCAGCTTGGTGGAAGCTTAGTGCAAGGTGTGCACAAGGGAAGCGTAAAGCAAGTGAGGGACTGGTGCAGAAGAGGTCGCTGCCAGAAGACTTGAGATAATTGGTCTTTTGTAATTGAATATTCTCCGAAGTTGTATTTACTCATTGACTTGGATTGTATTTAGCCATTGTAATTGCTTCAACGTAATCAACATTCAAGCTTCCAAGAGTATTTAGTCATTCAAGTTTTCAAGGTTATTCCATTTCCATCATCTCCTTTTTCTCCTACAAACCCTCAAACTCCTTCTTGTCCACGAATCCCCAACAAATTTGGCACGCCCGGTGGGACATCCAAGGAGATTTGAGCATAGGAGAATATATACTGCCATTGGAGAGCAATATTTCAGGTACATACTTTTATCAAGTTTCTCATTTTAAGTGGACTATGAACAGCTCATGACCGCGACCCGGTCACAAACCTTGAGGATCAAGTGCAAGCAGACAAGAAGAAAGACGAACAGAAGATCATCGAGTCCACTTTCATCGACTTCATCGGTAGGAAGCATGGCAGGACAGGTGGACCTAGAAACCTTACTCTCCAGATTAAACATAAAATTCCCCTCTTTCAGAGGTTTAGCCCATGAGGATCCAGATGAGCACATTCGAAGATTTCTTGCATTATGCAAGACTAGAGGTCTAATGGGTAGGGAAGATGCTTTCTTGATACTCTTCCCTGCCACATTGGAAGGTCTGGCAGACAAGTGGTTTAGCCAGTTTGCTGAAAACCACTTTACTTCTTGGGATTTGATGAAAGAGGCTTTCAAAAATCAGTTTCAGCATGGCAACACGGCGGAGATCATTATAGAAGAGTTAGAAAACTTGAAATTGGGTCCAGGAGAAAAGTTCCCAGAGTTTGTGACCAGGGCCAAAGCACTAATGGCCAAACTACCGGATCCACCACACGACTTCTTTGTCAAGAAGTGGTTAGCCAAACCCCTATCTGTGGTCACCCAATGCAAAATAAAAGAGTTAGTGTTACCTACGGCCCCGGTTGAGGAGTTCATCAATACGGCCACACGCTTGGAGCAGATAAGGCACCAATATGGTGCAACTTCTTCCCAACCAACCTATGGTACAGAACTGGAGGACCCAGTGATCCAGTTAAGAAGGGAGCTCGAAGGCTTGAAAAGGAATAAGCCCTACACAGAGGAGGAGACTACTGTAGCTCAGCTGAGAAGAGAGATTGAAGCACTCAAGCTCCAAAAGGAAGAGGAGGCCCAAGCAGAAGAATTAGCTCAGCTGAGACAAGAATTGCAGGAACTCAAAGGAGGCGGCATTAAGAATGGACTCTGGTGCTCCATGTGCAGCAAGCAAGGGCACATAGTAAGTGAATGTCCTCTGCTAAATGTGACTTGTCAATTATGCAGGAAGATTGGGCATGAGGCCCATGATTGCCAAGTAAGGGGAATGCCGACAACGACATACTGGACACAAGGAGGACTCTTGCCACCAGCAAATGTAATGGCAGCAGCAGCAAACCAAGGTATCAACTATAATCCTAGACCGAGAACTAACTTTGCAAATGGGCCTAGAAGGCCAATTATTTGCTTCAGATGTGGAGAATGCGGTCACTACCAATCTAGGTGCACTCTCCCAGAAAATGCACCTCCTTGCAGGAACTGTCCAGAAGCCAGGGACCATTATACCAACGGATGTCCTAAGAATCAAGCTTCTACTTCCGGACCCCATCTCCAATTGATCTCTGTATACAAGGAGGAAAAATTACCTCAGGTCGATGAACCCTCACCATCTACCAGAGTGGTACAATTAGAAGAACTCGAATCTTTTGCAGTACAGACAAGAAGCAAGGGAACGGCAAAAGTGGTAGAAAATCAAGAATCGATAATTAAGGAATTGAACAAAGAAAGAGTTGCATTTGAAGACAAAGCCACCACAAGTGCAGACACAAACCAAAAGGAATGTCTCATAGGCACTAGTGATGCCATTGGGCATGCCTTCAACAGAGCTCAAGAAGAGTTTGGTAAAGCAAATGAAGCTCACTCTCTTAAAGAGTCAGAGGCTTCAAAACTACTCAAGTCAATAAAGAAGGAGGTTAGTATTTTTGAATTAATAAAGATGGATGGGAAATTCAGGTCAGAATTATTGCAGATAATTGATGAGGCTTCTACTACAAGCTTAGTGGCCAAGACTGCTATTTTACATAAAGGGATAATTATGGGGGAAGCACCCCTTACGGATTATAAAAGTCCTCGGCTTACAATATCAATCAAGGGTCATGAATTTCAAGGTGTCATTGTAGATGGTGGTTCTAGCATTAACTTGATGCCTGAACATACCATGAAAAAGATTGGGCTCCACCCTTCAAGACCTGCAAATTTCACGGTTACGTTGGCAGATCAGAGCAAAGTAAGGCCCTTGGGGGTAATCCCAAAAGTTCCACTTGAAGTACAAGGTAATCTATTCACTCTGGATTTTGTGGTTTTAAGATTGCCCCAGGTTGAAGGAGGATTTCCTCTCTTAATTGGAAGACCTTGGCTGAGGCATGCCAGTGTCATTCATGATTGGGATAAGGACACTATGTGGGTACAAAAGAAAGGGCAGGAGCTGACACAAATTCATTTAGAAGAAGGCCCAGACAATCAAGGAAACACTAGTATGATGCAAACAGTGAGCATTTGCATGGAAACAGAAGCGGAGGATCAACCCCAAATAGATTTTGAGGAAGAAGAGGATATTCTGAGTTGGCTCCAAGCAGGCAACTCTTCCTCTTGTTTTGGAATTTTTCTTGAGAATCCTAGCACGACTGAAGGTTATGAGGAAGACAAGGAAAAGGTCCAGGTTGATGGATTGGGAGAGCCCATCACTGACCACAGAAGGGGCAGGAAGATACCCCTCAAATACAAATTGGAGGAGGATGTGTCAACCACAGATAACGAAGTTTCTAAAGCTAAAAACAAGCTAAAAAATTCTGAGGTTGAATGTTCTTTCCCAATTCAAGAAATCCCTGCAGGATGGATGCAGGACAAGGAGGAACACATCAAAGTCCAAAATACACCTGCTTATGAAGCAATGCACGAAAAGCTAGTAGAAGAAGACAAGGAAGCAGATGCACATGGAGATAATATGGTAACAAGAAATCCGGTCCAAGAAATACAATTAGGCACTCAAAACAATAATCAACCAGTTCTGGCGGCCACTTGGTTGTGGAGCCACCCAGAGCTCCTGGAAAAGGTAAAATCATTCTTGACCCAGTATGCAGATGTTTTTGCCTGGCATTATAAAGACTTAGAAGGAGTGCCTGCATCTTATGGAGAGCACAGAATCCCTCTGGTTGATGGAGCCAGACCCATCAGAGGAAGGAGTTATAGACTTAATCCAAAGTATGCCGAAGCCGTCTATGTGGAAATCCAAAAGATGGAGGATGCAGGAATCATCATTCCTGTGGAACACTCAGAGTGGCTCTCACCTATGGTTATAGTACCAAAGAAGAATACTAATAAAATCAGAATTTGCGTTGACTTTAGAGCTCTCAACAAGGTGACCATTCCAGATGGGTTCCCTATGCCTTTTGCAGAACAGGTTATTGAAGAAGTGGCTGGGCATGCCTTATATAGTTTTATGGATGGATTCAGCGGCTATAATCAAATATCAATACATCCAGAGGATCGGGAAAAGACTGCTTTTATCACACCTTAGGGAACATATGTATATGTAAAAATGCCATTTGGGCTCAGAAATGCTCCAGCCACCTTTAACAGAACGGTCAATCTCATTTTTGGCCCCCTATTGCTGGAATCACTTAGAATCTTCATGGATGACTTCTCTTCGTTTTCAGGATCTCACAAGGAAACTCATCTAGATTGTTTGGATCAGCACTTGAGGCAGCTGCAGAATATTTTCCAAAGATGCAAAGAAACTAAGTTAAAGCTCAATCCAAATAAATGCCATTTCCTTGTGACAGAAGGAACCCTTTTAGGACATGTGGTGTCGGCTAAAGGTATGGCCCCAGATCCTGACAAAATTCTTTCTATATTAAAGTTACCTAAACCTAAATCCCCTAAAGAGATCCAGAGTTTCTTGGGTCATACCGGTTATCATAGAAGGTTTATAAAATTGTATGCAGAGATAGCTAGACCTCTGACTAGACTTACAGGTAAGGAAGTACCTTTTAAATGGGAAGAAGAGGAGGAAAAAGCATATCAGACATTACGGTCAAGGTTGGTGTGTGCTCCTATCTTGGTCACACCGGAGTGGTCAAAAATCTTTCATATACATGTCGATGCCAGTGCATATGCAGTGGGGGCAGTTTTGACCCAACCTAGTGAAGAATTTAAAATGGATAGGCCAATTCAATATGCCAGTAGAATCTTGACCAAGGCTGAAAGGAATTACAGTACTACTGAAAGGGAAGCACTAGCAATGGTCTTTGCTGTCCAAAAATTCTGTCATTACTTACTGGGGGTAAAATTTATTATTATATCAGATCACCAACCACTAAAATACCTACTCAACAAACCCCAGGCCACCGATAGAATATGGAGGTGGCTATTGTTGTTCCAAGAGTTTGATTTTTCTGTAGTCCATAAACCAGGAAAAGACAATGTTATGGCGGATCACTTATCCAGAATAAATATGATGAATCAATCTAGTGGAATCAATGATGACTTTCCAGATGCTCATCTGTTTGCTGTAAAAGCTCAAGGTTGGTATTACGACATTAAAAATTTCATTAAAACTAGATTGTATCCAGAAAAGGCTAGTGCTGTACAAAAGAAGAGCCTCCTAATCAAGAGTAGACCATATACCTTCATCGAAGATAAATTGTACAGACAGGGCAAAGATGACCGGTTCAGGAAGTGTTTGGAAGAAGAAGAAGTGAGGGAAGTCCTTCACTCTGCACATGAAGGTACAGGTGGTGGGCACCTCCCACGACATATTATGAGTCAGAGGATACTGGATGCGGGTCTATGGTGGCCTACACTATTTAGGGATGCAGATGAATGGGGAAAAGCATGTGACATTTGCCAGAGGTGTGGACCTAAGCCAACAAAGCAGAGACATAACCCCTTGGTTATTTCCACCTCCTGGCAACCATTTGAGAAGTGGGGGCTAGATTTTGTAGGGCCCATCTACCCTCCCGCTTTTCCAAAAAGAGAAAAATATCTCCTGATAGCTACAGATTATGCAACAAAGTGGGCTGAAGCTATTGCCTCCTCCGATTGCAATGCCCAAACTGTTGCTGATTTCATTTATAGTAACATCATTTGCAGGTTTGGTTGTCCACTTGAAATTTGTACTGATCAAGGTACCCATTTTGTCAATAAAGTCCTGCAAGAAATCTTCAACAGGTATAGAATTCTTCATAGGACCTCTTGTGCTTACTATCCACGAGCAAATGGACAGGCTGAGTCCACAAATAAGGTTTTAATTGCAATGTTAAGAAAGGAGTGTATGTTGCAACCCACTTCATGGGGCATTGTGTACCTAGGTACACTTTGGGCATACAGGTTAGCCTACAAAGAGGCCACTTGATATTCCCCAGTCCAATTGGTCTATGGCATATTACCTATCGAGCCCTTTGAATTTTTACATGGATCGCCTAAGATAGCATTCATGCAGGGAAAGAAGGATTGTGATGTCTCTCAGAGGCTAGGAGCACTACATAAAGTGGAGGAGATTCGTCTACTAGCGACCAAACAATTGATAGAGACTCAGATGAAACGGAAGGCGGCACATGATCGACATCTGTGGAAAAACAACATTGAAGCAGGCATGTTAGTTCTTCTCCATAAACCTAACCCTCATACGACTGCAAAAGGAAAATGGATCCCTCATTGGGAAGGACCTTTTCGAGTTCTGAAAATGTTGCAATGGGGTGCTGTGCAATTGGAAACACTGGATGGCGACACCCTACCCTTGGTAAACATCTCCAGACTCAAGGGTTACCACCAAAAGTCATAAACATTGCATTTTCATTTCTTTTGTTTCATAAGTGTTTTGGATTGCTTTAATAAATACAATTACCAACAAAATGCTCACGCATTTTCGTTTTGGGGGCGCCATTTTTTTTGTTGTTGTTTTCATCGCTAAAATCAAGAAAATTCATTGTTAAATAAATTAGGCGCCATTTTTTTTATGGCCCTTAGTACTGCACAATAACTTTCAATACTTCCCTTTCTTTTGTTTATCCTTTGGATGGATGAAAATAGAACTTGTATCTCCTCTCTTTTGAGCTCTCTTTTGGGTTGAACCATCCATTCCTGTGAGGTAATCTTTCATTCTGCCTTGCTATATAATGTGCTTTCTCCTTCATTCTTGATCCCCTCAGCATCAGTACGGTTATCATCATCTGTTTCAGCTGTATATGACTCAAAAAGATCGAAGTTCGAAGTTTGCACACATATGAACAAGGAAGAATGATGGTCTCTTCCTGAGACCTCTACGCCCACATCCACCCTCCTCCACCCTCGGCCGCCCCCCACCCTCCACCCTCCTCATCCCTCCCCCCTCCTCCACCACGAAAGCAGCCACCCCCCTCCACCCTCCTCCACCCTTGATCACCCACCACCCACCCCCTCCGCAGCCCTCCGCAGGCGCCACCACACCCCCCTCTCTCCCCCGCCTCCGCCCGCACCGCCCTCAACCACCCCTTCTCCACCACCCTCTCTTCCTCTCCGCGATCCCCCTCCTCCGCCCTCCCTCCATCCTCCCCTCCGCAACCACTAACTCTCCACCCCCGCCCTCAAACGCCCACCGCACCCCCAAGCCCCCGCAGGCACCCCCCACCTCCGCCCGCCTTCAACCGCCCCCCTCCGCCCCCGCACATTCCTCCCTCCTCCGCCCTCTCCCGCTCACCAATCCCCACCCACCCCCTCCGCAGCCCTCCGCAGGCGCCACCAAGCCCCCCCCTCCACCACCCCTCCAACTTATCCTCCTCCCCTTCCCTCACCCGCCACCTATCCCCCACCTTCCACCCTGCCTTCTCCCCCTCCCTCACCCCGCCACTTATCCCCCACCTTCCACCCCACCACCTAACCCCCTTAATCGCTCCACCACCTAACCCCTTAATCGCTCCGCTGACGACCGGCCACCACGCCATCCAGCCAGCCCCTGCCGCCCCCCTTGCGACCCCGCCATCCCGCCCTCCGCCCCGCAGTGTTCCGCAGCTGCTCAGTCCCACCCACAGCCCTCCTCCGCCCTCCTCCTCCGCCGCCCGCATACCCGCCCACCTCTCCCGCTTGGCCACCGCCCTCCGCCGCCCACCTATCCCTCCGCCAACCCCTGCACTCCTCCTCCGTCGCCCGCATACCCGCCCACCTATCCCGCTCGCCGCTGCCTCCGCCCCTCCTACTTCCCCATAACCACCCCGCCAGTGAAGAGCCCCAGTGTGCGACGACACTTAGAAGTAGAAGGGAAGAGCGCAAGAAAGCAAAGAAGAAGGTGTGCAGAGAAGGCGGAGTTAGAATCCAAGAGTCCCAAGGTCTGTGGTGTGTGCGCGCCGCGAAAGTATCCATTCCTCAGCTTGGTGGAAGCTTAGTGCAAGGTGTGCACAAGGGAAGCGTAAAGCAAGTGAGGGACTGGTGCAGAAGAGGTCGCTGCCAGAAGACTTGAGATAATTGGTCTTTTGTAATTGAATATTCTCCGAAGTTGTATTTAGTCATTGACTTGGATTGTATTTAGCCATTGTAATTGCTTCAACGTAATCAACATTCAAGCTTCCAGGAGTATTTAGTCATTCAAGTTTTCAAGGTTATTCCATTTCCATCATCTCCTTTTTCTCCTACAAACCCTCAAACTCCTTCTTGTCCACGAATCCCCAACAATAGGATACTGAGTTCTCTTACAGACATCACATCGCTTCACATAGGTATGTGCATCCATGTGAAGGGTCGGCCACCAGAAGCCCGCAAATAGTATTGCCTTGATCACCTGATCCGGTCCAAAGTGTCCTCCTGCTACACCTTGGTGAGCAGTTTCCAAGATCTTGAGATATTCACTTTCATGGACACATAACCTCAGGTAACCATCTTTACCACGCTTATATAGATTATCACCAATGAGTGAGTAATCCTGGGCTTCTTGTTCTAAACTCCTCTTCCTAGCCAAAGTCATATCCAGAGGGAAAGTTCTCGTCCTCAGGAAGGAAACTAGTGGTTCACTCCAGTCTGGCACTATGGACACTTGATAAAGAGTGGCATGTTCCACAGGTGGTTTAGTGCAACAGATTGGGCATTCCTTGCACAACTTTTGGACATCAGCTTCCATAGTCGGCCAATGCACTCCGAGTCTCCTTAGTGTTTGCAGGGTTCGTTGCTTTGAGTAGTGTTGCTCTAATGCACCTACATGTGCTAATTGCAACCATTTAGCGTACTCATCCTCTTCCACACAACAAGCCAAGATTCCTTGATCTGTGTGCTTGTACATGCTTCCTGCCATGATGTGGTACTTTTGGGCTTTCACAATCTCTCTGTTCCGTGTATTTACTACTGGGTGGTTAGGCCCGTATGTCAATACTGGTACCAATGGCTTAGCCCACTGCGGTACAACTTCCAAATTAAACAAGCATCAGGAAGGTCATCTGATACTCCTTGTGGGGCTTCTCCCGATGTGAGCCTAGAGAGATGATCTGCTCTTAAATGAGTCCTCCCTTTTCTTACCACAACCTCAAAATCATATTCCATTAGCAAGAGAAACCATCTCACTAATCTTCCTGTATTGCATGGCTTGTTTACGAGGTACAGCAATGCCTGATGATCAGTAAAAAATTTAAACTTATTTGCAAGCAAATAGTGTCTAAATTTCTTAACTGCATATACCATGCCTAATCCTTCTCTCTCCGTAGTGGTGTAATTTCGTTCAGCTGCATTCAATTGTCGACTAGCATAGGCAATTGGAAGATCCATATTACCTTCACCGGTAGGTTGTGCGAGTACACATCCAATAGCATAATTGGATGCATCCACGTGAACATGGAATGGCTTATTCCAATATTGTGTGGTCAAGATTGGTGCTGAACATAATCTTCGTTTAAGCTCCTGGAAGGAATTCTCACATTCCTCAGTCCACTCAAAATCGTCAGAAGTCCGTACATGGGCTTTTCGTCTGGAAAAACTACAGGTGCATAGGCTGGGTCTTGGATTGATCTATGGGTTTCTTTTGCACCTACCTCTCTGGCTTTTTCTCTCTGCTCTTCGTCTGCTGCTACTTTGCACATCCATAAGTGGGTGTCTTCATGCATCCATGAGGATCCTGATCCTATGGAATGCACCGATTCTGTATCATCTTTGGCTCTATGGATGGGGTTCCATTGGATAGGAGGGACATCTCTATGAGAGTAATCTTTGAGATTCACTTTGGTCGTAACACCCAAGTGCTGCACGTACAAAGAATTGGTTCCCCAGTCTTGTACCACTTGCAACTGTCGCATAAATGGTCTTCCCAAAATCATCTCATAGGCATGATTTTTGCTGAAGTCACATATGGCAAATGTATGCTCAAACTCGACACCACAGGTGGTGAGAGTTATTCCTTCTAGCAATCCTAAGGGTCTCTCAATATGACCATCGGCCATCTGCAGTTTCATTCTCGTTGGCCTGAGTGCTGGCTTGCCCCAGCGCTTCCAGAGGGAAGTGGTAGCAATTGCAACTCCTGCGCCTGAGTCCAAAATTGCCTTGGTGGTGTAGTCCTGGTAGGTAATGGGAAGATAGGTATTACCTTCTTCACCTTCACACATATCTCCTATCTTATCCAAGGGTATCTCTGGTACTGTCCTCTGGGATCCTACCTGGGAACGAGGTTTGGCTATTTCTGGTACTTGTTTGGCTACATGTTTCCATAGTTCAGGTCTAACCTTGAGTAGCTCTTCTAACTTGAGATTGCACTGCACTTTAGTGTTTTTCACTACCTCTGTGTTCCTAGGTAAGACTGAGTCCTCATTTCGTACCATGACCGTGGGTGCTCTCATACAAGTAGATTTAGCTTCCCATGGGCCTGTGAAGTGGGGTAATTCTTGTAGAGAGTTAGACTCAAAGTCTAGTCTGTCCTGAGAGTGGGTGCTCTCCTGCTCCTCATAAATGGATGGGATATCTTGTGGGAATTGGTCATGTGCATCATCCACAAGTTCAATAGGAGGAGGGACTTCACTTTCTTTAGCCTATTTATCTTCTTGAATCTCTCGTAGGAATTCTGGTGTGAATCGATTCATAGAAGAAGATGTGTCTGGCTCCGTAGAGTTAGGCACATAGGCTTCCTGGGCGGGTAGGCTCACTCTTTCACTTGCCTTGCCCTTGTGTTGTATGGCGGGCTCCTTTTCCGATTGTGCAATCAACTTCTCTATTCTTTCTAACAGTCCATCAAAGTGCAACTGTGTCTTTGCTGAACTAGAGATGTTAAATAGGCGACTGGCCTCAAACATGGTCTGAGCCAATTCCACCATCTTAGCACAGATTTTGGTTCGTTCTAACTCTAGTTCTGCTCTAGGGTAACACTTTTCATGATCAGTTACGTTTGGCCCTTCTTGGATTCTGGCCTGATATGCTTTAAGCATCATATTAAGGTCCTCGGGAGTGGGATCAGCTAGGACTGATCCTACTCTAGGGGGTGGTGGAATTAGGTGAGGCGGGTTGGAAGGTGGCGGGTCGGATGGTGATGGGAATGGTGGTGGTGGGGTAGTGTGAGAGGGAGTTTGAGATGTGAGTTCAGTTATCCTGGCTTTGGTTTCTCTTATGCTTTCCTCAAGTTCACTCATCTTTTTAGCCCATTGTCTTTTCATTCTTTCCCTACTATCTTTCCACGCTCTAGTCCTCTTCTTTGTCGTACTCTCTATTTCACTAACTTCGGGGCTTTTTTCCTGACCTACACCCTGGTTTTGCAGCAGTGCTTGGGCTCTAGTGATTACTTGTACTGGTGCAGTGGAAGTCACGCTCCCTGTGGAGTCTACCACTAACCCAACAACGTTGATAGGAGTGATTTTTGGCATATTATTGGGGTTCTTTGGGCAATCTCGTAAGAGATGCTCCTTTCCACAGTCTTGGCAAAAACCCTGGATCGTTACTGACTGGGGTTGTGTCGGTGGAGGTAAGGGACAATCACGAATGAGGTGATCTCCCTGACATCTGTAGCATGGTCCTCTAGGGAATGGGGGTCTTACCTGCCTAGGTTGAGGTCTAGGGTTGGGGTTTGCATACATGACGTTTGTGTAATCTGACTCCCAACTAGGTTCACTTGGCTCTTCACTATAGTAAGACTCACCATGCTCAGGAGACTGCATGTAGTAGGCCTGGGGGCTATCAACATGTGTAGAATCAAAGCTATGGTCACTGGGGTCACTTTCAGAAAGCAGTGATGTTACAGGGACTATAGCTCTATTCAGGTTTTCTTCCGCTGCTGCATAATTTACTGGGATCGCATTAGCTGGGGCAGGGGGTTGTTGAGCTAACACAGGCTGAGGCCTTTGTTGGTTTTGGTATGGTTGCTGATAAGGTTGTTGTGGCCTGCCATATGGTTGTGGAGGGTACGGGTTCTGGTATCTTCCCTACTGAGGGTATGGTTGAGGGTAGGGTTGCCTAACAGCCTGCTTATTGTAGGGGCAGTCTTGTGCTGTGTGATTTGTGTATCTCCGTTCTATGGTGCAGTACTGGCTACTAGGATTAACTTGGGGTTGAGTCATAATGGGACAGACATTCGCCATGTAGTCGCCGCCACAAGTATAGCACCTTTTCACAAGGGCAAATCTAGGAATTTGTTTGCTAGTTACACCTAATTTCTGAGCTACTTTCTCTACAAGTTCCTCGATTGATGTGGATTGTGTGGAAGAGAGGTTAGAGGCACTATCCGAATCTTTGTATATCTTGGAAAGCTCTAACTCCTCCCCTAGGTTGTCCTCAATGTCAATACACATGCGTACACACTCTTCTATGGTCCTAGGGTCCTTCAAGTACACATATGATCTTAATTTGGTACTTAGCAATCCATCCAAGTATAAAGCCACTTGCTTGGCTGGTGTGGGTAACTCCGAAACAGGGCATCTTTCTAAGTATTGTCTAAATCTTCTTCCTGCAAGTCTCACGGTTTCTTGAGGGGTTTGCTTGAAGCTGTGAATCAGCGAGGAGGTATTATGCCTTATGCCACTCTTAGAGAATTCAATGATGAAAGCCTCTAGGAGTTGGTCTATGCTCCTGAACTGCCTCTCGTTTAGCGGCTGAAACCATGTCAGGGCAGTGTTCCTAAGGGTTAGACCAAAGGCATTGTACTGCGTGAATAGATCCTCCACTTGTTCAGCTCTCAGAACTTGTTTAAACTCAGCCACATGATCGTATGGATCTCCAGTGCCATCGAAGTAGTTCTTCATGGACTTAACTAGCTGAGTCGGTCTCAAGGTCCTTGTATGCTCTCTAGGTCGTGGTAGAGGGAACTCATCCGCATTTCTTTGATTCCTGTGAGCTCTAAGTACCTCAGGCTCTACTCTATTCGTTTCCATCCTCGTTCTTTCTCTACCCACTGGGTTGGCAAAGCTTACTTCCGGCCTTTCTCTATTTCTGTCTCTTTGAGTTCCATGAGCTTGGGATGTTCCAGCTCCAGGGTGACCATAGGATACATTTGATCTTGGTTGGGGGAAAACGAATTCACCCTTCCAAGTGTAAGCATGCCTATCATTTTCCGTAACCACAAAGATCCTTTCTGAAGCGTGATCTAAGTAGGTCACTCTGCCTGGGCTATCAGGATCCTTAAACTCATAGATCATGATTGTTCCTATATCAGTTGGCTGATTAGATTTATACCTCCAAAAGGCTTCGTCAGTTTCTCGATTGAGGAGCAAATCTATGCTCTTATTATCCTGGGGAATCCACTCCGGTGTGATAATCCTAGTGAGAACCGATTTACCTCGAGGGGTTCTAGGTTCTACACCCATGTTTCCTTGCTCCAGGTCACCTAAGTCTGCTTCTGAGATCACATTTCCAAATTCGTCCGTCCTATCTGGGTGACTGGTGACTACGTATATGGTTCCTTCTTTGTCCAAGTATGCTCCGTTTTCAAACTTGACAGCTGGGTGCTCTAGTCCAATGGATTGATCAGGATTCTTAATCTGTACCACAGATCTTCCTAAGCCGTCCTCATAGATGCTAGCACCTAATCGGTTGGTCCTAAGGTATTCCAGCTGAGTCTTGTACGGGCCTTCCACCCTGTGCAAGTATGGCACTCCTGAACTTCCCGTAGGTCTGTCCATGCCTTGAGACATCTCTGACTCACTGGTCTCAGAGCTAGGGTAGTATGAGTGGTGGCTCAACTACTAGGCCCAAGACCTAGCAGTGTGGTTGACACTAGCCTCTGAAGACCTAAGGCTTTGTCTCTCCCTTACTAGATGCCGTCCTGATCTAAGGTTCATATGCCTATTTAAGTAGCCCAATTTTTTGCCCGGAGTACAACCTCGTTGCCGATCAATTGGTATCAGTCACTTGATTCTTTTTAGTTATTTATCGTGTTTAAGGTCTTGTCCGATATCACGTTGTCAGGAATATTTGAATGTTCGTCATACTTTTAGGTTGATCGTTCAAAGTTAGATTCTTTTCTTTATGGTCATTGCATCACAAGAGATTATATTTAATCTTGGACTTGAGTGCATAGGTAGTCTTCAACTTGATTGCTGCCTATCGTTGCCCTAACTTACCTCTAGCACTATTCGTACTTAGCCTGAGCTAGAAAAATTACAGAGGGAGTTGAGAATATTCCAACCTTTTGTTTCCTGCTTGGTTGCCCTTGAATGCCCAGGAAGTGTGTTCCCAAGCTTGCACTTACACTTGCTTAGAACGCCTTTCGATGCTCTCAATAGATCTGTAAGAGTTCCAAAGTTAGATTTAAGATTTAAATTCCAAAGACAGAACCAATGATTTTCATTCCTAAAGCACAAATACTAATTTGCATAGTGATTTTTAAGAAAACAATTCTAAAGACCCCTGACTTTGATCCCCCTGGGTATGGTCAACTTCAAAATACCCTATCTGAAAATCAACGAGCTTTCCAACAAGCCCAAGAGCTCAAAGAATGGATTTCGTATGAAAAAGTTATGACTGTTCAGGGTTTAGGGGGTTAAAACAGGATTCAATCTGGCTGACAGATCCTAGGGTTTTCTCCCAAATCTCGTGTAGGAACCTCCAGAAATGCTAATGGATTGACTATTTTGCCCCAAAATTATCCCCAATTTTGAACAAAAGCAAACCCTAATTTTTGGCCGAAAAGCCTGTCAATCGCGATCGACAGGTCTGTCAATTGCGATTGACAGAGGTGTCCGTCGGGCCTGTCGGTCGCGATCGACAGTGTCAATCGTGATCGACAGAGTCGATCGTGGCTGTCAATCGCGGTCGACACGTTTTCTGGGTTTTTCGCCAAAATTTCAATCAATCGGGGACCTATCAGTCGCGATGGACACGTGGCTACGTGTAAAAGTCAATCAATCGTTGAATTTCAGTCGGTCGCGATCGACGGTATCAATCGCGACTGACAGAGGTGTCGGTCGTGGCTGTCGATCGCGATCGACGGTGTCAATCGCGATTGACAGGGTCCTACGTGGCAGTCTGTCGGTCGTGAAGTCTGTCGGTCGCGATCGACAGGGTCTGTCGATCGCGATTGACAGAGGCTGTCGGTCGCGATTGACAGAAAAACACGGAATTTTTCTACTGTTTTAGGTGATTTGGGATGTGCTCATCATGCTTGTGCTAGTGGTGAACTTTGTTTTACCAAATGATCGAATTTTCTGTCGATCGCGATCGACAGAGGCTGGCGACTGCGAGACAGATTCGACGAGTTTCGTACCTGTGCAGCGTGTTGGCGGGGATGATGATGATGATACCTGCAAGAAACACAACAAACATGCAAAAACAGTGCAAGCAATATCGCTCTCTCGCTCTCTCTCACAAGTAGAATGAAGGAAATGAGGTGGAGATGGTGATATGATCAAAACTGAAGATTTTCGCGATGATGGAGATGGAGGTGGGAGATGGTGATGATGATGATGGTGATGAAGATGGTGAAGAAAAAACAAGAAAATAGATGAAAGTGAAGAAAATACCTACAACTCCAACGCGTCAACTCTACGTCTTACCATCACACGCTCGTCCTCAAAGTTCGATCCCCGGCAACGGCGCCAAAATTTGGTGTAGCTCAGTGATGAGTAGCACCTCCTTTAATGTCAATCCGGGAAGACGTGAGGATGGTATGAAGACCTCGAGCAAGTGGAGGCACAAGTGCGTGAGTGAGAAGCACACTAGCATGCACACGCATACACACACACGTGCACACACGGCAAGACAAAGAGTGGAAAGCAATGGAGTTCTTAGATTACTTTCAAAAAATTCTTACAAGTTCGTTTCAATTACAATCTAACCTCAAAAATGAGCTCTCTAGCTCCTTTTATAGTTTTTGACTAGCTTTGGCCCTGTTCAGACCTAGTGTCCGACCTAGTTAAAAATTAGGTTCCAGGGCTTATTTGAGGGCTCAAACGAGATCTAAAAAATACGAAAATTGGTAAGCAACTACTTCTAAGGCTCCTCAAGCTCGAGGACTCCTCGGCTTGCACAAAATGGAGCTACAAAAAGGTGAACATGGTATTTACAGGGGTTGTTAGTGATGAGAATCACTTTTAATTTGTGTAAGGATTTTGAAAAATTAAAGGGTTGCCTTAGTGCTAGATCTGCGTGAATGCTCGTACTTGCTTCTTCATGAAGAAAATTATTGGCCTACTTGCCAGATCGCCGTTGACTCCCTTGTCTGCTTGTGCCTTCTCTCCCTTCTGACTCTCTTCTCTGACTGCCATGCTCGTCAGTCCTTCAGTTCCTTGTCTGCTGCTAACAATAGTCCATATTACTGTTACAATCCAACAATGCATTGGCCAACATATTTCGTGTTACAATCCAACAATGCATTAGCTATTCCATATTTCAATCCAACAATCCAACAATGCATTGGCTAACATATTCCATGTTACAATCCAACAATGCATTGGCTATTTCATATTTCAATCCAACAATGCATTGGCTATTTCATATTTCAATCCAACAATCCAACAATGCATTGGCTAACATATTCCATGTTACAATCCAACAATGCATTGGCTATTTCATATTTCAATCCAACAATCCAACAATGCATTGGCTAACATATTCCATGTTACAATCCAACAATGCATTGCTCAACATATTCCATAAGGTATAACATGCCCCTCAGTTGAACAAGCAACTGACCTCAGGTGATAAAATAATAAACATGGATGGCCAGTCACATGTTTCATCACTGATGAAAGAAAATAGGCATGTGCCATGTAAAAATACATGCATGGAAATGTTCATGGAGCTGGTACATTAATGTGTTGGGGTATGATATACAAGATTTAAGTCAAAATGCAATCCAAAATTGATGACAAAAATGAATATATGTATATGATAAAATAATAGTTAATTTTCTAATCATGAATTTATACTTGAATGCATGTGCATATGAATTTTGTAAAAATTTCGGCAGCATAACGGCGTGATTTTGAAAACCGGAAAATTTTCGACAAACAATTTCCATGATAAAGAGACCAAAAGGGGATTACACACCCTGACATATGTATTTTTTTCTCCTCGCTAACCTGCAATAAAATACATACCTGTCCCTGCAATAAGAATTCATGTACCATACAAGACAAACCATGTTTAAACGATGCGTATATTCCATGTATGATGCAAAACATGCATGTCCAAAATGTAAGTGGATGCAAAAAGAAGACAACTATGCATATAAATTGACAAGAAACGTATCTGGATGGTTACAAAGTAATTTGCCGATGTGTGCAGGTGCTGAAGATGATCCACCCCTTTATCATAATAGCATGACAATATGCCTTCAGGAATCGAGGCTTCGAAAAGATGATTTAAAAAAAAAAAAAGTTTGTTTGATGATGAATGGGTAAAGTCCAAATTCTTTTGATCTTGGAAGAGAAGCTCAAAAGATATGTTATAGCCACTCTATAAAGAGATCGGAGATATCTTCCCATAGCAGTAAAACAAAATCTCAAAAAATTAAAGGTAATATGCTCCTATAGACTAAATTCAATATGTAAATACATCACAATTATCAAACATGTAAGGTAAACTGTAAAGGTAAGAATGAATCTTTAAACTCTTCTTGAAAAGCCTTCCAGGTGCATGGACAATCTGCACGACGAGAAAGATCATTCCACCATAACTGCGCTCGTCCCACCAAATAATTGGTGGCAAACTCAATTTTCTTATTTTCTGAATATAACCCATCGGAAAAGAAATCGTTGAATAGGGATAGCCATGATAAGACAAAGCGGCCATCTTTTCGTCCGTCGAATTGAAGCATAGCATAACGTCCGTGTATGGCTTGTTGAAGTGCTTGAAGTTCTTGGTTCATAATCTCTAACTCTTGTTCGAATGAAACTCCAGGTAAAGGTGAATTACTGTAATCCGCCATGGTGCTCTTGGATCCTTGCTCTCAACCTTGCTTGGTATCTTGAACACTCAATCAAGTGCCACCCAATGATTTTTAAGGAATTCACACTTCCAAGCTAGCTCATTGGAAAGTTCGTTCCGAGAGCTTTCCAACGGTATATTACACGCCTCAATCCGACCTACGGATTGAAAGTTACACTTAATTCTTTGTTGGGTCCATCCTTGAAATCGCCGCGAGCGCCTTGCACAAGTACCAAAGAAAGAGAACTTCAATAACAACTCCAAGAGATGGTGGAGTGGTCAAAGTACTTCCCTTGAAAGTAGGAGGTTGTGGGTTCAAATCCTCCTACCTTAGGGACTCTAAACCTCTCTATTACCACTCAAAAATTAAAATTGTCTCGCGCGTAGCCAACGGTCGCCAAGGGAGCCTTGGGTGCCTATGTATTGCCTAAGTTATTGCCTAAGTTCTTTGCCTTCGAAAAGCAGGCGTGAAACTAAAAGTTGATAACTTTTACAGAAAGCCATTGCTTTCAATAACAGAAACTGTGGTCTACAACGACCCTTATTCTAACCATTACTTTTCTAACAATAGAACCTTCTACGCAAGTTTATTTACAAAATAAATAATAATTATTCGGATTATTGATATCCGCCCTTTCACGCCTTGCACGCTCCTCACGAACCTTCGGCTGCTATATCAGAAACATCAAAAACATATTAATACATTAATAATATAACACTTTAGCAATGTATTGTTCAATAATATACAACAGAAACAACAGGAAATGGAGAAAAAGAAGGCAGAAGAGATGGAGATAATGAAAGAAATATCATATCATGAGAAGGAAGAGGATCAGACACTAGAGTATGAGGAAGATGATACAGACAAGGAAGAACTAAAGGAGGAGAAGCAGATAGAAGTAAAATAGATAGAATTGGAAACTGGGTTAGAAAGGATACCCAAGGATATCAGGTCTACTTGCAAAGTCATCATGAGAAATATAGAGCAATTTAGACGGAAACATGATTATATCACGAATGGTGGCTGAATCAGAGTTTGTGAAAGGTAGTAGAATCATTAATGAGCAAAAGAAAGAAAAGGAACAGCTAGAGGAACAGTTGAGGATTGTCTAGGAAAGAAATGAGGATTTGACCAAAAGGATAATTTCATTAGAAGAACTGGAGGTTCAACAGCAAAATAAAATTCACTTTCTTGAGGACAAATGTGCAAAACAGATGGAGCATAGTAGCAAAGTAGAAATGGAGCTGAAGAAGATGGAAGGAAGGTTTAGAACTCTTCAAAGCTCATATCAGATTATGGTCAAAGCAAATGAAGATATAAACATATTATTGATGGAAGAAGGTCAAATGAAAGAAGAAAGTAAGATTGAACAAGTAACATAGGATGAGAGGGAGGAGTTGAATAAAGAAATTCTAAGATTACAAGCACAATTGAAAGAGGTCAAAGAAATGGAGAAGCAGGCCAGTGTACATGCTGCTAGCTCAATGAGAGGATACAATAAATTACATTTGGATATAGTAAAAGAAAGGAGTGAATGGCAATTGAGTATAGAAAAAGAAAGAAGTGAGTGGAAATCAGAAAAAGAGTTATAGATATCTCAAAATCAAAGCTTAATGTTCATGGTGGAGGAGCTACAGAAAAAAATTGGAAAATCCACAAAAACAGGTTGAAGAGCAGGTAGTAACCACACAAGCAGAGGAATATGAGGGGGGAGAAGATAACAGAACTCAACACTTTGATGAACAAGAAGACAAAGCAGTTGTTGAATAATATTCAGATGAGTTTGTTCAAAAGCTTTTAACAGAAAGGGAATCTAGAATGGAATTTATCAGAAAAATGCATAATGAGTATGAAGAACAGATTGTGAATTTTGCTCTTCAACAAAGGAATAAACCCAGAGCAACACCATTGGGCAGCAGATGGTCTAGGTATACCATTTTGTATGATAATGGAGAGTATTAAAAATTACCAGCTTGCAAGGGTAGGACTACCATCAAAAAAGTATTTGGAATATGAAGAGGATATTTATGTCACTAAGGAATTATTTGAAAAAGCTAATCCTAAATGGAGGAACATGTGGTTAGATGCCAACAAGGAGTGCAAAAAAATCTGGAAAGAGGCACCTATTCAGCTAAAGATCAATCCAGCATATTGTCCAGTAGCAAGGAGAAGGGAATGGACAGTGTTCTGGGAAAGAAGAAATGCAGGGCAGATTCCAACAAAATGGCTGAATTTTCCAAAGGTAGCAGGACCTAAAGCAGGAACATAGCCAACAAAGAAATATATGGTTGACACAGCAAAGTCTGTTATATCTACATATAAAGATGTCAATGATCCAGCTTGCATTCTATTGATCAGAGTGATGCGACTCATACTGTCATGTATAGAAACATTTACAGATACAGATGTGAGAACCCTTAACTACATTGGATTTAATTCAACCACTGATGCCTTACTATTTGATGTAAGCGAAACTCTAGAGAGGATTTCTAGAATTTTTGGAAGCTCTTTGATAGCATATTTTTAGATTAGAAGGGAAAAGGACCAAAATTCAAGTGTGAAAAGGGACACTTGAAAATGTATAAGAGATAATTTCCTCTATTTTGAGAGGGTTGGTTGTATTATTTCCAAGTAATGTGAAGAGCTCTCCTGCAAAAAATCGTGTTTCTCCCTTTCATGTACTTTCTTTTGATTTGTTGAGTCTATTCTTTGTGTGATCCATGGAATTTGTAAGCTTCAGTTGTGTATTTCTTAGTAAGATGTATGAACAGAGGTGATTCTCAGTATATTGAGTAACAAAGTGTAGAAGAACAAAGCTAGAAATGGAAATTCTCAGTTTACACAGAATCGCGATTGTCTCATCTGTGTGATACAGGTACTATTTCTGAGATTTGACTTCGTAATTTATTCTAGAGAGAAAATGGCACACTTTAGGCACAAAGATCGTTGAAAACGCTGTTGTAAAACTCAAGACAATCAAAACCCTAGATATTTCTCTCCTTCTTTGTAATTTCTCAGAAAAACAATCATCTTAATCCTTATTCTTGGATTCCATTAACTAGAAGGGGTTGTGGTCTTTGCATACTTCCCGGATTGACAATTTAAAGATGTGTAGTTGATCCTTTATGCTATAATGATTGGAGAGGACAAATCCAAAGGGTAACAACAAACACAAAGCTCAAAGATTTGAAGGAGTAGTTAATTTCTGTAGATGAAGTCTTGCTCAATAGTTCACTTGTGCAAAGCGTTCTTAATGGTCTTCCAAATTAATATCAGAGTTTTGCTTCTACGCTTTGGTTGTGATCAAAGGAAATCCAAATGCATTGACATTTGAGGAGTTAGCCTTTGTTTTGTTGTACGAAGACCGGTCTAGGCAAAACACATTCATTATGCATTTTGCATATCAAGCTTTCTTAGCTAATTAGAAGGGGAAATGTAAATGGAGCTCAACTACTAGTAAGCAAAAATCTTTTAGTTTTGCATAGTCAATAAGGAAAGAGAAAGATGAGAAGAAAACAAAAAAGAAAAAATAGTTCTGTAAATATTGTAAAGGAAATTATCATTTTATAAAGAGTTGTCCAAAACTAGCTACAAAACAAGCAAAGAAAAAAGAGGATAGAATGGTTGTTGCATGGGCCTATACACCTAAAAGAGAGTTTGCTAATCTTGTGCACAATGAAAAATGGGAATTTACTATTATGTGTAATTATGACCCATCTTTTTATGAACAATATAAGTTTGCAGTAGACTCAAATGTTTGGTACTTTATTGGAGCAATGAAGCATATTATCTCATAGCGTAGTTTCTTTAGTTTGCATGAGCCTTCCCCTATGTGGAATACTATCCTGTGCATCAAAAATCCTCTTATCCTATCATGGGAGTTGGTAAGATCATTCTAACTATTGTTGATGATATTTTTTTAATGTTAGATGCTTTGGTGTCAAGGATCAAGAAAATTGTTTTGCCAATTTTAGCATTAGCCAAGATTGGCTTGGTTGTCAAATTTTTTGATGATAGGTGTACAGTTCATGATCTTTCAAATGGTCATGTCATTATTGCTTCTGACATTTTATGTCATGGGCTGTATAAGCTCATAAACTATGCAAAATTTGCGAATGATTTCGCATGTGCAGTTCAAGATTCTCAAGCTATCTTAGATGCAAAGCTTTGGCATGCACGCTTTCTTCATTTGAATTTTGCTAGTTTGTTATTTTCCTATAGAAATCTTAAATGGTGTCCTCTCTACCCAAACTTAAGGCACTTTGTAAACATGTCTATGAACTTTGTATTTTGGGAAAAATGTAGCATTCCTTCTTCCGAAAAGATGATTCATTATGAGCTACTCAAAAATCCCAACTTATTCAGAGTGATATCTCTCGTCCTATGGAGACACCTTCTTTTGGGAAGTTCCATTATTCGTGACTTTTATTGATTATTTTTCTAGGCATGCATGGGTGTATCCATTGAAAGCAAAGACCAAAGTGTTTATGTGCTCCAAATTATTTCTAGTTTTGCCTAAAAATTGGCAACATATAAAATGGGCACCCTCCATTCTAATCGAGGGGGGGGGATATATGAATTCTAATTTTAATGAATTACTGGATGAATGTGGGATAAAACATCAGTATAGAGTGCCATATAAACCTCAACAAATTGGAGTTGCTAAAAGAAAGAATAGGTCTCTCATGGAAATGGTGAGGTGTATGGTTAAAATGCATGCTTTACCACATAGCTTATGGCTTATGGCTATTATCTATATAGCATATGTACTTAAGAAGTGTCAAACCAAAGCATTGCAATCTAGCGATAGTGGTTGAAGAAAAACATAAGAAATTGGATGATAAAGTAGTGAAATAATTTTTTTTGTTCGATACAATTCTACAAGTAAAGGCTATCATCAATATCATTCCTAGACTAAACACATTTTGGTTAATCGTGATGACGTTTTTGTGGAACATCTTCATCCATTACTTTCATGTACTAAGGAGACATCAATTAGCTCCAAAGATGTGTATGACAATATAGTTCCTCTTTTTATAAGTGGAAGTCAAGTGCTATTCTGAATGAGGAAAATTCTAAGACTTTAAACATTTTAGATGATGAGGGAGATCATTCCATTTCTTATGCAGATTTAGATGATGCACTTATTGATAAGAGGGCTGATATAGAGGAGGCAAAAACTATGCCTAAATGGTTGGTGCAAACTTTGCGAGATAGGAAATTAGATGCACCTTTGTCATATCGTGCTTTGTCAGGCTCTCATAGTGCTTCTTTACATCATATTGATATGCAATGGATCCCCTCTAGTCTCTATGATGAGAATGAGCCTGTTTCTTTTGATGAAGCATAGAATTCAGATAATGGGATGGCTACTATGCAATCAGAATATGATGCTATTATGAAGAATGGTACTTGGTCTTTAGTAATTTGCATCATGGTAGAAAGGCCACTACCACTAACATAAACATGATGGAATAGTTGATAGGTAAAGGCTAGGCTAGTTGCAAAAGGTTATGCTCAAGAAAGAGGCATTGATTTTGATGATACCTTTGCATCCAAATGTCGAATGACTAGCGTTTGTAGCATCTATACACTAGCAGTCCATCATGATTGGAATGTACATTGCTTCAACATTAAAAGTGCACTTGTGAATGGTGGCCTGCATGAAGAAGTGTGTGTTTTTAGCCTCATGGTTTTGTGCAAAAAGTTCATGAAACTAAATTGCACAAGTTGAAAAAAGCATTATATGGTTTGAAACAAGCACCACATGCTTGGTATGAAAAGATACATGCCTACTTGACTACCCACAATTTTGAGAATAGTCCAACTAAGAGCCCCTTATATGTTAAGCATGCCAGCGATGTGTTTTTTATCATTGTTGTCTATGTTGATGGCATGCTGATCACTAGTCCTAATGAGAAGCATATTGCTGATTTTAAGGTTGATTTTTATGCCTCTTTAGAGATGCCAAATTTGGGGCATTTGCATCATTATTTGGGAAATCAATTTATGCAAGTTGATGCTGGAATAGATGTGTTTCAAAAAATATATATTGGCACATTATTGTATCATTTTTGCCTTGAAGATTTCAAACCTATTTCCACTCCTATGGAAATAGGTTTACGATTAAGTTTTCATGATTTTGGAGATGCATTTGATGTTGTTCTATATCAACAATTCTTGATTTACTTATGCATGACTCGGCCTGATATTGAGTTTTTTGTCTCTCAGATGAGCAGGCTTATGCATTGCCCAAGTGTCAAGCATTGGCAAGCGGTTAAGCGCATGTTTTGCTACTTGAGTGGTACTCAACTACTTGGATTGTTTTATCCCAAGGGGGATAACTACCATCGGATTTACATGTTTTTTTCAACTTTGATAAGGCTCATTGCTATGACACTCATGTGTCCATTAGTGGTTTTTGCTTCATGATTGGTAGCTCATGCATATCTTGGTTGAGCAAGAAGCAGCCTACTATGGCCACTTCTAGTTGTGAGGCTGAGTATAGGGAATCTTTCATAGCAATTGTTGAGTTTGTGTGGCTCAGACACCTTTTGGCGAAATTAGGTGTTGGTGAGTCTTCTACCACCACCATCTTCACTAAGAGTGAGAGTGCATTTGCAATTGTGAGGAACCCTATGTTCCATGCTCATACAAATCACATTAAGGTACATTATCATTATGTCAGGGAGAGGTTCTCTACTAGAGAGATCAATTTTCCATATGTGCCCACACAAGATAACATTCTAGATCTTTTCACAAAGGCTCTGCCTTAGGAGGAGTTTCAAGCTTTCGGCAAAGCTTTGGGCTTAGTTCCTTTTGTGGATGGATCTCTTTCCACATAGCTTGGCACTTCCTTATACATGCGTGCTAGCTCCTTGTTCACTACATCACTCCCAGGGGGGATTTATTGATATATTTTGATAGTGATGTGTGTTGTAAGGTCGCCGGATTAGCATACTGTAATTTCATATTTTTCCTATACCACACGAACCGAAAGGTTGTAGTGAAGTGTTGTATCTTTCTATCAATTTAATGAAAAGAAACTTCGCTGGCTCTCCAGTAGCGCAGAGACAAAGGAGATCGCTAGACTGTCTGTCTGGGCGATTGGCGTTCTACGAAGATGTCGTTGTATTGCAGTATTATCAAATCATGAGTGCTGTTAACTCTTACTTTGTTTAATTGCACTGATTGTGATTAACTCAGTACTGTTAAGTGGTCGATACTAAGTCTGTGCAACGATTGTTGAATAACTCCTGCGTTACGTACTGTGAAAAGTCTAACCAAAATTTTGACAATAAGCGATTCGATATTGAACACTAACGTACTTTGCATTGAATAAGTTAATTGGGAAAATTAAGTTACAGGGCCTCTGATTTATCAGACCCCTACCACTCCCAAGAACCCAAAAGAACTTAAAAGTGCATGTGACGGAAATGCACTTTTAACACTGGCGTCGTCTATGGGAAGGTGGCATAGACGATGAATAATGAGTAAGGTGGAGTAGTACGCAAGTGGTGCAGAGGTGATATATGCCGGTTACTCGGTCCGGCGAGTCGTATCCGAAGTACAGGAGAGACCAGCATCCTTGGGCGGTACCAAATTTGTTAGGAACACCCCTAGGTGGCAGAAGTATAGACCGGTTAAGCCCAGTTGTCGAAGGAGCGGAGCCCGTTAGTAGTGATTCCGGTAGAATTCCGGTGACACATGAGGAAATTCCGGTAGGTGTAATTTCGGTGCAGTCTGAAGAAGGTACAGTAACTTCAGAGTGTACAAGGATGCAGTGTGTAGTTGTGTTAGCTGAAGAAACAGTTGGTTTTTATGCACTAATGTGTTGCTATTGAGCAGGAGAATCTGCATCAGCGCGATCAAAAGCATGCTGTGTGTCTACGCAATCGGTCTGTGACAGAAGAGTTCAACCAACGAGAATGGGCAGCACGAGAGCTACCTGAGAGGCATGCACGCTCTCCTCCTAGAAAGAATGAAGTTGCCGCCCTTGTTGCTCGATTAAAATCCTGTTCGAGGAGTAAAGACTTGCACAAAGGAATTGAAATACACAATGATTTGTCCAGAAATGGCTTGGACCAAGAATGCTTTGATGCTCTTATCACAATGTATGCGAAGTGTGGTGAATTTCAGAGAGCAAAGGATCTTCTTGACAAGTACAAGAGCAAGGATGTTTTTTCCTGGACTGCATTAATTTCTGCTTATGCCTGCGTTGGCCACAATGAAGAAGCTTGGGTTTGTTTTGAACGCATGAAGCATGAAGGCCTTTTTCCTGATGCTGTGACTTATGCCTCCACTTTGAGGGCTTGTGGAAACATGCATATGATCGATCTTGGAGATCAAATACATGATGAAATCACTAGGCAAGGGTTGGTTGGAAATGATGCTGTGCTTGCAACTGCACTTGTGGATATGTATGCAAATTGTGGTGCACTTACAAAAGCACGAAGAGTGTTTGATGAACTCCCATCTCGAAATGTGGTCTCATGGAGCTCACTTATTGCAAAGTATATTCAACATGGAGAATGTGAGCTAGCTCTGAATTGTTTTGAACAAATGCAAGGTGGGGGGGGGGCCACGAACAGATAAGGGGGAGGCGATCTTTTAGGTTTTTGCTAGGTGGTTCGGTGATTGTGCAGGATGCGAAGAAGAAGAGGACCAAGGAGCATCATTTGAAGGGAGTTTTCTTCTTTTTTCTTCGTGTGTGGGTTCGCAAGCGGATCGACCATGGCTGCTGGCGCAGAGAACGGAGAATTTTTAGGGTGTGTAATCGGTGAATACCCATCAGAGAGAACAGCTCGAGGACTGAGGGAAGGAAGACATTGACGAGGGGGGATGTGCTGCTGTGGCTGGGGGCGGAGCTTATTTGGACAGAGGCATTGAACTTCTACAATCCAGAGAATGCATTGCTACTTCGCCTTTCTAAAAGCAAACCTGCTAAGGATGAACTGGAAGGTAAAGTGGCTCCGAAAGCCAGTGGATCAGGAGTGAAAACCGGCCTTAAAGACACAAAGGTAGCATCTTCTGTCGTAGCACCTGGCAAAGTGTCCTCTCAGAAATTGAAGGGTAAGGAAGGATTTAAGACTATAACCCTTACGGAGAGGTTCCATTGTAGACCGCATGATATCTATTCGACACTTCTTGATGAGAATCGATGGAAAGGGTTCACGCAAAGTAAAGACAATGTCAGCAAGGAAGTAGGCGGTCATTTCTCTATTTTTGATGGGTCTGTCGTAGGGATCAACATGAAGCTAGAGGAAGACAAGCTGATCATGCAAAAGTGGCGCTTTTAGAATTGGCATGATGGACAATATTCAACGGTGTGTCTCACATTTGAAGAACCAGAGATTGGTGTAACTATAGTGAAACTCACGCAGACAGACGTTCCAGAGGAGGACAGGTTTGGAAATGCCACAGTGGTAGAGAACACTTAGAGAGGCTGGAAAGAGCATATTTTCCACAGAATCAGAGCTGTTTTTTTTTGGTTTTGGAATATAAACTGGCTTGCTGATCACCAAACAGGTATAAGGAATTATCCATACGACTTTGAATCATCATCATGCACGGGAAACGATTCAATACTTAGTTTATTGACGGTTCAACTCTGTTATCATCCATTGATGTCCGAGTTGCAGAGAAAATAGTGCGAAGGTGGCAAGCTGTGAAGTCAATGGCTCTTGGCAGAGATCATGACCTTGAAAGTCTTTCTGAGGTTATTTTCTACCTTTGTTGAAGTCTTATATGTAACACTAGCTGTTTCTTCTCTATTCTTGCTACATGAAGCCATGTGCTGAAAAGACATGGATGTGTCAGCTTTTCTTTATCTTTGAAGCTACTTGTCGATTTATTGGATTTTAGCTAAATCTCTTGAGCGAGCTATATTCCCATGGATCTGCAGGTTAAAGCCCTTAAGTAGATTTTGAAGCATGTCACGTCTTAAAAGAGTAAATACCTGTGTTTACTGTAATGTGCAATGAGCTGGAATTTCTAGTCTGCATACATAGTATGATTTTTCTGAGGAAGAGCAGGCTGGAAACTATGTTTTCAACTTACCAAAAAGAAAACAAAATATCTTTGTTCTTTCGTTTGTGGTTGATTAATGACCATTTTTACTCGTGTTGTTTACTTTGTGCTTTTCACTTTCATGTTGGCCAATTTATCATTCGGGCTTCAATGCTATCTCAGATGCTCTCATCATTTATACTTCGATGATTGGTATTAAAATGGGAGCACTTGTTGGATGACAACCTCTGAGGTACTTTTTGGGATCTGCATGACTCGATCAGTTTGGAAATCTCACTAGTTGTACTTGGGTAGGTGAAAACCTAGGAAGCTTTCCCTCATGTTTCCTGCATGGCAATGGTGCCTTGGTTGTGATGATTGTTGCATGTTGAATCTAACAACCATGGTGTCCATTTGATCATTTATTCTAGAGTAAGGCGTGGGCCCATCAACTTCCACATAGGTTCAGAGATACAGATATAGAGAGACATTTCTCAATGTCAGCATAGGAAGAAACGAGGGACTTCTGCTCAGACTTTCTTGATCAT
This sequence comes from Ceratopteris richardii, assembly GCA_020310875.1. Classification (NCBI taxonomy): domain Eukaryota; kingdom Viridiplantae; phylum Streptophyta; class Polypodiopsida; order Polypodiales; family Pteridaceae; genus Ceratopteris; species Ceratopteris richardii. Next base: position 23,934,636 of record CM035427.1, read on the forward strand.
GAGTCTAAGGGTATTAAAGGATCTTTACACACAACTGGATTGCTAATATTTGCTGAGGTGCATATTGAAGGAGATTGGAATATTTGAAGGGACGGAGATACCTTGCTCTCCGCATGCTTGGAAGTGCAACAAAGACAGTATTAGAGATCAGGGGAGCTAAGGAAAAGAGCATATCATTTTGGTGCGTCTGCCGGGAACATAGGCGCTAGTGCATAGCCATAAGAAGAACTCCTCGAGAGATAATTGCGGGCTCTAGGTAATCCAAATAGACCATTTCCGAAGAATTTAAATCAAATAAAGTTTCGTAAAACCACTTTTTCCCTTGGGCTTGAGAGCGGTTCATTTGGTGCGTCTGCCGGGAATTGGCTTAGCACATCTCATAGAGAGTGCTACGAGTTCGCTTGGTGCCCCAATCGTGTGGCACAGCCAAGTCGATCCCAAATCTGCTTCAACCTTCATTAAAGAAATGGCCCAACAAAAGCCAGCATGTGGTTTGGAGAATGCCAATATGAGGCAACCGAATTTTGGACAAAATAGGAGATGGATAGATTCTCGTCCGACCATGAGACATCATGTGAACCGAGGGTGGCGATTTGGCCCGATATCAAATTATGTGAGATGCTGGTGTTGCGAGCAGATTGGGCATATAGCCAAATATTGCCCTCGTGTATGCACCCCGTTGGATTTTGTCCCCACATGTGAGGACTGCGGGAAAAAGAGACTATGCGAGCATGTGTGTGGCTCAAAAGAGGTGATTGACCTAAAGGTCGCAACGAATGAACCAGATAGGTGCTTATCCTCTTTATATGTGGAAGTTGACAAAGGTAGAGTTACTTCATCGACGGAAACTGCGAGAGCAAGTGAAAGCAAGGACACTGGATCTCATGATCGAGACTTGGTAGAACTTGTGAAGAGCTTGGAATGTCAAGTCAATTTGCTTCAGGTAGAGCGAGATAACGAGAGGATCAAAATAGAGAAATTAGAGGAAAATCAAGTGAAAATGGCCGAGATCCTAGGAACTTGGGAAAAGCAAGTACGAATGTTGAAAAACGAAAACAAGGAAAGGAAAAGAGTAAACAAAAGCTGGAGGCAAGATCTTGTGAAGCCCGAGAGTGAAAACGTGGTCTGGGACTTGAGATCCGGCTTGATGGTAGCCGACTGTTTTGGAGTTGCGATCGAAGAAGAGCTCTCAAGAGACGAGGATGACCTAATGAGGAGAGTCGAAGGAATGGAGCATGAAATCGAGAAGGTACAAAGCATAATCTGTCGATACAATGACCAAGCGGGTAAGGTAGTGGAAGAGTTCCACCTGGAATTAGAAAGAATGAAACGTGTCCAAGCAGAGAGTGATGAGAGAGTTGGACGGGTAGAAAAAGAGAATGCAAAGATGAGTAGCAAGCTCGGTAGGTGGATGAATCGGAAATACGATGAGATGCGAGTACAGGTAGAGGACCCGAAAGCAGGAAAAATGGAGGAAGAGCTGAAAGCGGTGTTGGATAGGTTGGATGCATTCGGAACGGAGTTAGAAAAAATGAAGAATGAATTGTTGAAGAAGGTAGATGATCTAAATGAAGAAAATATGAGTAGGATTTGGGAGGAAAAATCGATTAGAGAGGAAGTCGAGAAGTTGACTGTTCGAGTTGAGAAGAGGGAGGATGTTCCCCTCGGATCTGCAAAAAGGGTGAGAGAGGATAAAGAGATGGAGCAAATATGGAATCGGTTCCGAGGCATCGATTGTGACCTGTTCCAATATCAGAGTGATATTGAGCACAACAAACAAGGATTAAGGGACTTAGCGGCGAGGCTCGAATCATTGAGGAGCACAATGAGCAATAATAATTTTTCAGGTCATTTGTCGAATCATGTGGAATCTCTGCGAGGCAGAGGTTGGAGATGAAAAAATAGACGAGGCGATGGATGTGGGTGAGGACGGCTTGAGTTTGATTAGGGTTTGCTTTGCAGATTGCGAGTCAGAGATGTGAGGACGGATGGATCGAGTTGGCTGTACGCTTAGGACTGAAGTGACACTTTCAGAGGCTTCAGGTCGACGAGGTGATTAGTATGTGCGGGTTTTACGAGGACGGGTTGACCATGGCATTAGTGGCTGGATTTTGGCTTGAGTGGCAGCAAAGAGGAGATATGTCTCATCGGGATGTCCACGGGGAGTTTATGTGTGTGTGTCGTGATTGGGATGGTTGGGGAAAAGTCCTTTCTTTTGTCTCCTAATTCTCGAGATGCGGGAATGAAAAGAAAATGAAAAAATATATGTTTGTGTATGTGTGAGTGTGGCTACGCGCCTATGTGGGCCGATAGGTGGGTGGACCCACTTTGGCCGGGTGTTCAAAGCCACGAACCGATGTCGGTTTCACATAGGGCTAGCTGTCTGTGTGTCGCGCGCTGCGTTGGGTTGGTAGATGGGTGGAACAAACTCGATCGGGTGGTCGAGTCCACGAGTCGCATCCAGCTTCGGCGTAGGCCGGCAAGTGTGAGTAAATATGTGAAAAAAATGATGAAAAAAAAAATATATGTGAAAAAAATGAATGAGAAGAATTCCTCGCTCGAGGGGGGACATAAGAGAGGTGAGAGAGCATGATGCTCGGATGGGAATATATGTGTTTGTGTTGTGGGGATTTAGGTTATGTGTGGGCTCCCGATGAAACATGTCAAATTGAAGCTTAAGCTCGGCTAGGGTTTTGGTTGCGATGTGTCTATGGAAAGCTTGGACTTGAGGGATCCAATCGTGCTAGTTGCATTGGTTGTCTGCAAACTTTCCAGAAGTGTTCAGTTTGGATCTTAGGTGGTATGACGACTTGTGAAGTTCGGAATCGCGTCGACGATGAGTGATCTTGTTAGAGTGAGCTCGTGTTAGGCTTGAGTGGTCTTTGCGGTGTGTCCATCAATTTAGGAGAGGTGGTGGCGACCAAGCATAGAATTTGATTGATGAACGAAAGAGCACAGAATAGACCGAAAGGTAAGTGGGAATAGGAAACCCTAGGTGGGAAGGAAATGGGAAATTGGCGAGAGAACCCAGTTAGAAACGAGAAAAAGAAATCAGGAAAGCGATCGTACGGCCAAGAAGAGTATCAAAAAATTAAAAGTGGGGAATGGTTTTGATTATATATGGTGTGTGTGGAAAGTGTGTTGAGTGTGCATGTGGGAAAAAAAAATATTCGTGACGTGTTGAACGAATAGTCAAGAAGAGTGTTGAGAAGGGAATGTGGGAATGATTTCTGCTTGCATGAATACATGGTGTGTGCAAAGAGAATGTCAAACATGCATGTGTGATGCGGATTCATGATGTGTTGGTTATGGTTGTTCTGATGTATGTTTGTTTTTTTTATGAAAAGTGGTCTAATGCTTTTGATGAGTTTGCAGACACGAAGGACATGACAAGTGAAGATGCAAGGAAGTATACGAGGTCGATAAGTAATGTAATTGATTTTGGGTACTAATTGACATTGAGTGTATGATTGCAGGCACCTTGTTAGGAAAAGGATGGAACAGGTAATTAATCTATGCAAATATTTGGCTGACTTGATGTGGGTTGCAGGGACGTAGGAACAATTGGCTCGTCGGGGACGACTTCGCAATTAAGAAGAGGGGAGTATGTTAGCTGAAGAAACAGTTGGTTTTTATGCACTAATGTGTTGCTATTGAGCAGGAGAATCTGCATCAGCGCGATCAAAAGCATGCTGTGTGTCTACGCAATCGGTCTGTGACAGAAGAGTTCAACCAACGAGAATGGGCAGCACGAGAGCTACCTGAGAGGCATGCACGCTCTCCTCCTAGAAAGAATGAAGTTGCCGCCCTTTTTGCTCGATTAAAATCTTGTTCGAGGAGTAAAGACTTGCACAAAGGAATTGAAATACACAATGATTTGTCCAGAAATGGCTTGGACCAAGAATGCTTTGATGCTCTTATCACAATGTATGCGAAGTGTGGTGAATTTCAGAGAGCAAAGGATCTTCTTGACAAGTACAAGAGCAAGGATGTTTTTTCCTGGACTGCATTAATTTCTGCTTATGCCTGCCTTGGCCACAATGAAGAAGCTTGGGTTTGTTTTGAACGCATGAAGCATGAAGGCCTTTTTCCTGATGCTGTGACTTATGCCTGCACTTTGAGGGCTTGTGGAAACATGCATATGATCGATCTTGGAGATCAAATACATGATGAAATCACTAGGCAAGGGTTGGTTGGAAATGATGCTGTGCTTGCAACTGCACTTGTGGATATGTATGCAAATTGTGGTGCACTTACAAAAGCACGAAGAGTGTTTGATGAACTCCCATCTCGAAATGTGGTCTCATGGAGCTCACTTATTGCAAAGTATATTCAACATGGAGAATGTGAGCTAGCTCTGAATTGTTTTGAACAAATGCAAGGTGGGGGGGGGCCACGAACAGATAAGGGGGAGGCGATCTTTTAGGTTTTTGCTAGGTGGTTCGGTGATTGTGCAGGATGCGAAGAAGAAGAGGACCGAGGAGCATCATTTGAAGGGAGTTTTCTTCTTTTTTCTTCGTGTGTGGGTTCGCAAGCGGATCGACCATGGCTGCTGGCGCAGAGAACGGAGAATTTTTAGGGTGTGTAATCGGTGGATACCCATCAGAGAGAACAGCTCGAGGACTGAGGGAAGGAAGACATTGACGAGGGGGGATGTGCTGCTGTGGCTGGGGGCGGAGCTTATTTGGACAGAGGCATTGAACTTCTACAATCCAGAGAATGCATTGCTACTTCGCCTTTCTAAAAGCAAACCTGCTAAGGATGAACTGGAAGGTAAAGTGGCTCCGAAAGCCAGTGGATCAGGAGTGAAAACCGGCCTTAAAGACACAAAGGTAGCATCTTCTGTTGTAGCACCTGGCAAAGTGTCCTCTCAGAAATCGAAGGGTAAGGAAGGATTTAAGACTATAACCCTTACGGAGAGGTTCCATTGTAGACCGCATGATATCTATTCGACACTTCTTGATGAGAATCGATGGAAAGGGTTCACGCAAAGTAAAGCCAATGTCAGCAAGGAAGTAGGCGGTCATTTCTCTATTTTTGATGGGTCTGTCGTAGGGATCAACATGAAGCTAGAGGAAGACAAGCTGATCATGCAAAAGTGGCGCTTTCAGAATTGGCATGATGGACAATATTCAACGGTGTGTCTCACATTTGAAGAACCAGAGATTGGTGTAACTATAGTGAAACTCACGCAGACAGACGTTCCAGAGGAGGACAGGTTTGGAAATGCCACAGTGGTAGAGAACACTTAGAGAGGCTGGAAAGAGCATATTTTCCACAGAATCAGAGCTGTTTTTTTTTGGTTTTGGAATATAAACTGGCTTGCTGATCACCAAACAGATATAAGGAATTATCCATACGACTTTGAATCATCATCATGCACGGGAAACAATTCAATACTTAGTTTATTGACGGTTCAACTCTGTTATCATCCATTGATGTCCGAGTTGCAGAGAAAATAGTGCGAAGGTGGCAAGCTGTGAAGTCAATGGCTCTTGGCAGAGATCATGACCTTGAAAGTCTTTCTGAGGTTATTTTCTACCTTTGTTGAAGTCTTATATGTAACACTAGCTGTTTCTTCTCTATTCTTGCTACATGAAGCCATGTGCTGAAAAGACATGGATGTGTCAGCTTTTCTTTATCTTTGAAGCTACTTGTCGATTTATTGGATTTTAGCTAAATCTCTTGAGCGAGCTATATTCCCATGGATCTGCAGGTTAAAGCCCTTAAGTAGATTTTGAAGCATGTCACGTCTTAAAAGAGTAAATACCTGTTTACTGTAATGTGCAATGAGCTGGAATTTCTAGTCTGCAGAGCAGGCTGGAAACTATGTTTTCAACTTACCAAAAAGAAAACAAAATATCTTTGTTCTTTCGTTTGTGGTTGATTAATGACCATTTTTACTCGTGTTGTTTACTTTGTGCTTTTCACTTTCATGTTGGCCAATTTATCATTCGGGCTTCAATGCTATGTCAGATGCTCTCATCATTTATACTTCGATGATTGGTATTAAAATGGGAGCACTTGTTGGATGACAACCTCTGAGGTACTTTTTGGGATCTGCATGACTCGATCAGTTTGGAAATCTCACTAGTTGTACTTGGGTAGGTGAAAACCTAGGAAGCTTTCCCTCATGTTTCCTGCATGGCAATGGTGCCTTGGTTGTGATGATTGTTGCATGTTGAATCTAACAACCATGGTGTCCATTTGATCATTTATTCTAGAGTAAGGCGTGGGCCCATCAACTTCCACATAGGTTCAGAGATACAGATATAGAGAGACATTTCTCAATGTCAGCATAGGAAGAAACGAGGGACTTCTGCTCAGACTTTCTTGATCATGAGTCTAAGGGTATTAAAGGATCTTTACACACAACTGGATTGCTAATATTTGTTGAGGTGCATATTGAAGGAGATTGGAATATTTGAAGGGACGGAGATACCTTGCTCTCCGCATGCTCGGAAGTGCAACAAAGACAGTATTAGAGATCAGGGGAGCTAAGGAAAAGAGCATATCATTTTGGTGCATCTGCCGGGAACATAGGCGCTAGTGCATAGCCATAAGAAGAACTCCTCGAGAGATAATTGCGGGCTCTAGGTAATCCAAATAGACCATTTCCGAAGAATTTAAATCAAATAAAGTTTCGTAAAACCACTTTTTCCCTTGGGCTTGAGAGCGGTTCAAGTTGACCCGAAACCGTCTCATTAGAATTTGAACTTTTCCGAGGATAAAGTGGTGTTACCCAGAGAGATCATTGCTGGTGAAAGAATACCCTGGTTTGGTGAAAGAATACCAGTTTCGGGAAATTTACAGTTTTCTGGTGACAGTGTGATACTCCCTGGTGAATCTTCATTTCGGACACCACTATTTGGGGCAAACTTTTCTACCTTTGATACCAAAGCTGAGGATAGACTATTTGATTTGGAGATATGTAAGAGACTGAACGCTATTTTCAAGCCGGAAGGTGAGCAGTCGGATAATACAGATTCCGAAGGGCAAGAGACACCCCCTCAAAACCCCGGTAACAGCAGCGGTACCAATAATAGCACTATGAGTAGTCAGCAACAGCAACAACAGCAACAACGGCATCAGCAACTGCCCCCACCACTTCGACCGGTTCCAACAGGGGTGACCTACACGAAGTTCGGTGGATTTCGAGGTGATGACCCTGATGCACATGTACGCACCTTTGAGATAAGCTATGTAGAGCTCAACCATCCACCCGATCCGGCGTACAAAGCCATCGTATTTCAATCAACATTAGTCAATGAAGCAGCGAGGTGGTTAACAGAGTATGATTTCAATCATTTCGTTAACTATGATGCGGTAAGAGATGCGTTTTTATAGAGGTTCCAGCTGAAGAAGAACCCTGCCGAAATCTTCGATTACTTGCAAAACAACAGACAGAAGCTGCACCAGATTGTTTAGGAATATGCCACATTATTTAGAACTCATTTAAGACAATTGCCTCCGGCATATGCTAATTTACCGGGTGATGTTATAACCCAGTGGTTCATTAATGGTTTGACCCCACAGCTAAGACAAATCATGATCATCCGCTGTGTGGGTGCTATGACACTGGATGCTGTTATCGCGATGGCCCTGCAACTAGAGCATAAGGTTGGAGGATTCACTGAAGACTTAGAGTGGCTAAAAACCAGCAAGAATGTTACAGATGATCCGGCTAAACAGATGTATTGCACTAAGTGCAAAAATTCAGGGCACACCAGTGCTACATGTGCCCTTAATCAGATGTATTGTGCCATTTGCAATACCACTGGACACTCAACCAAAAATTATGCATATAATGCCAAAGTGCAGGGACGAGCAGCTGTAAACGCCATTATACAAGAACCAGGTCAACCAGCAACCCACTATGTGCCACCGCAGATGCGAAACAATCAGTTGCAAGGATACCGAAATTACCGGGGAGAGCGGAATACTAACTTCAATGCAAATCGATGGCAGGCGAGTACATCAGCACAAGGTACTTCTCTGCAACCACCTCGATGTCATTTTTGCGGTGAGGTTGGCCACATCCGGAGATTTTGCAATAGTGGTCCAAACAAGATCGGGCTGCAACCAGCAGCTGAGGTGTTCGAACCTGGTATCCATGAGCAGCAGCGAATGTATACCAAAGCTAGCCAATGGGCATCTAAAGAGCAAATTGTATTTCCTGATCCGATTCCGATAACACAGGTTTCCTTGCCAAACGCACAACCGAATCAACAAAACACTGACCCAGTAACAGGACCATCATCATCAAACTCGGTGAAGAGTACGATGCAAACCGATCAGGTATGGGAGATTCTCACTAAGGCTTCAATTACATTCCCTTTGGGGTAGCTACTCGCCTTGGTGCTCGGAGTTAGGCAGCAATTCCAGCAACATGTCAGTCCTGGATCTCCCAGTACTCCGGCGACTGCAACAATACAATCGGAAAATGATTCTACAGTGGATCATTCAATCCCCTTAATCACTGTTTGGCATAAAAATCACAAGATTACTCAAGTGTTAATCGATGGCGGTTTGGGTGTGAACATAGCAACTGCAGCTCTTTGTAAGAAATTGGGGTGGACCCAGATCGAGCCCGTCCAATTCTTTGTCAGAATGGCAAACCAATCTCGAGTCCATCCGGTGGGACTAGTCCGGAATATCCCGATTATTTTGCAGGGTACTACGTTCAAAATGACTTTCGTAGTCTTAGAACTACCAGAATCCAACCTCGACTATAATCTTCTTTTCGGTCGATCATGGTTGAAACAGGCCAAAGTTATACAGGATTGGTCAGCGCAGGAATTGACTTTCAAAGATAATCACCGTAAATATGTTGTCAAACTGGATGCCATTCAGCCCTGTGAGCTTCATGCCAGACCCTATGTAGCAGAGTCGGTCCACATGTTGGATGGCTTATCTGACGATGAAGAAGAGGCGTTTCTGAAGAACAATAAAGATCTGATCTCTTTAGGTACTGTAGATCTTCAATCAATAGCGTACAACTGGAGTCCGGCAGCCTGTACGGTTATTCCCGTGACCGGAGATGCAGATGCAGATGATAGTGTTGCTATGGATGGAGCCACTCTACATCAACTTTTACAATCAGCTGACGACTTGGGGAAACCTCGTCAATTTTATGTCCCGGAAGACCAGTTAGTAACCTATAATTTGGGTGATGAAGTTAACCCGCGACCTGTTAAGATTAAGGCAGGATTGTCCGAGACATTTCAAGATGACTTGATCCGACTCCTGTGTGATTTTTTTGATGTTTTTGCTTGGGACTATCGTGATATGAAAGGTCTTGATCCCCGGATCTATCAACATCGGGTCGTGCTCAAACCATAGGCGAAGCCAATTAAACAATCTAGTTACCAAATGAATCCCAATTATGCAGCACAGGTCAAAGCAGAACTCGATTGGTTATTGAAGGTGGGATTCATTGTCCCAATCGAACATGCTAAATGGATATCTCCGATCGTGATTGTTCCAAAGAAAAATAAGCAGCTACGAATCTGTGTGGATTACCAGAAGCTGAATGCGGCCACGGTACCTGATCCATTTCCTCTCCCCTTTCTCGACACAATGCTTGACAGAGTGGCCGGGCACGAGATGTACTCCTTTCTGGACGGCTACAGTGGTTATAACCAGGTCAGAATGGCTGAACAAGACATACCGAAAACAGCTTTCATTACGAACTGGGGTGTTTTCGCTTGTACGGTTATGTGGTTTGGGTCAAGGAATGCTCCCAGCACATTTCAACACTGTATGCAGGAAGTCTTTTCACCCTACCTGACTACTTTTATGCAAGTCTATTTAGATGACTTCTCCTTATTTGGCAAGATTGCGGCGCACCTGTATCATTTACGGTGCTGCTTTGAGAAATGTCATGAATACCGACTCTACCTGAACCCGACAAAATCTGTTTTTGCGGTTTCTTGTGGTAAACTCCTTGGACATATTATATCTGCACAAGGTATCCAAGTCGATCCAAACAAAGTCGCAGCTGTGTTGGAAGCACCCGTCCCTACAACGCCGAAAGAAGTTATGCGCTTCCTGGGTCAAATCCGGTGGCATGGCAGGCATCTACGGTGGCTAGCCCATTTAGCCACACCACTTAATCGGCTAATGACTAGTACTCCACGACAATACGAATGGACTCCGGAATGTCAAACTGCATTCGATCGTCTAAAAGGATTATTGATGCAGGCACCTATTTTGCAACCTCTTGATCGGGATCGCCCATTCCATGTCTTTGTCGATGCATCGGATATAGCCATTGGCAGTGTTTTAATGCAGCAAACGGATAAATGGTTTCGGCCTATGTTGGAAGCAGCCAGAGGCACAGACGACACGGAAGCATGTAACGACAGAGCAGGGAGCCAATCGAATCGTTTTTCAAATAATTATGTTTTCAAATACTCTCCAAAAACCTCCAACAGTGATTTTTATCACTATTGTAACATATGTAACATAGAAAACCCCATTTTGTAATCCATAGCTCCATTTTGTGCAAGCCGAGGAGTCCTCGAGCTTGAGGAGCTTAGGTAGAATGCGCGTACCAATTTTCGTTATTTTTAGACATCGTTTACCCTTCCAAATAGCATCTAGGACCTAATTTTTAACTATGCCGGTCACTAGATGTGAAACCGGTCAAAACTAGTCTAGAAACTATAAAAAGAGCTAGAGAGCTCATTTTTGAGGTTAGCTTGTTAGAGTAGAGAAGAGCTTAGAGCTATTTTGAGCTTGTAATAGTGTTCTTGAGTAATAGAGTTGATTTCTCACCTTCCATTGTGTCTTGCTTGTCTCTTCGTGGTGTGTGTGTATGTGTGTATGCATTTCTATGCTTCTCACCTTCACTCTCACTTCATCTCACATTCACGATCTTCATATCACTCCTATCTCTTCCGCGGATTGACATTAAGGAGGTGAAGCTTCTTAACATGGTTCTCACCATTGTGCTAGAGCAACACCAAATTTGGCGCCGTTGCCGGGGATCGAGTCTAGGACAAATGTGTGATGGTAAGAGTATAGCAAGAAGTGGCGTTGGAAGGTAAAAATTTCAGTTTTTGTTGTTGTTTTTACTTAGTTTTTAGTGTTTTTCACCTCCCCCACACTCCATCTTCATCACCGCATCATCATCTTCATCTCCAAAAAAATCAAAAAATTCACCATATCCACCCATTCTCCTCATTTCCCCTCATTTGTGCATGCGAGAGAGTGAGAGAGAGCTTTTGTGCTTGTGTGTACTTTTGTTTTCTTGAGTTTTCTTGCAGGTACAGAGCCCCAGTGCATCAGGAAGGCTGCAAAAAGGTAAAAACTTCAGTTTCTGTCAGAAATTTCCGTCTGTGTCAGACCATCGCGATGGTCTGCAAAGTTCAGAATTTGGAGAAGGCGACCACACCAGCGTGAAGAGCACACCTGCGCCTACAGGAATCCACAGCTGCATCCCAAAAATTCATAGTTTGGTGGACCATCGCGACGGTCTCTGACATCGCGATTGTGTCACGCCATCGCGATTGGCTCACGCCATCGCGCTGATGGTGCCACGTGGCAATCTAGACCATCGCGACGGTGCACTTCAGACCATCGCGACGACACCGTCACACCATCGCGACACTTCAAAAATTCAGACCATCGCGATTGGCTCACACCATCGCGCCCAGACCATCGCGATTGGCTCACGCCATCGCGCCCAGACCATCGCGACGGTTCACTTTAGACCATCGCGATTGTGCACGTTGACCGTTGACTGACGCCATCGCGACAGTGCACTTTCACGCCATCGCAATTGTCCAAGTTCACACCATCGCGACGGTGCAAATTCAGACCATCGCGATTGTGCAATTTCACGCCATCGCGACGGTGCACCCTCACGCCATCGCGACGGTCCCAGACCATCGCGATCATCTCAGACCATCGCGATTGTGCACCCCCATCGCAAATTTTAGGGTTTCATTTTTTGGCCAATTTTGGGGCTATTTTTGGGAAATTTTTGGGTGATTAGACTCATAGGAGACCCCTTAGCTCATATTTGGAGAAAAACCTGTTTGTCAGTTTTTACCCCCCAGGGCCTGAACGGTCAAACATTGAAAAGTTGGGCAAAAGGGAAGGGACTTAAAAGGTGTATATAATTAAGTGCTTGATCATCCAACTGTGAATTGGTCTAATATTGAATTTTTCCAGGTCTAGTAAGGGCAATCAAAGACAACCAAAGCAAGGCAGTGAAGGGCATAAAGCTTGGGAAGCGCGGCTTCTTGAGCATCAGAGCAACCAGAAAAGCTGACTCGAGGTTGGAAGATTACTCAACCCCCTCAATCAATTCTTAGCTTAGGCTAAACGGTAGCATTGTGGATTTAAGACGATAGGAACGCCTCAAGTTCAAGAGAATTAAATTTATCAAGTCCAAGACTAAAGTAAAGGTGTGTGACACGAAAACCTAAAGGAAAGAACCTAAGTCTGACGGAACGAGAACTCAAAATTATAACGGAAAGTCGAATTCCTGACGCAAACAGTAAGACAAGAATCTAAAGAAATTTAAAAAGAATCAAGACAGTAATAACAAAGAATCATTGACGATCTGAGCGAGTACCGAGTGTGCAAGGAAGAAAATTAATGAACCTTAGATCGGGCAAACATATAGGCAAGTCAGACCGGAGAAGCCTTAGATCATCAGAGGCAAGTGTAAGAACTACTGCACGATCGTGGGCTCAACAATTGAATAGTAATTACCCCTACGAGAGCTCAGATACTAGTGATTCAGAAATGGCATTTAGCACAGAAAGACCAGAAGGAGGGTCGAATGTAGCCTATTTAGAAAAACCAGAAGGACCCTATAGAACGCAACTAGAGTTTCTCCGAACCAACCGATTAGGTGCTCGTATCTATGAGGATGGTTTGCGAAGGCAAGTGGTGCAAATGCACAACCCCGATCAACCCATTGGATTGGAACATCCAGTGGTGAAATTCGAGAGAGACGCGTACATAGACAAGGAAGGAACGATGTACATCTTAAGTACGCAACCAAACAATACCAACGAGTTTGGCGTGATTCAACCAGAAACGGAAGCAAAATCTCAAGGAAAAGAACCATTAGAAGAGCCTAGAACACCTAGAGGGAAATCCGTACTGACACGAGTACTAATCCCAGACTGGATCCCTCAGGACAACAGAAGCATAGAGCTGTTTGTAAATAAAGAAACTGATGAAGCCTTTTGGAGATACAAGACCGAAATACTTGGTGAGGTAGGTATCATCACTATATACGAGTTCAAGGACCCGGATACACCTGGAAAGGTTGTATACCTGGATGAGACTTCAGAAAGAGTCTTTGTGGTGCCTGACCGCGCTAAAAACACATACACATGGAGAGGTGAATTGGTATTCCCTCCATCTAGAACAAACATGAATACAAGTCAACAAGGGGCAGGAACATCCTCAGCCCATGGAAATCAAAGAGAGGGAAATAAAGAGAGACCGGAAGTAAGCTTCACTCATCCCATAGGGAGAGATAGAACAACCACGAACACTAATAGAGCGGATAGACAAAGAGATCATGGAATACCAGGTGGTAGAGATGATTTTCCTCTACCCAGACCACGCGAACACGCAAGAATATTGAGACCCACATAGTTAGTAAAATCCATGAAAAATTACTTTGATGGGACAGGAGATCCCTACGACCACGTCGCAGAATTCAAGCAAGTACTAAGAGCCGAACAAGTTGAAGACATGTTCACGCAATACAACGCATTTGGACTAACGTTAAAGAATACCGCTTTAACTTGGTTCCAACCTTTGCAACAAAGGCAATTTAGAGACATCCATCACTTTTTAGAGTCATTCATCACTGAATTCTCTAAAAGTGGGATTAGACATGACACGTCTTCGTTGATTCATAGCTTCAAACAGACCCCTCAGGAAACAGTCAGACTGGCAGGACGTAGGTTTAGACAATATGTTGAACGATGTCCAATGCAAGAGCTACCCTCACAAGCTAAGCAAGTGTCATTGTTTCTAGATGGCTTGTTGAGCTCTAAACTACGCTCCTATGTGTACCTAAAAGAACCCAGAACGCTAGAGCAATGTGTAAGAATTTGTATAGACATTGAGGACAACTTAGGAGACGAGTTGGAACTCTCAAAGGTCTATAAGGACTCAGACTGTTCATCTCTAGCATCCACAAAATTGTCTAGCTCAATAGAAGACCTAGCAGAAAAAGTGGCCCAGAAACTAGGAGTTTCTAGTAAACCTAGGGTGCTAACAAACAAGCGTTGTTACACCTGTGGTGGTGACCATATGGCAAATGTGTGTCCCAATGCACCACAACCACAAACCAACCCTAGTGGCCAATATTGTACAATTGAGAGAAGACACACGAATCATACGGCTCAGGACTGCCCATACAACAAACAAACCGTGAGACAGAACTATCCGCAAGCATACCCGCAGCCAGGTAGGTATCGAGGCCAATACAATGCTCAGCCCTATTACTATAGGCCTCCTCAGAACTACCCATACCAGGCTCAACAGAGACCTCAACCTGTCTTAGCTCAGCAGCCACCCCCACCAGCGAATGTCATCTCAGTCAAATACGTTGCTGCAGAAGAGAATCTAAGTAGGGCTTTAGTGCCTTCTTCACCTTTGATCAGAGAGTGACCCACACTCAAACAATTTTGACTCCACTCATGTAGGTAGTCCACCCGCATATTATACAGAGTCACCAAAACATGTGGAGACATATCATTATGATAGTCCACCAGTGGAACCTAGTTGGGAGCCAGACTATGCTAATGTGATGTACACAAACCCGAATCCACGGCCCCAAGTAAGACAACAGAGACCACAGGGCCCTAGAGGACCATGCTTTAGGTGCCAAGGAGATCATTTCATAAAGGATTGTCCACATCCCCCGATAGCAGGACAGTCACAGTACTATAACATCCAAGGCTTTTGTGCCGATTGTGGCAAAGAGCACATAATCAAAGATTGTCCTAAAAATCCAGTTAACGCTTCGAATGTGACACCGATCAACGTGATAGGCATTGTAAATAACGCAGATGGATCCAACCCTACATATGTGCCTATCCAAGCTATAACAAGAGCCCAGGCGCTCTTACAGAACCAACAGCTTAATCAGGAGAAAGTAGTCGGAAGTAGTGAAGTTGCAGAATCTAGCAGTAAAAAGACAAAATCTTGGAAAGATTCTAGAGAAAGAATAAAGAGAAAGTGGAGTAACAAGATAACGGAGTTGGAAGGAAGTTTGAAGGAATCTAGAGCCAAAATCCAAGAATTGACTTCTCAGGAATTAAATCAAGAGAATCTAGCTCAGAAATCAGGATCAGTTTTAGCGGAACCCATACCAAAAAACCTAGACATGATGTTTCGTGCATATTAGGCTAGATTAAAAGAGGGACCTCAGGTAGCTGAAATGAGCAAAAACTACCCTCGAGCTGATCTAGAAATTGAGAGAACTAAACTTTGCATGAAGATGGTAGAACTAGCACAAGCTTTGTTCGAAGCCTCTAGATATCTTAATTGGAATAACATGGCAAAACCTGAATTACACTTTCAAGGGCTAATGGAGAGGCTAGAAGATTTGATTGAAAGCAAAGAGAAAAAGGAACAGCATAGGAACCCTATTGTCCCAGAGACACAGGAAAGGAATGCACCATCCCTGTCTGAAGTACCCAATACAGAAAGTCAAGACAACCTATCTTCCATACATAGGTACTCACATGAATTTTTGAGAGAAATCCAAGAAGAGAAATGGAGAAAGGAACAAGGAACCCATCCTCCTATTCAAGAAATAGATGACTTGTAGGAACAATTTCCCCAAGACATCCCCTCTATTTACGATGATGTAGAGGAAGAACAACTGAGTGAACACACAGGCTTTGAAACTAATTCTTTACAAGAATTACCTCAGTTCACAGGACCTTGGGAAGCAAAGTCTATTAGTATGAGAGCACCCACGATAATAGTGAGGAACGAAGAATCAGTAATCCCTAGAAACACGAAAATGATCAAGAACACTAAAGTACAATGTAATCTCACTCTAGAGGAGGTATTGAAGGTAAAACCAGAATTGTGGAAACATGTAGCAAATCAATTCCCCGAGCTTGCTACTACTCCCTCACAAATAGGATCACATAATAAGGTACCGGAAATACCCGTAGAAAAGATTGGAGATGTAAGCGAAGGAGAGGAAAGTAACACTTATCTTCCGATAACCCATCAGGGCTACACCACGAAAGCCATCTTAGATTCAGGAGCCGGAGTAGCCATAGCTACCACCGCTTTATGGAAACGTTGGGGTAAGCCAGCATTGAGACCCACCAGAATGAAGCTACAAATGGCTGACGGACACATAGAAAAACCATTAGGCTTACTAGAAGGCATATCTCTCACCACTTGTGGTGTAGAATTTGAGCATACTTTTGCCATTTGTGACTTTGCAAAAAACCATGCTTATGAGATGATATTGGGACGACCATTCATGCGTCAGTTGCAAATTGTACAAGATTGGGGAACTAATTCTTTGTACTTGCAACATTTAGGAGTGACTACCAAAGTCAATCTTAAGGACTATTCACATCGAGATGTACCCCCAATACAATGGAATACCATACATAAGACACCAGTAGAGACGGAATCCGTGCACTCATTAGAATCAGATCCTTCTTGGTTGCATGAGGATACTCATTTATGGATGTGTAAAATAGCAAAATAGGAAGAAGAAAGGATAGAAGCCAGGACCTTAGGTGCATAACAACATCCAAGAACACTTCAAGATCCAGCCTACGCACCTGTAGTATTCCGAGACGAAGAGTTTGAACCCCATGGTTGGGCAGAAATCCTAGCAACCATGGATGTAGCCATCAATGAAGAACAATGGACACCCCACTGTGACGAGGATGGCTATGACATTTCAGTTTTCACGATAGAGCGAATCATGTGCGATGCGATTTTAGAAGAGTGTGAACCTAACACTGATGCATTTGAGGATGCAAGCGATTTTGATTTAGAATCAATTATCATGGACCCACCCTTTGCATCAGAGGAAGAATATTTTTTCGAAGTAGAGACTCACACTCAGAGACACGAGGAAATTACGAATGAGGTGAGGTTAGCCACAGAAGTGACTACCAAGAGTGAAGGCAAGAAAAGAAAGAAGAAAGAAAACATTTCAGAAAAAGAAAAATCTTTATTTAAAGTACTCGAGAACTTCAAGAAATATGAAATCGAAGATAGAAGGATCATGGTACGAATGCCTAATAGAAAGGCGAATGACGGACAAGTATATGATAACCGAGAGAAAACCAAGAAAATAATCGTAGCCATAGAAGGAGAAGAAGAAAAATGTACATACATAGGGCACGATTTGACGAAGGAAGAAGAAGAAGAGCTAGTTGCCCTATTGCGCGAATATAGAGATGTTTTTGCTTGGAGTTACAAAGATTTGAAAGGAGTAGATCCAGATATATGTTCTCATAGAATCCCTATGACTCCAGATGCAAAACCGACAAAACAGAAACCGTACACGTATAATGATAACTACGCTGCGAAGATTAAAGAGGAGATAGATCGCTTGATAGAAGCAGGATTCATTTACGAAATTGAGCATACCGAATGGGTATCCCCCATTGTGGTTGTGCCCAAGAAGAATGGAAAATTGCATGTGTGTATTAACCTTAAAAAAGTTAATGCCGCAACGATTAGAGATAGTTATCCTCTTCCTATCACAGAACATCTATTGGAAAGAGTTGCGGGCAAGGAAGTTTACAGCTTTCTTGATGGATTTTCAGGCTATAATCAAGTAGCCATTGCTCTAGAAGATCAACACAAGACGGCATTTGCCACTGAATGGGGCATATTTGCATTTCGTGTGATGCCATTTGGCTTAACAAATGCACCCGCCACTTTCCACCGACTCATGTGTCATGTTTTTAAGGAATTCTTACGCAAGAGTTTGGAAGTTTATGTCGATGACTTATGTGTACATTCAAATGTAAGACAGACGCATATCCCAGAGTTAAGACAAATATTTGACAAATGTCGAGAATATCAGGTTTGTTTGAACCCAGAAAAATGTGTTTTCATGGTCAGACAAGGCAAAATTCTAGGACACATTGTGTCAAAAAATGGAATCTCTACGGATGAAGAAAAGGTGAAGGTAATTGCAGAATTACCTAGACCAACTAATGTGAAAGAGGTACAAGCATTTATGGGCCATTGCGGTTATTATAGGAGATTCATACATATGTATGCAATCATAGCCAAGCCTTTGTACTCTCTTTTAACCAACTTTGAATGGACAGATGAATGTGAAAATTCATTCAATGAACTCAAACGATGCTTATGCTTAGCACCTATATTGACTACCCTAGATTGGAGTAAGCCTTTCCATGTACATGTGGATGCATCCAATTACGCCATAGGATGTGTGTTAGCACAACCCACGAATGAAGGTAACATAGATCTCCCCATAGCTTACGCGAGCAGACAATTGAACGCAGCAGAAAGAAATTACACCACGATGGAACGAGAAGGATTAGGGATGATCTACGCAGTAAAGAAGTTTAGGCACTACTTGTTGGCCAACAAGTTCAAGTTCTTTACAAATCATCAAGCCCTATTGTACTTAGTCAACAAACCATGTAACACAGGACGATTGATACGTTGGTTTCTATTACTCATGGAGTATGATTTTGAAGTCGTAGTCAAGAAAGGAAAGACACATCTTAGAGCTGACCACCTTTCAAGATTAACCTCAGGAGAAGCTCCTCAAGGAGTAGCGGATGATCTACCAGATGCATACTTGTTTAACCTTGAGATAGCACCAGAATGGGCTAAGCCGATAGTCCCTATTCTCACGTACGGACCCAAGAATCCTAGGATAAAGATCAAAGAGGGAGAGATTACCAAGTCTCAGAGATACCAAATAATGGCAGGAAGCATATATAAACAGGATAATCAAAAGATTCTTGCTTGTTGTGTAGATGAATCAGAACATGCGAATTGGTTGCACTTAGCACACATAGGTGCATTAAAGCAACATCATTCAAAACATCGTACATTACAGACTATGCATAGACTAGGAGTATATTGGCCTTCGATGGAAGTAGATGTCTACAAGTTGTGTAAAGAATGCCATGTTTGTTGTGAAAGACCACCAGTAGAGCATGCTACATTATATCACGTGTCTCTCACACCAGACTGGAGTGAACAATTAGTGACATATTTGAGGACGAAGACATTCCCTCAAGGAATGACCTTAGCACGACAACGCAGTCTAGAGCAGGAAGCTCAAGATTATTCACTTATTGGCGATAACCTATACAAAAGAGGACCTGATGGATATCTAAGACAATGTGTTCATGAGAGCGATTATCTGAGCATACTAGAGACTACACACCAAGGTGTTGCAAGAGGTCATTTTGGACCCGATAGGATAATCAAAGCCATCCTCTTTGCAGGATTATGGTGGCCCACTCTTCACATGGATGCTCATACCTATGTAAAGAGATGTGATGTGTGCCAAAGAACTCAGTTTCCTACTCACAGAGATGAAATGCCATTGAAACCCATGATGGGCGGACGTGCATTTTCAAAGTGGGGTATAGACTTTGTAGGACCCATTAACCTCCCTGCAAAAGGTACACATGCTGAATACATTATTGTTGCCACAGATTATCTGACGAAATGGGTAGAGGCAAAAGCCACGAAAAAGAATGATGCACACACAACTGCAAAATTCTTATTTGAAAATGTCTTTACAAGATATGGACTGCCTATAGAGTTAGTGAGCGATCGAGGCACTCACTTTCTAAACCAAGTCATTGAATATTTGTTACAGGATTTTATGGTGATTCACAAGAAATCCGCACCATATCATCCTCAGGCCAATGGTCAGGCTGAAAGCACTAATAAGATCCTTTGTAACGTACTGACGAAACTCGTGAACAACAAACGTTCAGATTGGGACAAACAGTTACACCACGCTGTTTGGGCATATCGAGTGGCCTTTATCTTCGCACATGGACCAAGTACCAGTTCTTTTCAAGAGAATTTGAAGGACTGTAGAATACACAAGATTCAACGCACGTTTGGGCACGAGCGGGATTTACAAAATAGTTTAGTGACCCTCTGCCTAAACCCGATTTTTACAGATGCTTTTACTTGGTAACCACCTTAACAGCTTCAGAAAACAAGGATCTACCTGGCACATTCATGTTACCATCCTTGGTAAATGATCCTCCATTTAGAAGGTTCTATTTGTCTAAAGATTTGATTCGCGCAGCTCTAAAAATACATGGAACACACACTCCAACAGAGAAAGAACGGCTAGTCCTAGAGCAGATGAAACGTGGTGACGTAACTAAGTGGGAGGACATTTCAGCTATAACCCCTGAGCTCTCTAAGCCATTACGGATATGCATGCAGCACTTTGCTTTCCCAGCTCAGGATCGTTTTACCATGCCCCACAAGAGAATCTGGTTTGGATTATACTTAGCATGTACTGGACCGCAAACGGTTGATCTAGCCAGCTGGATCATTGATCAGCTCTATTTGGCACAACATAGGTGGGAGCGAAAGAAGGTAATCAATGGGTGCTGCGCCCTCACCAGGATCATATATATGTGCTTGGCGTATGACTTACCAATTGAGTGTGCCATGACCAGTGAGGAACTCAAAGCATTTAAAGGCACCACGAGGAAGGCTAGAAAGTCTAGCAAAGGTAGAGCCGGAAAACGGATGAGAGGTACTATCCCATGCCTACAAGTCCCAGAATCACCCTCTCCACAACCATCTCCAGCGCAGTCACCAACAGCAGCCACTCCCACAGTACCACCAATTCGTATACGGTTATCAAGACCAGTTACGCCGGAGGGCACCACCAGTACGGTTGCACCCCAAGCACCCACAACCACAGAACCTATCACCACAGCAGCTGAACTTCCCACCACCATTGGTGCAGAAGCTTTCTCTTTTCCAATACCGCATTTAGAACCAGGACAAGCAGAGCCACTGGACCAAACTTTTGATTTTGAGATGCCTGATGCATTCTCCAACGAGTTCCAGTTTTCAGAAGGACAAATGTTTTCTCAAGAATTTGAAAGGCCTAGCTACCCTACCACACCCAGGGATCAGCCACAAGGACAGGTCGTGTCCAGCTCTGATGACGAAAGAACAGCAACCGATGACGACGAAGGTGACGACGAAGCTAGCCAGGGAACACATGAATCCCAAGAGCAGGAACAGACAGATGGCCAAGGCCAACAAACAGACACACATGGCGATACAAGTACCCATGAAGATGAAACTTACGAGGTAGCAGCTTACACACTAGCTATCAAGAAGCTGTATAGAACTATGGAAAAAGTTTGGGCACGCAAAAAGCTGACAGAGGAAGAGAGTCAAACAATAATAGAACAAGAACTTGTCACAAGTGGATTCGAAGACGCATACATCAAAGGATTCAAAGAGTTAGTCAAATCAGTAGGCTCCAACGAAGCACTCAGGTACTTGCAACGAAAGCCACTGCCACAGTTTGACCCCCGCAGAGTACGACTACTTTCAAAGCCCGGCGAATACATTCGTGTACCAACCGGAGCACAATCTTCAGAACAAGCCAGGGAGGCACGCCTCGTCCCCGAAAGTTCGTTGGCGGTAGAAACCATCATTGTAGATTCCCCACCCCGCGCTACAATTGTACCTACCTCAGCAGTCACTAAAGTACTGACCACCCCAACCACTCCTCTCTCACCACCCGTCCATCCAGCCTCCCCTCTTCACCCTCCTTCCCCCAGACCCACATCTTCATTTGCCGGTGGTGTTGCAGAAATCGTCTTTACGACCACTAACCCCACAATTCCTGCACCCATCAGCCCTAGTCTACCCCCTCCCACTCCCACCTTTCTACCCAACCCATTCCTTCATCAATCTTTTCCATCTTTCCCCACAACTCCAAGACCCCTTTTCCCATTTCCCCCGCCCTTAACCTTCTCCCCCGTCTCACCTCCCCGACCCACTGTAACCCCTCTTTCCCCTTTCCACCAAGCTGCTCCAGCCAGCCCCCCTGTAAATTACCCCTCAACCTTTGTAAATCCCGTATTTACACCAGCACGAGCACCCACGATCACACCCATATTCACGGTCACCGCACTAGATACGTCCACTGACATGGACATCTCACCACCCACTGCACCATCACTCCCTCCACTCACGGCACAAACATTTTTAGGCACATCACAATTTTCAACAATCACTACATCATCCACCTTCCCATCCCCATTCCCCATTCCCGTTGCATCTACACCAACTGCATCTTCATTTAGCACCCCGTTAATACTATCACCCACTGTAGATAATGCATTCCGACAGATGTTCATGTGTATGACGCAAGTAAGAGATGAGTTCACATCTCTTGGTGATAATTATCAGCAGCTGCAGAGGACAACCCATGACTTACAGTCGCAGCTTAATTTATTGTCTATTGAGAATGCCTCTCTGAACACCCGCTACCAGGAATTACGCGAGGCTTATCACAAATTGGAACTAGAAAGCGAAGAAAAGACCAAGGAAGCCACTGCTGACCTGGATAACTTATTAAGAGCCTAGACAGTCCGCAATGCAACGCTAACACGAAACATGGGCTTACTACGAAGACACCTAGCAGCCGCCAAGGAAGAAAACCAGCACCTACAGGATCAGAACCGAGAAAACTTAGAAGCAGCGCTCGACCACCCAGACCAACCACTCAGCCCTAGCAGATTCAAAGCCATTCCTTCAGACTCGATGAGAATGCTGCTAGACGATCATGTAAGATTACTAGATGAATACGACCGCATGAACGAGGAGTTACAGAAACTCAAAGAAGATCACAAATTACTCTTGTTACGAGAATTGGCACACCAAGACATACCAGCACCTGTGGACCCCTCTCCTGACCTCCTAGAGGAACTCAACTCATTACGGGCCCAGGTATCGACCCTTGAATCAAGGATTGTAGTATATGAAGCACCACCAAGGCCAGATTCCCCACCTGAGCTTCCAGCTGAGGAAGAAACGGTCACCATCCCGGTGGAGGAAACATTTGAAGAAGCGTACGAGCCACAACCCATCCCAGGCGGACGCGTCACGGCCGAAGGCCAGATGACATACGAACTTCCGACCCCCGCGTGGATGAAGACTATTGAGGAACTTGGAACAACGCACTCAGCTAGAGTAGAGGCACAATTACACGCCATGGCGATGATAGAAGAATGAATATTACAGTCTCCATTCTTTGCTCATTTGGCCCCTCGACGATACATATCTGGGCATGAGCTACAGTATAAACCGTATTTTATGTTAATGGTTGAATACCAGTTAGCCATTGAGAAAGAGACAGGTAAGAAACCATCGCATGCAACTCAATTCGAGGAGGACGATTTGCCACTAGATGCGCAGCAAGGAGAGATCTATCAACCAGAGTGGCGAAAAGATTTACTACAGAAGTATCCAGAGAGGATGAGTACATGGGTAAAGGCACCTTTGCATTTGAAGTACAATCCGTGTTGGGGACCAGTGCCACGACGCCGCTCCTGGACTGCCTTTGCTATTAAGGTACAAAACAATAAGCAGTGCCAAGACTGGTTGAATTACCCCTATTTTAAGCCACCCATTGAGTTAACAACTGTTGGCTACATGATGGCTACAATTCGCCACTGGCTCCCTAGATTAAAGCATATGGATGATATAGCAGCGCATATGACTGTCAAAATCTTTGACATGATGCAAATGATTTTTAAAGTCTTCCGATGCGTCAAGGCACCACATGTCAACACCCCGGGCTTTGAGCATGGCAATTTTGATCTGGTATATGATATGAGTACAACGCCATCACTACAAGTATGTTATGCCTGGCACTGCAGAATAAAGTACCTACCGGCGTGCTACAAGCAGACATTCGAAGAGATGTTCACAACCGGCTTCTGGGAATACCATTCAGAGGTATTCATAAGCAGGCCTACACATTTATTACAATTATTTGCATGTGAACGAATGGTCTATTCCACACACTATCAGCTCCCACCACCGGAAGAACCGCAACCAATCGACTGTGAGAAACTCGAGGCAGACCTGCCCGAGGCATTCGTATCTCCGAGCACACCCTCGCTCAAGACCTCCTATAGAACTATATCCGGCAGACCTCACAGCAAGGTTCTGTCAGGGACGACAGAAGCGAGAGGGAGGGGGGTGTTGGAAGCAGCCAGAGGCACAGACGACACGGAAGCATGTAACGACAGAGCAGGGAGCCAGTCGAATCGTTTTTCAAATAATTATGTTTTCAAATACTCTCCAAAAACCTCCAACAGTGATTTTTATCACTATTGTAACATATGTAACATAGAAAACCCCATTTTGTAATCCATAGCTCCATTTTGTGCAAGCCGAGGAGTCCTCGAGCTTGAGAAGCTTAGGTAGAATGCGCGTACCAATTTTCATTATTTTTAGACATCGTTTACCCTTCCAAATAGCATCTAGGACCTAATTTTTAACTATGCCGGTCACTAGATGTGAAACCGGTCAAAACTAGTCTAGAAACTATAAAAAGAGCTAGAGAGCTCATTTTTGAGGTTAGCTTGTTAGAGTAGAGAAGAGCTTAGAGCTATTTTGAGCTTGTAATAGTGTTCTTGAGTAATAGAGTTGATTTCTCACCTTCCATTGTGTCTTGCTTGTCTCTTCGTGGTGTGTGTGTATGTGTGTGTGCATTTCTATGCTTCTCACCTTCACTCTCACTTCATCTCACATTCACGATCTTCATATCACTCCTATCTCTTCCGCGGATTGACATTAAGGAGGTGAAGCTTCTTAACATGGTTCTCACCATTGTGCTAGAGCAACAGCCTATCTACTATGCAAGTCTCCGACTCGCTTCTGCGGAAAGGAATTATTCAGTGACCGAAAGAGAATGTCTTGGGTTGGTGTATTCTGTGCAGAAATTCCGGCATTATTTGCTCGACCGAAAATTCACCTTTCATGTGGATCATGCCGCACTTGTATATCTGGTCCGACAGCAACATTTAGGTGGTCGCTTGGCTCATTGGGTTTTATTGCTACAGGAGTTCGACTATGAAGTGATTCATCGACTCGGTACACCACATGCCTTAGCAGATTTTCTCTCTCGGTTGGATTCCGGTGAAGCTCCGGTGGGCGTTGATGACACTACACCAGCAATTTACGTTACTGAGCCAGCTTGTGATGAATCTACAAAACCTCTTGTGCCGCCTACCTACTATGATACGTTGTTAACTTTTCTGGCTGATGGATGTCTTCCTCCTCATACACCTCCTGCTATGCGGCGGAAAATTGCAGTTTACAATCGCAGATTCCGGTTGATTGTAGGACACTTGTAATATATGGATCATACTGGTGTCTTACTTCACTGTATCCACCTCATGAATCACACTCGGTTATTGCTATGGCACATTCAATACCCTCCGGTGGACATTTTGCAGCAGATCTTACTCACCGAAAAATTCTACAAAGTGGGCTTTGGTGGCCAACCATGTATAAAGACGTGACTCAGTTTGTGCAGCAGTGTGACACTTGTCAACGATCTGGACAGCCATTACAATGCCACTTCTTTCCTCTGCAACCTGTATTACCTTTGGAACCTTTTCAGAAGTGGGGTCTTGATTTTATTGGGCCAATCACACCACCAGCGATCCTTAGCAACACTCCCTACATCCTGACCTGTACAGATTACGCTACCAGGTGGGCAGAAGCTTGGGCCTTACGGTCCACCACAGCTGTTTCGGTGGCAAAATGCTTGATGAAGGACGTCTTCCCGCGTTATGGACTACCTCTGGAACTTGTGACAGACCAAGGAACCCATTTTGCTAACAATTTAATGCAATAGTGCTCTCAACCTGGTAGGAATTAGATAAATTCCTTTTGGGCATAGCAAGTAGACTTAGCAAGCTTCCCAATCCACGTTAAAACACTTCAAATGATGGACTGAGAACTGAGAAGAAGATTCATCAATTTTTGGAACATGCCCACCATTCTCGGGGCTCTGCAGAGATAGACCAGTGAGTAGTAAAATGCAGATATCTCACCAAAACGGTAAATCCAATGACTTGAAAGTTTATATGCAAAAAGATAATAGTAAGAGCTATCCAAGGCACGTTAAAACACGGAAAAAGAATGGGTAGAACTCGAGATATGACCTTTTGAAGTCACTGCTCTGAGTGAGTATAGCAGAGAACAAAACAGAGAAGTAGATGATGATAAATGTATAGATTCACATATGATTACAACCACATTGGCAATGAATATTTGCACAATGGGAGTAGAATGATAGAGCTATGGAGTAATCTCTTCAATCTCTAAAAAATTACATGAAGTGGTCACGTACAAGGCTTGCTAATCGCCTCTTCCTTCTTGCTCTTTTTATAGCTATTCTTGGAGGGAGTTTTGAATTCGAATTCGAATGGCTCCACCTAAAAGTGATCCCCAAAGTTAGGAGATATTCCCTCAGCTCAAAAATTTTTGGTTTTAGGTAGTTAGACCCACGAATTTTCTTTTACATCATGGATGAGGTAAGCCATCTTTTTCCTTTTTCCTTTTTCAATTACAAGAGATAAAAATGAACTCTTTTACAAGAGGTGTTCACATGACTACACATGTGACTTACAAATGATCATAATATCAAGCATATCAAGCATGTAGGCTTGGGTAAAATGCACCAACAGCTCCCCCTCAAGCCTAACATGCTTGGCATCCAAATAAGTCTTCAATTGTCCTTGATTTCCTGCAAGCCAATCATCAACTTGAATCTACTTAACTTTGTACCATCAAGAGCTTTAGTCAACATGTCTGCACATTGCATATCTGTAGAGACATAGGATAGTTGAATATCCTTGCTCATTAGCTTCTCCCTTACATAATGATAGTGGACTTCAATATGCTTGGTTCTAGCATGGTATACCGGATTAGCTGCTAGATGTTGTGAGCTTGTTTTGTCACCAAAAATGTGAGGTGTTGAAAAATGAAGTCCAAGATCTGTGTACAAAGACTTTAACCACATGATTTCTTGAGTTGCATTAGCCAAACCTCTATATTCGGCTTTGGTAGAAGATAATGCCACCGTTGGTTGCTTCTTCGATGACCAAGAAATGATTTTTGAACCTACAAACGATATATATCCGGATGTGCTTCTTCTATCATCTCTAGATCCGATCCAATCTGCATCTGAGTAGACCTTTAGCTCAATATCTGAAGTATATGAATAGAACAAACCTTCATTCATGGTCCCCTTTAGGTACTTGAGGACTCTCTTGGCCGCTTCCATATGTGGTCTTCTTGGCTTATGCATAAACTGACTCAATATGCTAACACCATAGCATATATCCACCCTTGTGAGTGTTGCATAGTTCAAACTTCCAACCAAGCTTTGATAGCTTGTGATGTCTTCAATTGGCTCTCCTTCATAAGAACTAAGCTTATGATTTTGCTCCATAGGTGTACCTGCACACTTGGTATTTTCCATCTTGAACTTGATGAGCATGTCATGGACATACTTCCTTTGTGTGATGTATATTCCTGAATCTGTGTAGATCAACTCCAATCCAATGAAATAAGTGAGTGGTTCGAGGTCACTTATTTTGAACTCCTCCTTCATTTGAGTCTTTACCTGTTTGATTCCTTCAAGATCATTGCCTCTGATAATAATATCATCAACATACACATATAAATAGATCACTTCAGATCCATTCCTCTTTATGAACAAAGAGGTATCCACCTTGCTAGCTTTCAATCCTTGGTCCTGCAAATAAGTCACCAATCTGAAATTCCAAGCTCTTGGAGCTTGCTTCAATCCATACAAAGCTTTCTTTAGTTTGCATACATAGTTAGGATGATGTGCATCCTCATATCCAGGAGGTTGTGCCATATACACTTCCTCAGAAATCCATCCATTCAAGAAAGCATTCTTTACATCAAGTTGATAGAGATTCCAGTTTCTAGATGCAGCAAGACTTATGAGAACCCTAATTGTAGGCATTTTTTGCAATAGGAGAGAAAGTCTCCTCATAATCAATACCATGGGTTTGAGCAAACCCTTTAGCAACTAACCTTGCTTTGTGTCTATTTATACTTCCATCTAGATTCCTCTTGATTTGTATATCCATCAAGATCCAATTACCTTCATAGATGGCTTGTTAGGTACAAGCTCCCAAGTGTTGTTTTCCTTCAGGGCTTCCATTTCTTCATCCATTGCATCTCTGCAAGCTTTCTTGCTTTGTGCTTCTTTGAATGTGGTAGGTTCTTCATTGGTTGAATCCTTTGCAATGTAGATTGAGTGCTTGGTGACCAAAGAAGTATCATAACCAAACCTCTCAGGCTTCTTCTTCTCCCTTGAAGACCTTCTAAGTGGTTGATGTGAGCTCTCGGGTCCATATGTAGCATCCTGCATCTTTGCTTTACCTTTGTTCTTCCATAGCTTTAGTCTTTCCAAGTCTTCTAGGTCAATCTTCGAATCACTTTCTTCAATCTGCTTTGGCTCCTTTGGTTGAAGTGATGGAAAATCTTCATCCAAGTCATATGGCAGCTTCACTTTCCTGTCATCATCAAACCATGATTTGTTTTCATCAAAAATTACATCTCTACTCATAGAAAATCCTTTATTGGTTGGATTGTACAATCTATATCGTTTTTGGTTTTGATCATAACCAATGAATACACACTTCTCTGCCTTGGGATCCAATTTCCCTCTTACTTGAGAAGGAATGTGAGCATAGGCTAAGCATCCAAAGATTTTACAATGCTCTAGACTAGGTCTTCTTCCATTCCACACTTCATATGGAGTGGTTCCATCCAGTGACTTAGATGGAAGTCTATTTATGAGATATGTGGTTGTAGACACAGCCTCTGCCCATAGGTAGTTTGGCAATCCCTTTTCATTGAGCATGGACCTTGCACCTTCGACAATAGCTCTGTTCCTCCTCTCTGCTACACCATTGAGTTAGGGTGTATACCTTGTAGTGACTTCCCTTTTAATGCCTCTTTCATGCAAGAAGGCATCAAATTCAGAAGAGAAGTATTCTCCTCCACCATCTGATCTGAGTCTTTTCAAAGTCCTACCTGTTTGTTTTTCAACAAGAGCAATATACTTCTTAAAGCAATTAAACACTTAATCCTTGTGCTTTATGAAAAACAGAATGGTCCACCTGCTACAATCACCTATGAAAGACACATAATATCTTGATCCTGATATAGATGGCTCCTTACTTGGACCCCACACATCTGTGTGCACTAGATCCAAAGGATTTTGATACATATATCCTTTCTTATTGAAAGGTTGTCTATGAGCCTTGTGGAGTTGACAAGCTTCACACTTATAAATCATGTGTTGCCTTGTGATATTAGGCAAACCAAGTACACTTTGGTCCCTGCAAATTTGTTTGAGTGTCCTCTCACCAATGTGAGCAAACCTTTTGTGCCATATCTCCAACTCTGTTAGAGTTTGAGATCCATAGCTAAACAAAGCTATGTTCTTTGTATCTTCCACTTCAAAAGTGAAAAGCCTTCCTCTCTTTTCTTCTTTGGCAAACCTTCTAAAGCCTTGCCTTGGGTCTTCAACATATGCTCCAAATTGATTGAATCTAACCTGCAATCCTTTTTCAACAATCTGTCTAACACTTATTAAATTTTTGGTAATTGTAGGGACATACAAGACTTTGCTTAAGAGGTTCATATTCCCATCTGATGTCTTCACATTACCTATCTTTTCCACTGAGTGCTTTGTGTCATCTCCTGTCTACACTTCATGCTTGTTATGAGGATCTTCCAAATCAGAAAGTAAAGCCACATTTCCTGCTACATGGTTTGAGCATCCCGAATCAATGTAAAAATATGTGATCATCATCCTTACCCTTCTTCACTGATAGATTCATAATCAACAATGAATCTTCTTGACTTTAGTCCTCTGCATAGTTATTGTAATCTCTTCTTCCTCTATGGCCACTTTGATAGTTGTTGTTGTTGTAATTGTTGTTGTAGTAGTTGTTGTTGTAGCCTCCATTGTACCTGCCTCTATTTGATCCATAGCCACCTCTATTGAATCCTCTTCCTCTTGCGTTCCTCGGGCTCCTGAAACATTCTTCAGTAGTATGATTAGATAAGCCACATATATTGCAAGGTTGAGATGATTGGAATCTCCCCCTGCCTTGCTTTCCACCTCTGCCTCTTCCTCTACCTGCAAAGTTTGCTTGGAAAGAGCTACCTTCATCTTCATTCTTTCTATTCTTTGACTTTTCCTTGACCTTAGCTTTATCAAAATATAAGGCAGAAGTTTGATTACCTCTTGAGGACTCACCACCTTTGCTAATCTTTGCTTCATGAGTGAAGAGTTGGCCCATGAGTGTGTTGAGGTTGGGTACATGCATATCCATGTATAAATCCATGGCTGTTGTGAATGACTCCCACTTGTCGTCTACTTTGATTCCATTTATGATTTGTCTAATGATTTGCTCCTCTTCAATTACCTCTCCAATGCTTCCAAGTTGGTCGGAAATCTCCTTCATCTTTGTGACATAATCAGTCACACTTTGCTTCAGGCTTTTCTTCATTGTTGTGAACTCCATCCACAATTGGTTCTTCCTTGCTCGAGTGTTGGAGGAGAAGAAAGAAGCAAATGCATTCCAGGTCTCTCTTGATGTCTTGCATCCCTTGACATGAGGTAAAAGAAAATCAGAGATTGAGTTTAGAATATAGGACCTTGCAAGTGCATCCTTCGAACACCAATTTGAAAGTCCTTCCACTTCTTCATGTGATGGTTGCCCTTTGTTCCTCATGGTTGGCATTGCTTCATCTCCGGATATGAATCCATATAGATTCCTCCCTTGAGGGTAAGCCTCCATCCTTAGAGACCATTCCGGGTAGTTGTTTTGATCCAATTTGTCAATTGTTGATGGAAATCCATCTCCCATGTTGCTTGACTATGCTCTGATACCACTATGAAGAGAGATGGTGGATGCAATCCAAAGATGAGTTGGTGCTGCTACAACCAGCTTCACACCAGCCAACTGAGACTTCAGAGTTGATTAGTAGACCCTTTAAGCTTCCTAAATCCACCAAAATATCAGCCAAGTACTTTGGAACATGTATCCCAAAAGTTTAAGTGAAGACAGACTAGTTGCGAAATGACTAGCTCCCAAAACTTGCTATTTTTGGACATACACCTGCTGCAAAAAAATGAACAGTGCTCTCAACCTGGGAGGGATTAGATAAATTCCTTTTGGGCATAGCAAATAGACTTAGCAAGCTTCCCAATCCAAGTTAAAACACTTCAAATGATGGACTGAGCACTGAGAAGAAGATTCATCAATTTCTGGAACATGCCCACCATTCTCGGGGCTCTGCAGAGATAGACCAGTGAGTAGTAAAATGAAGATATCTCCAACACTCTAAATCCAATGACCTTGAAAATTTATATGCAAAACGAGAACAGCAAGAGCTATTCAACGCACATTATAACACTGAAAAAGAATGCGTAAAACTCGAGATATGACCTTCTGAAGTCACTGATCCTAGTGATTATAGCAGAGAGCAAAATAGAGAAGTAGATGATGATAAATGTATGGATTCACATATGATTACAACCACATTGGCAATGAATATTTCCACAATGGGAGTAGAATGATAGAGCTATGGAGTAGGCTCTTAAATCTCTAAAAACTGACATGAAGTGGTCACGTACAAGGCTTACTAATTGCCTCTTCCTTCTTGCTCTTTTTATAGCTATTCTTGGAGGGAGTTTTGAATTCGAATTCAAATGGCTCCACCTAAAAGTGATCCCCGAAGTTGGGAGATATTCCCTCAGCTCAAAAATTCATGGTTTTAGGTAGTTAGACCCACGAATTTTCTTTTACATCATTGATCAGGTAAGCCATCATTTTCCTTTTTCCTTTTTCAATTACAAGAGATGAAAATGAACTCTTTTACAAGAGGTGTTCACATGACTACACATGTAACTTACAAATGATCATAATATCAAGCATATCAAGCATATCAAGCATGTAGGCTTGGGTAAAATGCACCAACAACTATATGACCGAGTATCATGGCTTGTCTGACCATAAAGACGCACTTCTCTGGGTTTAAACAAACTTGATATTCCCTACACTTTTCAAAGATGTGTTGAAGCTCTGGGATATGATGTGGTCTAAGTATTGAGTGAGCACAAAGGTCATCCACATACACTTCTAGGTTCTTTGTCAAATATTCTTTGAACACATGGCACATCAACCTTTGGAAAGTTGTAGGTGTGTTTGTTATCCCAAAAGGCATCACACGAAATGCAAAGATACCCCACTCAGTGGCAAATATTGTTGTACACTTGGTTATAACCTGACAATCTATCAAGGAAGTTGTACACTTCCTTGCCTGCAACTCTTTCCAACAAGTGGTCTCTAATGGGTAGAGGATAACCATCCCTAATTGTTGCAGCATTGACCTTCGTTAAATTTATGCACACTCTCAGCTTACCGTTCTTCTTTGGCATGACTACGATGGGTGAAACCCATTCAGTGTTTTCTATTTCGTAAATAAATCCGACTTCTATGAGTCTGTCTATTTCTTCTTTGATTTTCAATGCATAATTGTCATTATACGTATAGGGCTTTTGCTTAGTGGGTCTTGCCTCGGTGGTCATGGGTGTCCTATGGGAACATATGTCAGGATCTACCCCTTCCAAATCTTTGTAACTCCATGCAAACACATCCCTATACCTCTTCAAAAGAGCAATCAAACTTTCTTCCTCGTCGTTAGTTAAGTCATGTCCTATGTACGTGCATCATTCTTCTCCTTCCTTGATTGCCAATACAACTTTCTTCGTGGTTTCCTTATTGTGATAGGATTCTTTTGAACTTCTCCTTCTTTTGGGCATTCAGATCATGATTTTTCGGTCTTCCACGACATATTTCCTAAAATTTTATGGTACTTCCACCAAGGGTTCTTCCTCCTCAATTTTCACACTCTTGTTCTTCTTCACCTTTTGTTCTCGTAGACTAGATCTTGAATCTTCTTGTTCCTTCCTAGGGGTGGTGAGTTCTGGGGACGTGGCTCCTACCCAGCCTAGGAATTCCACATGCTTACTGTATTCAGGGATTTCTTCTTTAAGATGATTTGCTTCTGTTTCCTCTCTCATTAGGCTGTGAGCCCTATGTTCCCTAAGAGGTTCTCTTTCAACCCTTCCACTTTCGATGGGAATCCTCTACCTTCCTACACGATGGATGAAACTACTATCTGCTCCTTCCTTGTTCTTCTCTCTATGTCCTTGAGATGGGCCATCACCCAAACTATCCTTAGGTGCTTATGATTTCACTAGAGGGGAAACTAATTCTCATCTCCATGTATACGCATGTCTTCCATGTTTTGTGACCTTATACATTTGTTCTGAGGTGTCATCTAAGTATACTACCTTTCATGGAATCTCTGGGTCTTTTAGTTCATAAATCGTGTTTGATCCTGCCACTATAGGTTGTTCTAGCCTATATCTCCAAAAGGCTTTGTTAGTTTCCTTATTCCAGAAGAATTCTATACTTCGACTGTCTTGGGGCATCCACTTAGGCGTTATCACCCTTGTTAGTATGGATTTTCCTCTTGGTGTTCTAGGTTTCTCAATCTGTTTTCCATGGACTTTCACATCTATGTCTGCATTTTCTACCATCTCTCCTAGGTCATTGGTTGAGTTTTCCCTCATTGCGATGATATACATGGTCCCTTCCTTGTCTATGTAAACATCATCTTCAAACTTAATGGTTGGATGTTTCAATCCCATAAGTTGATCGGGATTATGTAATTGAATTACTGACCTATGAAGGCCATCCTCATATACCCTGGCACCCAATCTGTGTTGGATACCTCTTAATCTCCAAAGGTTTGATCTATACTCATCTAAGAACACCTATATATCAGTTATGGATCAAACTTTACACAAATGTTATATTCATTTATCAAAACTTTCACTATCACTTCTCTGAGTGAAGAAATTCCTTCTTCATAAAGTCTACTTCAGAAATTGGCTTCATTACCTGCACATATCTTTAGATTTCTTCAAACTAATGATGCACATATCTTCACACTACCTTTGCAAAATAATATCAACTATTATTCCTTTAGAAGAATCATTAAAACTTTAATTTGATCCTTAAGATCAAAAGTATGTCAGAAATTGTCTTTCTGAACAAGCGACTTTGACATAGGTAACTTCTAAGGTTGATTTCTCATAGCACAGATCCCATTTTGCTAAATGCTTTTAGCCATAGCTTCCTTACCTTCTAACTTAGATTTTGAATGCTCATTCATCAAAAACTTTACACTGAGCACTAAGATCTAAGCAAAACATTGACATGAAAAAGTGTGTGACTCTGAGAGGTCTACCTGCACACTTTACATACACATGTTCCTATTGACCATAATCACAACATAAAAAGAATTAGACCATGAAACTTTGAACATAGCTTCATTAGCTTCTAGATTAGATGTGTACAAAAGGATTTCTGATCCACATGATCAGATTGAGAGAAATCTGAGAAAGACCCGATGCTAACTCGTGAAGATGACTCTCTACACATCTACCTTAATGACACTTGGCTTCTAATGACTCTCTCATGTATTTCTTTACATCATTGACTTATATACATATGATTCTAGACTTATCCCATGTCTATTACATTACTCCTTATCATCCTAAGGATTATCTATATTCATAGTACAAGAATTTCCACTTGTAATGTACATATGTATACAAGCTATCATTCTGAAATCTCTTCACTTTCTCAAATGACTTCTTGAACTTCAACCTGGTCATTGACTTGCTTCAAGCTCTTTGTAATCATCAATTTGTGATTGTTTTGTTCCAACAGCTCCCCCCAATCACTAATTGTGATTATTCCATTCTTCTTTACTCCTGCCATGTCTTTGAACCTCTGTAGCTTAGGTGCATCCAAGCTTTTTGTCAACATATATGCAACTTGTTCTTTTGTTGGAGTATACAACACTTCAATCTCTTTATCAAGTACCTTTTCCCTCAGGAAATGATATTGAATCTCTATATGCTTAGTTCTGACATGAAAAATAGGGTTAGCTGCCAAATATAATGAACTCATATTGTCTCCAAAAATAATTGGAGTTCTCTGATCAATCCAAGACTCTTCAACAAAGTCTTTAACCATATCACTTCTTTTGCAGCCTCTACCATTCCTTTATACTCAACTTCTATAGATGACAAAGCAACTGTATGTTGCTTCTTTGAGCACCAAGAAACTAATTTATCTCCAATATAACAGAGATGCCCATGAGTAGACCTTCTATCATCTGAATCACCTGCCCAATCTACAGCACTAAATACTTTGATTCTTGTATCAGAAGTAAATCCATAATACAAACCTTCACTTAGGGTTCCTTTGATATATCTGAGTACCCTTTGAGCTGCAATCCAATGAGTCTTCTTTGGACAATGCATAAATTGTGATAACACGCCTACTGCATATGATAGATCTGGCCTTGTCAAGGTAGCATAGATTAGACTACCTACCAAAATCTGATATTTCTTCATATCATTGAATTATTCACCTCCATATCTGATCAACTTATGATTTACCTCCAATGGTGTGATTGAAGGCTTGCAATCCTCCATGTTGAACTTGACCAGAAGATTCTTCAAGTATCTCTCTTGTGTAACATATACTCCATGTTGAGTATACACAATCTGCATTCCTAAGAAATAAGATAAGTTTCCCAAATCACTTATCTTAAACTCCTTCTCTATCTGTTTCTTAAGCTCCTTGATTCCTTGAGCATATGTACCTGTGATAATAATATCATCAACATAAATACACATGTATATGTGTCCATTTTCACTTGCCTTCACTAGCAAGCTACTATCTGCCTTTGATGCTTGAAATCCACATTCATTCAAGAACTTAACAAGCCTATAATTCCATGCTCTTGGGGCCTGCTTCAAACCATACAAAGCTCTCTTGCACTTACACACATAATTTGATCCATTTGAATCCATGAAGCCTTCTGGTTGCTCCATGTACACTTCATCTGCAATATATCCATTCAAAAATGCATTCTTTACATCTAATTGTGATAACTTCTATCCTTTACAAGTAGAAATAGCAATCAATGATCTAATTGTAGACATCTTAGCAATAGGACTAAATGTTTCATCATAATCTACCCCATAAGTTTGGGCATAACCTCTAACCACAAGTCTAGCCTTGTATCTAGACACTTTTCCATCTGCAAACCTTTTTGTTTTATACACCCACTTACATCCAATGACCTTGGATAAGGCCTAATGCCCAAGAGAACGAGGTAGAAATATGCTTGTGGTTTGACCAAAATCAGTTGAGATAGACCTAATTGCACTCCTCCAAGTCTATAACCATACTCGAATATAGATGTAGAAAAGGAAGGATTGAAGGCTCAAATGCATATGCAGGCCGATACCCACTCCCAAGGTTGACCCTTGCAAGCACACTCTCTTCCTATTCACACTTCCTTTATCCCTTACCCTCATACCCATGCACACACTCACTTTATCCTTTCTCTCACACTGACATTTACTCTCTCTCGCTCTCTCTCACCCGCATTCATACACATGTAAGGCACAACAACTCATACACATACACCAGATTCAACAGCTCCCCTTATCACTAATGCCCCCATGCTCACAAAAGAATGGTACTCCCCATCCTTATCAATTATATCATTCAAATTGAACACGCCCATGACGTAAATCACATTAGCATGCGCCAAACTTTAATCATTTGAAAATCTGCTCCTAAATTTTTTTTACTACAAATAACAAAATAAATTCAACAACAACCATAAACGCCTTGATTTCAAACATGAGAACCACTTCCATTCAACATGAGTATCCACCCTAAATGCACAAACTACCATTTAATTTTTTGTGCTTATCATTTGTCGTCCTTTTCGATGTTCTAGTCCCCTCCAAATTGTTAAGATTCTTGACTTGAAATGTGTGTGCTACTCTGCCACACTCCGATCCTTATGCAAATTCATAACCAACCATAAAATTTATTCATATGTCAATGTGGTACACATTATGTGCCTTCTCTTCACATACTGGGAACATCTCCTCATGATTATAACCCAACAATCCTAATTCTTTAATCCTTCTACTTTCGTCTTCCTCTCGTGAAAGAGTGTGATGGTAAATTCATAAAGACACAAGCATTGGCACATTCATTTTGCTGATATAAACTCATGCGAATATATATGCAAGTTCATAGAGGGCATGTGGTCAACCTGCCGCCAAGGGAATGTAGTACCAAACTTATACAATGCTATTTATACTCAAAGAGATAAGCGCCAAGGAAGGAAATTAATCCCATATCAGTTGTGAATAGTGTGGAGTTTCCAGAAAAGTCAGAACAAAGTACTACTAAAACTTCACCGAATACTGTAAAAGCAATAACTTCACAAAATGCAACAACACCTGTTCAATGCTCGATCAAACTTGGGGAAACACATTGCCATCACCTGTACATCAATGATTTCTCTGAACCACTTTCCTTCTGATTCATTTGTAATAACGTCAATGGGATGGCTGCCTCGTATAATGTAGATGCACAAAAAGGGTGGCTCTTGGGGAACTTCGTGAATCATGGATCCAATTACGGTAACCTTCAACAAGCAGGGTGAGCTCTTCTACATACTATGCTTTTCTCTTCAACCCACAAAATCACAAGAGTCCTCTTTTATGTACTGCCACTGCTCCTATCAGTGTTTTGGGCATTGCCAACTCCTACTTTTTAGCATGAACCCTTCTTCTCCTCTACACTGAAGAAGACATCCCGAATTCTTGCCAAATTGTTCTTAGGCTGCCCCCATCATGTTCACCATCTCCGAGCAACTCTCCTTGGATATTTTGTTTCCATGCGGTGTCCCCTTTAAACTCTTAATCTTCCTTCTGTTGTTCTACTCGTTCAATACTGATTTTGGTCGCTCCTTTTAACAGTTGCCACCTCATGAACTTCTACATGCGGAAAGAAAATAGGCAAGAGATGATGGGACAAGGAAGCCAGACAGGTGATGGACCTCTCTTCTCGGACATAGTTGGCTCCTCTTCTTCATGGAGTCAGCTAGCAAGGATGATTATCGGAGATGATTCCCAAGCACCCCTTTTTTGTGCACCACCCTTTTTACTTCAGCTTAGCTGGCTTTCTCCTCTCGTGATGACAGCAAGACCCTACACACGCACCACAAAACCCATGAAAAACCAAAATCTCCCCCCCCCCCCCTTTCACTGTTGCTCCTTCTAGTAGGTGAATGTCATACCCAACGTTTCTCCTTCTAACCTCTTCTAGTATGCATGCACTAGGCCAACCAAAGCAGAGAACACAAGAAAAAAACAATCAAAACAGACATAGACTCCCCCTCCTCCCTACGTTCTTCTCTATGCACCTAAAAACAAGAACTTCCGCAACCCTTAGATCCCTCAACTCCCTGTGCACCTGTACCGAAGACCACCGAAAAAAATAGAGAAAGCCCACAATACCCCTTCAAAATCTTTATGGTGTATTCCGCCCTTCTAATGAGGAACCAAGGCCTCTGAGAGGTCTCTCTTTTTTATCTCCCTCTGTCTTCGAAAGATAGTGCAAAAGCCAACTTTTTCAGGCTACCCCCCAGAGAATGAACCCCTCGAGAACAGACACCCTAGCAATGAGAAGATGCTCCCTTCTGCGTTCCTGCACCAAAAAAACAAAAAGAAGAAGAAGGAAAAAGAACTTTCGCCCCCCCTAGCACTTCTGTTTTTTGACTGTGCTCTCCCCTCGCTTCTCCCCCGATCTCCCCCCAATTCTCTGACACCCCTCCTTTACCCATTGTGATTGTGGCATTGAGGCCGACCAGGATGTCAGGCCTGCCATATGTCAGATGCATTAAAAATAATTGTCCTCCTCATCAAAGACTGAACCATGAGAAACTTATTCAAACGTAGAACATCTCTTTTTTTCTTTTTATTCCATCATCAGCCCCATCTGCCTTGCCATCAGATGAATGGGTTATGCCAAACCCCTGCATAGGACCTGAAATTGAAGGCACCCCTTGACATCACCAAGACTCCACCAATTTCAACCCACACTTTGAGGCCTCTATCAACACCTGGACCTATTGGAAACGAGTAGATGATATGACTATCAATATCCCAAGCATCCTTATGAAGGGATCCTGACATCAAGATGAATTGCTTAGTGCTTTTAACCTTATGCATCAAAATAATATCCGAGATTGCAACCATTTGAAGAGCTATTCTCACACAAATGAGAAGCTCCAGCTTTTCTCAGTATGGAGAAGCATGAAAAACACTTTGACCTCATGCCCATGAACATCTTCATCTGATACCCAATGATTTCTCTGATGTTTCCTATAATCTTCGAGCTCTTATGTCTCACAATTATTGAAAATGCTTGACAGAAAGAGGCAAGATGATAAGGGCATGTGTTTGTCTTTCAATGGATAGGGATTTCTTGCTAACGCACTAGAGGTACAACCACGTCAATGGGAGTCTCTCGACCAATCCCCGCCAGGGGCGCCCCATAGGAACTTGTCGTTATCTCCACATAAATGTTCTCCATGAGACAATATTATGCACCAGAAACCAATCCAAAAAAACTTCTTGGGCTTGGAAAGCAACAACATTTGACATATCCAACTGCTATATCTTCCATATTAGTAAATCCAAAACAACACAATTTTTAGTGTAACAGACCTTCTGATTCTTTGGTCTTGGCACCAACTCCCATGTTTCATTTTCAAGTCGAGCATCATACTCTTCTTGCATTGCCGTCTCCCACTTCTGTTTACCTTTAGCTTCTTCATATGTGATTGGATCCTCTTCTGTCTTCACAATGTAAGCATAATCTTTTGTTGTTAGGAAAGATGTATCATAGCTATACCTGATAGGTTCTTTTCTTTCTCTCAAGGATCTTCTGACCTCTACACTTCTTTAAGTCTTATCCATATTTGATTCTGGATCAAATCTTGGCCCATCTTCAACATTTTCCTGCAATTTACTTTTATAATCAACATCATCAATATCTTCTTC
Organism: Ceratopteris richardii; assembly: GCA_020310875.1. Classification (NCBI taxonomy): domain Eukaryota; kingdom Viridiplantae; phylum Streptophyta; class Polypodiopsida; order Polypodiales; family Pteridaceae; genus Ceratopteris; species Ceratopteris richardii. The sequence continues at coordinate 23,974,768 of CM035427.1, forward strand.
ATACACACTTACTTTTGTCTTCCCTTTCCTTTGTATTTCTTTAACATCTGCATAATCATTTGTTGACCCTGTATACCATGTACTTTGCTCATCAAATGTAACATCTTTGGTAACAAGAAATTGCTTTGTGGATGGACTCCACAATCTATAACCCATCTGTCTATCATCATACCCAATAAACACATACTTCTCTGCTTTGGGTTCTAGCTTATGTCTCAATTGTGAAGGAACATAAGCATATGCTAAACATCCAAATACCTTACAATGATCAAGATTAGGTCTCTTACCCCACCATGCTTCATAAGGTGTTCTTCCATTTAAAGCTTTACAAGGGTAACCTATTCCCAAGGTATGTTGCAGTGTTGATAGCTTCTGCCCATAAGTAATTTGGACAATTCTTTTCTTTCATCATTGCTCTTGCAAACTCTACAAGAGTTCTATTTCTTCTTTCTGCAACTCCATTTTGTTGAGGGGAGTACCTGCAAGTTACTTCTCTTTTTATACCTGCATTCCACAAATAATCATCAAACTCTTTAGAGAAATACTCTCCCCCTCCATCTGATCTCAACCTCTTGAGCTTTTGTCCTGTAATCCTTTCTGCATAAGCATGAGAATGCTTGAATGTCTTGAACACTTCTGATTTATCCTTGATTACATATAAAGTAATCCATCTAGTTGCATCATCAACAAACAACACATAATATCTTGATCCATTTATGCTATAGTCCCTTGAAGGACCCCACACATCTGTATGAACCAATTCAAGCATATTTGAATACTTGTACCCTGATTTATTGTATGAACTTTTGTGTGCTTTACCTAATTGAAAAGCTTCACACTTGTACACCATGTGTTGCCCTTCAACATTTGGCAAACCACACACCACATCATTCTTTGACATTTCCTTTATGGCTCTCTCATTGAAATGACCTAGCCTTTTATGCCATAGGTCTAATTCAGACATCTTTTGACTTTGTTGAAGCTCAAAGTCAAGGACAAAGCATGGAAGCACATCAAAAGGTGGACACACAAGGAAAGGGAGCAAGTAGGGAGCTCCATGAAGTGTATGTTAAATTTTTAGATGAATCCCCTACAAAAATAGTGATTTTCATCACTAAAAACCATTGTAAATACCATTATCTATTTTTATAATTCCATTTTGTTCAAGCCGAGGAGTCCTCGAGCTTGAGGAGTATTAGAAGTACCATCGTACCAATTTTCATAACTTTTAGACTTCGTTTGAGCCCTCAAATAAGCCCTGGAACCTAATTTTTAACTAGGCCGGACACTAGGTCTGGACAGGGCCAAAACTAGTCAAAAAACTATAAAAAGAGCTAGAGAGCTCATTTTTGGGGGTTAGCTGGTTAGAGAATAGAGCTTTTGTAAGAGAACTCTTTTGCAATCGAAGTTTTCCATTGTTCCTCTCTTTGATCTTACTTTGTGCGCGTGTGTGTGTATGTGTGTGCATGTTTGTGTGCTTTCACCCACACACTTGTGCCTTCACTTGCTCGTGGTCTTCATACCGGTCCTCACGTCTCCGCGGATTGACAAGTAAAGGAGGTGGTGCTTACGCTTGAGCTACACCAATTTTGGTGCTGTTGCCGGGGAGAGAGCTTCGAGGACGAGCGTTGTGATGAAAATCGCGATTCTGTGAAAATTCAAAATTTTTTAAAAAATCACGATTTTCTGTTCTCCCGCCTAAAAGTTGGCTGAAAGAATCACGATTCTGTGGTCATTCTCAGAATCGCGATTCTGTGATTGTGCTCAAAATCGCGATTCTCACAAATCACGATTTTCAACCAAAACAATGCGATTCTGAGAATCACGATGTTGTGAAAACACGATTTTGTGAAAACACGATTCTGTAAAAACACGATTTTGTGAAAACACGACTTTGTAAAAAACACGATTCTCTGAGACAAAATCGTGATTTTCATGTCAAAAACACGATTCTGTGGTTGTGCTCAAAATCGCGATTCTCACAAATCACGATTTTCAGCCAAAAACACGATTCTGTGAGAACATGATTCTCTAAAACACGATTTTATGAAAACACGATTCTCTGTTGACAATCGCGATTTTATGTCAAAAAACATGATTCTGAGAACCACGATTTTGTGAAAAACACGATTTTGTGAATCACGATTCTCTGCTCAAAATCGCAATTTTCATAAATCACGATTCTGAGAAAACACGATTTTGTGAAAAACACGATTTTGTGAATCACGATTCTCTGCTCAAAATCGCGATTTTCATAAATCACGATTTTCAGCCAAAAACACGATTTTGTGAAAAACACGATTCTCAAGGCTCAAAATCGCGATTTTCAAAAACACAATTCTGTGCTCAACATCGCCATTTTCAAAACACGATTTTTTGCTCAAAATCGCGATTTTCAAAAACACGATTCTGTGCTCAACATCGCGATTTTCAAAACACGATTTTCTGCTCAAAATCGCGATTTTCAAAACACGATTTTGTGAAAACACGATTTTGTGAACGATTCTCAGGGTACAAAATCGCGATTCTCTTGAAGTTCACAAAATCGCGATTTTCTTGAAGTTCACAAAATCGCGATTTTTTTCCAGAAGGTCCTGTTTGCCTGTTTTGACCCCTACGAACCTGATTTGACATAACTTTTTCATCCAAAGTCCATTTTTTTAGCTCTATAGCTCGTTGGAAAGCTCGTTTCAAATCCTACACGATCTCAACTGTTTTTTTCAACAATAACGCGTTGATTTTGAGATAGGATAATTTGAAGTTGACCCTCAAGTGGGACTAGGGAACCAAGGGGGCTCCAAAGAATTTTGAACCATACCAAAGGGAAAATTTGGACTCTTACTAAAGCTTATGAACCTGAGATCTGGTAGACACTTAGGCAAGGATAAACAAAGCATTAGATCTTCTGAGGCTAGTGTCAACCATACATCCAAGTCTTGGGCACAACAACTAAGTGGTCATCTTTTACTAAGTTCAGACACAAGTGATTCAGAAATGTCTTTTAGCACGGGAAAACCTGCAGGTGGCTCAGGGACTGCCCATCTACAAACACCAGAAGGTCCCTATAAGACACAGTTGGAATATATTCGGACCAACCGATTAGGTGCTCGCATCTATGAGGATGGCCTGAGGCGATCAGTGGTCCAACTCAAAAATCCAGATCAATCCTTTGGACTTGAACACCCGATGGTCAAGTTCGAAGAGGGTTCATACATTGATAAGGAAGGAACCATGTATGTGGTCACCAACCTACCAGATAGGACCGATGAGTTTGGAAATGTCATTCATGAGAATGAGATAGGAGACCTAGAACAAGGAAATGTAGGACAAGGATCCCAGACTCCTAGAGGTAAGTCAGTTCTGACCAGAGTGATCACACCAGATTGGATCCCTCAAGATAACAAAAGCATAGAACTCTTCTTGAATAGAGAAACAGAGGAAGCCTTTTGGAGATTCAAGCCAGATCAACCTAGCCAATTGGGCATAGTCATCATCTATGAATTCAAAGATCCGGAGATACCAGGCAAAGTTGTCTACCTGGATAACACATCAGAGAAGATATTCTTGGTAACAGAACATGATAGACATGCATATACTTGGAAGAGTGAATTGATTTTCCCTCCACCAAGATCCAATGTTTCCCATGGCCTCCAAGGAGTAGGATCATCCCACGCTCATGAAGCCCAGAGAGAAAGAACTAGAGAGAGACCTGAGGTAAGTTTTGCACACACCGTGGGCAGGAATAGGTCAGGATTTGAAAAGGAAAGACCTGAAAGAGAGAGACATCAAGCACATAGGCAACAAAGAGAGGAACAGGATTTTCCATTGCCTAGACCCCGAGAGCACCCAAGAACCCTTAGACCCACTCAAGTGATCAAGGCAATGAATAATTATTTTGACGGGTCAGGAGATCCTTATGATCATGTGGCCGAGTTCAAACAAGTGTTAAGAGCTGAACAGGTTGAGGATTTGTTCACCCAGTACGAGGCATTTGGTCTGACTCTTAAGGGCACTGCCTTAGCTTGGTTTCAACCACTGAGTAGTCGCAACTATCGCGATATAGGTCAACTGCTAGACGAATTCATTGTAGAATTTTCCAAGAGTGGTATCAGGCATAACACTTCATCTTTGATCCACAACTTCAAGCAGACACTCCAAGAAACAGTGTGACTAGTAGGTAGAAGGTTCAGACAGTACCTAGAAAGATGCCCTACTCCAGAGTTACCCACACCAGCCAAACAAGTGGCTTTGTTCTTAGATGGCTTACTGAGCACAAAGTTAAGATCATATGTGTACTTGAAAGAGCCTAGATCCATAGAAGAGTGTGTGCGGACGTGCATTGACATAGAAGATAACTTGGGTGAGGAGTTAGGATTGTCCAAACTCTATAAGGACTCTGATAGTTCCACTAGTCATACTTCAAAAATCTCCACGGAAATAGAGGAGATAGCTGAGCAAGTTGCCAAGAAGCTGGGAGTCCAAAATAAACAAACACAGAGAGTCACTCCAGTGAATCGGTGTTATACTTGCGGAGGTGACCACATGGCTAATGTATGCCCATTGCACAACCAGAACATAAGAGAAAGGAATGCTACATATTGCACTATTGAGAGAAAATATACGAACCACACGGCTCAAGATTGTCCCTATAATAGGCAGGCTGTTAGACAGAATTATCAACAACCTTACCAACCAGGTAGGTATCAGAACCAATACCAACAGCCATATTATAGACCACAACAACAATATCAGGCACCATATAGGCCACAACCTATCTTGGGAAACCAACCACCAGCTCTTGCCAACGTGATTCCAGTCAAATATGTTGTGGGAGAGGAAAATCCAAATAGAGCATTGGTGCCACTAACCCCATTGATACCAGATAATGACTCTCATGCTCATAGTTCAGACTACTCCCATGAAGGTAGTCCACATGCTTATTACACAGAGTCACCTGAACATAGTGAGATTTACTCGTATCAATATGAGGCACCACCTATGGAGCAAAATTGGGAGCCAGAATACTCCAATGTCATGTACACAAATCCTAACCCTAGGCCCCAGTTGAGACAAATGAGACAACAAGCCCCTAGAGGATCTTGTTTCAGATGTCATGGTGACCATTTGATTCGTGACTGTCCCCACCCACCATCTCCGAGTCAAGGACAGGCTATCACAATACAGGCTTTTTGTTCTGATTGTGGCAAAGACCATCTTCCCAGAGATTGTCCAAGAAACCCCTCTAGTGCACCCAAGATTACACCCATTAATGTGGTAGGCTTAGTGGCAGATTCAAGTTCAAGTAGTAGCAATGTGGCTCCTATACAAGCTGTCACTGGGGCACAAGCCTTAAAACAGGATAAACCAGCAGAACAATCAGAGTCGAGTGAATCAGGAGAGCCTAGTAAGAGGAAAACAATAACATGGAAGGATACCAGAGAGAAGGCCAATCGCAAGTGGAGTAAAAAGTTATCGGAACTAGAAGAAAGCTTAAAAGAAGCGAAAACAAAAATAGAAGACATTGCATCTCAAAGCCCCTCGCATGCCAAAACTCCATCCACTCCACCTCATCCCACCCCACCACCCATTGTAAATAGACCGCAACCAGGGTCTGTTCTTGCAGATCCAACCCCAAAAGGCTTGGACATGATGTTCAAGGCCTATCAGGCTCGACTTCAAGAAGGGCCTACAGCTGCAAACCTAGACAAGAGTTACCCTAGAGCAGATTTAGAGATTGAACGGATGAAAATGTGCATGAAAATGGTAGAACAAGCTCAAGCTATACTAGAGACTAGTCAAAAGTTCAATCAGACAAACTCTGTCAAACCGGATTTGCATTTCCAGGGCTTACTAGAAAGATTAGAGCAATTGGTAAACAAACCACAAGTTTCTTTACCACCACAGGCTCAACCAGTTATTGAGAGAAGAAGCTCACCACCAATGGGAGCTTATGTTCCTAATTCCACGGATGTCGGAATACCTCCTTCAATTCAACAGTACTCTCAAGAGTTCTTGCGGGAAATACAAGAAGATAAATGGGCCAAGGAGAAGGGTAATTCCCCTCCTATTCCTGAGATTGATGATCTTCATGATCAATTTCCCCAAGACATTCCATCTATTTACGGAGACGAAGCAGAACAACCCGAAGACGAAAGGTTAGATTTTGAATCTAATACCTTAGAAGAACTGCATCAATTTCTAGGCCCATGGGAATCTGAATCTCTCCAGATTAGAGCTCCCACAATACTAGTAAGAAATGAAGACTCAGTGGTTCCAAGGAACACTGATGTCGTGAAGAACACTAAGGTTCAGTGTCATCTCACTGTAGAAGAGCTGCTCAAAGCAAAACCCAAGCTATGGAATCATGTGAAGGATCAGGTTCCAGAACTTGATTCCAATATGCCAAAAACAGGCTCTAAGCAAAAAGTTCCAGAGATACCTCTCGATAAAATAGGATACATGTGTGAGGGTGAAGAAGGTAATACTTATCTTCCAATCACCTACCAAGGTTACACAACCAAAGCAATCATAGATTCAGGTGCGGGTGTTGCTATTGCGACCACCTCTTTGTGGAAGCAATGGGGCAAACCCACATTAAGACCAACTAGAATGAAGCTTCAAATGGCTGACGGCCATTTTGAAAGACCTCTAGGATTGCTCGAAGGGATAACTCTAACCACTTGTGGTGTAGAGTTTGAGCACACATTTGCTATATGTGACTTTGAGAAAAATAATGTTTATGAGATGATCCTAGGAAGACCCTTCCTACGACAATTGCAAATAGTACAGGATTAGGGAACCAACTCCTTGTACTTACAACACTTAGGGGTCACCACCAAGGTCAATTTGAAGGATTACTCCTTCAGAGATGTACCACCCCTACAGTGGAATTCTATCCACAAAGCTAAGGAAGATTCCATCTCTGTGCATTCTGAAAGTTCACCTGATCCATCATGGCTGCATGAAGATACTCATTTGTGGATGTGCAAGGTCGCAGAGGAAGAGGAAAAACGTTTAAAGGCAAGAGAAGAAGGAACTTCACCAGGAGATAGACCAATTAAAGACCCAGCCTATACACCGGTGATCTTTCCCGATGAGGAATTTGAGCCTCATGGCTGGCCAGAAATCTTAGCCACCATGGACATTGCTGTCAATGAAGAACAATGGACACCTCATTGTGATGAGGAGGGTTATGATATCTCAGTGTTCATGTGTCAGCCCTTGCTAGAAGAATGTGACCCTAGTGATGTCATAGAAGAAGAAGAGAATGACGATGATCTGGAGTCTATTGTGATGGATAGTTGCTTTAACTCAGAGCAGCACTATCTAGAAGATATAGGAGTGTTCACCCAAAAAGAAGAAGAACCTCTCACAAGTATTAAAACAGTAAATTCAAAGGATGGAAGTGAGAGTAGTCAAAAGAAAAAGAAAAGAAAAGCAGTGAAACAAGAAGAGGAGGAATCATTGTTTGAAGTACCAAAAAACTTCAAGAAATATGAAGTTGACGACCGCAAAATTTTGGTACGAATGCCTAAGAGAGAGGCCATCATAGGAGAATCATATGATAATAAAGAAAAGACCAAGAAGGTTGTAGTGACCATCAAAGAGAACGAAGAGAGATGCACATATATAGGAGATGACCTAAGTGCAAGAGAAGAAATGGAGCTTGTAGCGCTATTAAGGGAATATAGGGATGTGTTTGTGTGGCACTATAGAGACTTGAAAGGGGTAGATCCAAGAATTTGCTCTCATACTATCCATAGTTATCCACTTCCAATCACGGAACACCTTTTGGAGCGGGTTGCAGGCAAGGAAGTTTATAGCTTCCTTGATGGGTTTTCAGGTTACAATCAACTAGCCATTGCCCCAGAAGATCAAAACAAAACGGCTTTTTCCACCGAGTGGGGAATCTTTGCATTTCGTGTTATGCCATTCGGGCTCACCAATGCACCTGCAACATTCCAAAGGCTCATGTGTCATGTCTTCAAAGAGTTCCTGCGAAAGAGCTTAGAAGTGTATGTGGATGATTTATGTGCTCATTCCCAAGAAAGAAGGTTTCACATCCCTGAGCTCAGAAAAATCTTCAACAAGTGTAGAGAATATCGAGTGTGTCTGAACCCAGAAAAGTGTGTGTTCATGGTGCGTCAAGGTAAAATCTTAGGTCATATTGTTTCTAAGAATGGAATCTCAACAGATGAAGATAAGGTACGAGCCATAGCAGAGCTGCCACGGCCAAGGAATGTTAAAGAGGTACAAGCCTTTATGGGCCATTGTGGATATTACCGTAGGTTTATCCACATTTACGTGATCATAGCTAGACCCCTTTATGCCTTGTAGTCTAATTTTGAGTGGAATGATGAATGCGAGAATTCTTTCAATGAACTGAAGAAATGTTTGTGCACGGCACCAATACTGACCACTCCTGATTGGAATAAATCATTCCATGTACATGTGGATGCATCCAATCATGCCATAGGATGTGTACTAGCACAACCCACAGGTGAAGGTAACTTAGACTTGCCCATAGCATATGCTAGTAGACAACTCACCGCAGCTGAACGAAACTATTCCACAACTGAGCGAGAGGGCTTAGGCATGGTATATGCTGTGAAGAAGTTTAGACACTATTTATTGGCCAACAAGTTCAAGTTTTTCACTGATCATCAAGCTTTGTTATATTTGCTCAATAAACCTTGCAATACTGGACGCTTAGTAAGATGGTTCCTCTTACTAATGGAATATGACTTTGGAGTGGTTGTCAGGAAAGGTAGAACCCACCTTCGGGCAGATCACCTTTCTCGCATCACTTCAGGAGAGTCACCACAAGGAGTGTCTGACAAACTACCCGATGCTTATCTGTTCAATTTAGAAGTTGTTCCTAAATGGGCAAATAAGTTGGTACTAGTCCTAACCTTCGGCCCTGCAAATAAGAATGTGAAAACATCACAAGAAGAAATTGTAAAATCACAAAAATATCACATATTGGCAGGAAGCATGTACAAACAAGATACTGAAGGTGTATTAGCTTGTTGTGTCGAGGATGATGAACATAGTAGTTGGTTGCAGCAAGCTCATGAAGGATTGCTAGGAAATCACTATTCTAAACAAAGAACATTGCAGAATCTGAAGCGTCTAGGAGTGTATTGGCCTAGCATGGACAAAGAAATACATGAGTGGATTAAGAATTGTCCAATGTGCAGAGAGAGACCCCCAGTGGAGCATGTGACCCTTTATCAAGTGTCATTAATTCGAGATTGGAGTGCTCCATTGGTAGAGTTTATGAGGTCGGGAAGATTACCCAAAGAGGCTAGTCTAGCAAGAAGACGAAACATGGAGCAAGAGGCTCAAGGCTATGCCTTAGTAGGAGAGAACCTATATCGAAGAGGCAAAGATGGTTACTTAAGACTGTGCATTCATGAATCAGACTATTTAAAGGTCTTAGAAACTGCACACAGTGGTGTTGCAGGTGGACATTTCGGTCCTGACCGAGTGATCAAGACCATTCTATTCTCAGGACTTTGGTGGCCCACTCTTCATATGGATGCTCATACCTATGTGAAGAAATGTGACACATTCCAACGTGCACAATATCCAGTTAGAAAAGATGAGATGCCTTTGAGGCCAATGATGGGAGGGCGTGCATTTTCCAAGTGGGGCATAGACTTTATAGGTCCTATTAATCCCCCTGCTAGAAACTCCCATGCAGAGTATATTATTGTAGCCACAGATTACCTTACAAAGTGGGTAGAGGTGAAAGCCACAAAAAAGAATGATGCTCAGACGACGGCTAAGTTCTTATTCGAGAATGTGTTCACGAGATATGGGCTACCAATAGAGTTAGTGAGCGATAGAGGCACACACTTCTTGAATGAGGTCATTGAAAATCTTCTCCAAGAATTCTTGGTGATACATAAAAAGTCTGCCCCTTATCACCCACAAGCTAACGGACAAGCCGAGAGTACCAATAAGATCCTTTGTAACGTATTGACAAAATTGGTAAATAATAAACGCTCTATTGGGACAAACAACTTCATCATGCTGTTTGGGCTTACCGAGTTGCCTACAAAACGGTACTCAATGCCACCCCATTTCAGATGGTCTTTGGACAGAATGCGGTGTTACCACTGGATTTCTTAATCCCTGCTTTAAAAGTAGCACAAGAGCATGAGTGGAATGGACATGAATTGTCATCTAGGATTTTTTATCTAGAACGCTTAGGTGAGACAAGGCTACGAGCGGCTGCAGGCATCTACGCTGCAAAGAAAAGGCAAAAGGCATACTTCGATGCACACATTAAGGATAAGGCACTGAAAGAGGGAGATCTAGTGTTGGTTTACACACTAAAACAACATCCCCGTAAGTTGGAAAAACGAGGATATGGACCCATGATCATTAACAAAATTTCCACTAGCGGCGCGGTTCAATTGGCTACTTTAGAAGGTGATCTCTTGCCAAACTATATTAGTGGTTGTAGAGTCAAGCTATATCAAGAACCTCTTACTGAGGATATGCTTAAGAGACTCAACACTGCTAAGAAGCAAAAAGAAGAGGAGTTAAGGGTGAGGGAAGAAGCACAAGCAGAGGCTAGAGAGCGCATAAGGCGAAATAAGTTAAGGCGACTAAGCCTAGATGTCAACTCAAAAGCTCCAAAATATCACATGGATATGTGCCAAAAATCAGGCATAGCGACTTCTCAAGTCATTGACCGACGACCCTTTGTGACCATAGAGATAGGACAAGGGAAGGATACAAGGACTATGAAAGCGTTAATTGACTCAGGTGCAGCAAGTAGTGCTTTTAGACTTTCCTACTGCCAAGACTTGCAGTTGAACATCAATCCCATAGAAGCTTATCTCATAGGTTTGGGAGGTGTGGAAACCCCTTGTTTGGGCGAGGTGGAACTTCCCATCTACCTTCAAGATGTTCAAATGAAAGTCAAAGCGCTAGTGTGTCAAGATGAGAACCTTACAGAACCACTTGTCTTAGGACAAGATTGGATTTATGACAATGCAGTCAATTTAAACCTAAGAAGTCAACTTCTTCAAGTTTGGGTCCAGGGACAATGCTTTACATTAGAACTAGAAAATGGCATGCTCACAAATCCAGATGTCACATCTTGTAGTTCTTCTAAGACTAATCATATGGAAGAAGATGTTGTATGTGTCAAAAGCTCTATGATGCAGAAGGAGTCAATCGTGGAAGAACAGGTTCGAAGGCAGGTGGATCTTTCTTCTTCTCCAAAGAATCAAGTAGCCATAGTAGTGAGTCCACCACACAAGCAAACACAACCGATCATGACAACTGCTACATCAAATAGAAAGACACCATCCGATAAGAAAGCAGTTCCGAACATGAAGCAGATCTGGGTACGCAAAGGAGAGCAACCACCAGCCTTGCCCCCACAAATCCCATCTAGGCAAGCCAACCAGGCCAGAAGACGAAGGAAGCAGCTCGGACAAGCTCAATCACAAGGTATCCAACAAGGTTGGGTGCCTAAGAAGTTAGGTGCAGCTCAACAAGGGCAATTACAGATGTGGGTACCTAAGAAGCTCTTACATCTACAACAACCTATGTTCTCCCACATGCGAAAGGTCTCAACAAAGAAGCCAAAAGGAGAAGAGGGTAAGAACCACGTACAGAGACCGAAAGGAGATCAAATCAGCTCTTCAACAATAGTAGGAAGACATGCAAAAAGGATATGGGTTTGGAAGCCAAAAGTACAAGTAGCCTCCATCGAACCAAAGCGACAACCACACAGGATACCACAGTTCAAAAAGCATCCAACGAGGAAGACGCCTGAAGTAATCTCTACAGTGCCAAATGCTGTTCTAAAATGGGTCCCTATCAAGAGGAAGGATCAGTGGTCATCTTAAGATCCAATGGATACCTCCAACAAAGATGACATCAACATCTGTAGGTGACATCATGCCTCGACGAACGACAACCATGTGTTCCTTGCACAACCCTATCTTTTGCACCATTCAGGTCATGCATTTCCAAAGTATGCATTAATTTAGGGCCACATTACACGGCCGTGCATAGACACACTTGAGAATCCCAGGCACAAGAACACATTGACATATGTCAAAGATTTTTATTGATTGATACTAAATTTTGTCTTCTTGTTTTGTGATATTGTTCTTATTAAATAAAAAAAAAAAGAGAGGAAGAACTTGTTCCCAGGTTTGGCTCATGAAACATGAATGAGACATGCTTAGTTGAAGATGGAACTATTGATTACTAGGCATTTATCAGTTGGGATAGAAGTGTGTCTCGGCTAGCAGATGATATTATTGCTGCCTTATCTGGTAGATGGCAAGCACTTGGCATGAACATGGCATCTACAATTATGATTTTCTCTTACCATGGTAGGAATGAAGAGCTTGAAGGTCCGCAACTTGAGTGATGCCTAACTACTTCATGTACGAGAGCATCCAAGGAGATATCTGCAAAGGGTAGTTCTGGAGGAGAAGACTCCTGCGTATGGTGAGCTAAAAGAGAATATGTGAAACTCAGCTTGGTGTAGTTACCCAATGTTGTTTGCCAAAGAATATAAAGAAATTCAATTCTCAGTATTTGGGAAATGTTGCTTTGAAAAGAGGAGAGAGGATCAACCACTCAAAAGATCTCATCAGTGGACCATCAACATGGACATTCATCAACAATGTTCAATCCCAAAGGCCGAGTGTACAACACGAAGAGATGAACATCGATCAACCTGCTCCATGGTAAGTATCTTTACTCTGGCAACACCATAACCATGATAGATTAGGAAACCTCTTCGTCAGCATACCCTTGAGCACTTAGCTCAAGACCCGCAATTTTTGCACCATACTTCTTCCAATGCATTTTCCAAGTAAGCATTCATAGGGCTACATTACAAGGCCATGCACAAGGCACATATTTTCCTCAACCCATGCACGAACACACTTACCCATCACTCAATATGGGTTAGGAGTACTTGGAATGACTACTATGAACATCAACGGTGGAAGATCCAGAAAACATCAACGGAGACTCACAACGACACAGTCATGCTGGAATCCCAAGAAGAAGCATATACCAAGAAACTACAACTTGCAAAGACTTGCAGTGATAGATGAAGAACCAGACACATCTGGAAGTCAGACGACTTTTGTTCAGATAGACGGGACGCTCCCTCTCAAGGCACTACTTGGAACAACCACTACAACAAGGGTCTGTCAGGGACGACAAACTCGAGAGGGGGGGGGGAGTGTTGAAGCTCAAAGTCAAGGACAAAGCATGGAAGCACATCAAAAGGTGGACACACAAGGAAAGGGAGCAAGTAGGGAGCTCCATGAAGTGTATGTCAAATTTTTAGATGAATCCCCTACAAAAATAGTGATTTTCATCACTAAAAACCATTGTAAATACCATTATCTATTTTTATAACTCCATTTTGTTCAAGCTGAGGAGTCCTCAAGCTTGAGGAATATTAGAAGTACCATCGTACCAATTTTCATAATTTTTAGACTTCGTTTGAGCCCTCAAATAAGCCCTGGAACCTAATTTTTAACTAGGTCGGACACTAGGTCTGGACAGGGCCAAAACTAGTCAAAAAACTATAAAAAGAGCTAGAGAGCTCATTTTTGGGGGTTAGCTGGTTAGAGAATAGAGCTTTTGTAAGAGAACTCTTTTGCAATCGAAGTTTTCCATTGTTCCTCTCTTTGATCTTACTTTGTGCGCGTGTGTGTGTATGTGTGTGCATGTTTGTGTGCTTTCACCCACGCACTTGTGCCTTCACTTGCTCGTGGTCCTCATACCGGTCCTCACGTCTCCGCGGATTGACAAGTAAAGGAGGTGGTGCTTACGCTTGAGCTACAGACTTCCATAAGTAAATAAAGCATGTCCCACATTACCTTGGACTTTGAGAGTAAACAGCCTTCCTTCCTTTTTACCTGCAATGATATTTCTACATCCCTGATTTGGATCTTGCACATAAACACCATCATTTGTGAATCTGACTTCATATCCCTTCTCCACAATTTGTCCTTAGCTTGCTGCTCTCAATACAAAACTCAAATGGACTTGAGCCTTTAGTCAATCAAAGAAGACAAAGAGAGCTTTCTAAAAAGCTATTGGAGACCTCTTTATATACAAAATGGCAAAAAAGCATGCTATGTGGGATTTCTAAACTGAAAGGAGAATGAATCCCACTTATTCTTTAGTGTGGCACTCACACACACCTATACAACAGTGCTTTATTAACTGAATGAAATGTAGAAAAAGATAAAAATGATGATGAAAATGAAGTGGATCCAAGAAATACATGTTGTATCTTCAACACTCCCCCCCTCCTTGATTTTGTCATCCTCGACAAAGCTTTTGCAAGTATGGAGCTTTTGTGGAAGAGCGTGTAGGAGTTCCTTTTGATTTGCATGATCCTTGCACCGTTTGGAGTGCTTTGCTTTGTTGCTTTTCTTCATCTTGCTTTTTGCATGTTCGTTTGGAGTTGATTGTCTTTTAACTTACGTCTTTTGCCTCATATAGATGGGAAGAATATGCTAGAATGCCTTTCTTTTTTCTTTTTTTTTATTTTTTTATTTTTTTATAATGGATGGAGGATGAAATGACAAAAATGTAGATGATAAATACAAAATAGATGAAATTAATTCATCTCTTCTTAGTCCATATGCATGAGTGGGGACTAAGGGTGCATGGGTTGAAAACCAAAAAGTGCCTATGCACGGTCTTGTAATGTGACCCTATCTTATGCATACTCTAAAAAATGCATACAACAAAAAATGGTGAAAAAATGGATGGGTCTTGAGCAAAGTGCTCAAGGGTGAGGCGATGATGAGACTTTCTCCAAATTTCCAACTCCAAGAACCGCTTCTTTTCCATCAACCATTTGAAATGGATGATACCTTTGTCCACCAACCTAAAAAAAGAAAAATGAAAAGCAAATTTTTGAAATCTATGTACATGTGTCCTCTTTGTGCCTGGGTTAAACTAAATGTGCCTAATGCTTGGCCTTTGGATGAGGCCCTATTCGTGTGCATACTTGGTGTGCATCTTAAACATATGTTGTGCATTGGGCAAGGTTGGGTCCGACACCCATGGATGCTGCACGAAGAGGTTTTAGGACGCCAATATGTCTTCGCTTTGTTGGTCTTAGCCTTGAGGTTTCTCCTTGGATCTTTTCTGAGTGTTGGCTTTATTGCTTTGAATCCCTTGGTCAAAAGTGGCCGTTCTTGATGATAAGGCATGGTGAATCTAGACTGAAGATTATGAAGTCTAGTGTGAGAGGGTTGAGTTTGTATAAGATCTTTCTTTGGTACCCATATCATAGTGCGATTTGGTTGGGCTCTAAGTAATTTCTTGGCCACCCAAATTTGTTTGACATTACAAGGGGAAGGTGATTTCTTCTTTTCGGCATAAGGGTCTTTTGGGCCTTCTATGTGAGTGTTTAGGGATAACTCATCTTTACAAGGGGAATTCAACAAAGGTTGAGTTTTTTTACATACATCATGCTCATCCAATGGATCATAGGGTTGTGAGGTTTGAGATTGATCTAGAGATTCAGCAATGCATTTATCCTTATTACACATAGAATCTCTAGATATACAAATAGGTGATGGATTGTCATGATTGACAATGGATCCGACATCATTTACCATAGCATTGTTACAAAGTATTTGCTTATCCTCTTCTTGATGAGCCAAATGTAGCACATCCTTGCCCATGGATTCATAAGGAGAATCCAAGTTTAGAGGAAGAGAGGGCCCTTCCACATCCCCCAAACACTTGGCGTCCTTCATTCCTCCATTTGCCAAGGTTTCCTGCGACTTACTCAAAGAAAGATTAGCTAAAAAAGCATGAGTGGAAAGACTATTTTGTGGATTAAAAGCACAATTTTTGAATAGGTGATCATATCCAAATCCTTACAATGAGGATAATCATTAAGATTTTCAATGGCCACACATGTAGAGGTAGACATAATCGATGGACACAACACTTTAAACTCTTGATGACTTTTAATAAACCTTTGAGTGCCTATAACCAAGTCTTCATCTATACCTTCCATGACAAAAAATGTTTCAAAAAATTCCATACCATTCACCACAATAGGCAACACAACTTGACCCATGCAATCATAATTTTCACCATTCATAAAGATAGAGGAATGAGTGGTTAGCTGAATGTTGTCCAAAATAATAGTCACTAAATCAATATGAATTAAATTCCACTCACAATTAGGGTCAATATAAGCACTCATATTTCTATGGTCATGACCAATGAATACATTTACAAAAGTGTTGCTATATTCCTTAGTCGCAACTATGGAACCTACCCCCTCAAAAATTCCATCAAGATCATCTTCCCCATGCAATTTTTTTCTATCTTTTTCTCCTTTATCATGTGTGATTAATGCATGCATTTCATCTTTTTCTTCTTTTGTTTGCGCAACCTTTTCCCCCTTCCTTCTTTCTTTTGCCTTTTTCTTTCCCATGTCTTTGTTGAAACAATTTTTAGTTTTTTGGAATGTTTTTAATATTTGTTTTGGGTTTTTGTGTTATTAAATATTTTTTGGAAATTTAGGTTTTCTCTCGAATGCAAAAAATATGTGAAATAGGGGTTCACCAAACAATCAATAAAGTAATTTCTCATAATACTGACAAACGACATGAAGCATAGAGTTATTCTGAGAGTGATATCACTAGTGAAAAACGACATGAAGCATAGAATTATTCTGAGAGTGATTTCACTAGTGAGAGGCATGACCAAAGATATCATTTATGCCCATCTTCTATTGAAATTCTTGACTCAAGTTCAAGATCGTGAGAATAGAATTCAATGGAGAGAGTGAGCGCATTCTCCCAAAAATAGAGTAAACAAAGGTTTCCAGGACTAAGTTGATATTAAGATGCTTCCACTAGAGAAAAAGATGTTTCCAATACAAGATCGTGATGAGTGGAAAGTGTGTGTAAGGCAATTTTAATCATCATTACGACATTCATATCCCATATCAAAGCATTAGATTTCGTTTGTTAAAACATATAAATTTCATCCCTCATCGATAGGTCTTTAACAATCATGAAGCTTTGATCAGTTCGAAATGTTGTGATGCACCAAATCATCCAATTATTAGCATAATGACGAGAATAACGATCCAAAGTAACCCCCCATGATGTCTACATATATATATTTTTTAATATCTCTTTTTATCTCATTTGAAAGAATTTCATGCGTGATAAAAAGTATATAGAGTATATAGGTAGCTGTCAGAAAATAAATATGTAGGTTCCTTCATTTGTTAAATCTAGGCATTGTGCGTGAGGTGAAATTTTAACTACCCGGTTTTCGTACATCACCTACCCACCGCTTCATTTTACCTTGTTGTTCTATACTATTACTCACAATTCCTGACCTCCAAGTTTTTCACTACATTCTTAAGCATCCTGCTATTGATTAAGGTCTGCCTCCTCCTTGAAACCTACTCTTGCCAGTCGCTTCTCATGGGATTCCCTTGTCGTATATGCGCAAACAATGTTCTTATCCGATTTTAGAGGAAATGAGCCCCAACTTGCGACTGGTTTCTGATTGGCAGCTGAACAATTCGGCTGGAACATTGCACTTAGATGAGATGCTGAGTACTGAGTCAGTAGGGCCATACACGAAGTTCTTCTGCCTAAATTTTTGCTATTTTCTACTATGCCTGCGTGTTGAATACTTTGATTCTCTCAGCCAGCAAATGAGGACAAGCGGTATTTAATATTAAATACATGCTTGCGATTTTCAGAAAACGAACAGAGAGCTCTGTCATTTTTCTTGTTCCTAGTGCCCAAGAGCAGATAATGTATGATGAATCATGATACATTCATCAAATCATAAAAGATCCAATCTGTATCCTCAGTGCCCATTACTATGATGGACGCGAATATGCACTGATGGAAGCCATGGTAGATGCGAAGGAAAAGGAGCAAAACGACCCTCATCTATGCAAAGATACTGAAAAGCAAAACAACGTAGGTTTGGCATTTTTTGTGGGACGTTAGTCTTTAGGGATGCAGATGCTAAATGATAATAAGAGCAACCATGAATCGACTGGTCCACATTGGGGTATACAAGGAGAAGATATGCTTATACATCAACCCATTATGCATACTATATTTTTGCTTCACCTCGGCAATCATCTGAACTTTATGGAAGCTTTGAGCCTCTCGCCCGAAGAAGTTCTGTCGGAGCATCTGGCAGCTCACATGGATTCAAAGCACATTGTACTCAGTAAGCCATGCTTCGTGCAATTGTTATCAAGTTAAGGCCATACTGACGATCCAATTGCTCTTGCACTATTTCCATGTGGAGAAGGCCCAAAAAAACACACCGGAACCCAGATCCTATTGTACTTGAGCATTCTGATTCATATTTAAGGGAAACATCATTTAATTGCCACTTTCCCACTGCTTCTGTAAGCCCCCTAAAATAGATTTACATCAACTAAAAATAAACCACCAAAAACCATAAGCAGAGCCTCCAAAAAATGCCATCCTAGCTTTGTTCGCAGAACGTGTGTATCTCCTACTCTCACATTTTGTGATATACTTTATTGATGCAATTAGATACCCTGCCTCTCCCGCAAGAGCTCGATATCCACACTTTCCCGATCCATG
This sequence comes from Ceratopteris richardii, assembly GCA_020310875.1. Classification (NCBI taxonomy): domain Eukaryota; kingdom Viridiplantae; phylum Streptophyta; class Polypodiopsida; order Polypodiales; family Pteridaceae; genus Ceratopteris; species Ceratopteris richardii. The sequence goes on from CM035427.1 coordinate 23,993,403, forward strand.
TCTTGATATGAGTAGTTCCCTTGAGAGCTTTCACAGCTTATAGTTCCTTGGACTTTCACAACCGACTCACCTGCTGGACCTTTTGGAGATGCCATCACTGCTCACCTGCTCAATAAGATGTATCTTGGATAAGTCATGGTATGAGGTGCAGACTCGACCGAGATGATGAGCTGCACCAGGTTCATCTTTTCTAATAGGAAGAGATCTATGTCAGTTGTAGAAGTGTCGACCTTTGAGCTTTCAGTTCTTCACCGTGTTTAGTTGTCAGCAAGATTTTGCACACTGTCATCTCGGAACTCTGCTTGTTAACTAATCTCTCCTCCACAAAATCACTCATGTAGTCCTCTGTAGATCTTTTGCTCCCAGCATAGAGTCCCTTGGCCATGGCATTCTTTCTCCACGTTCAGCGTTCTGAATCTTCTCAATCTCGTCCTTACTTTCCTCCTCATTCTCTTTTCACCATTCAACCCTTTCAAACAACATTCAGCAAACAGAGCACCAACTTATGCCATTTAGAGTGTTGCTGAGACTTTTCCTCCCTTTAGCCTGGACAAACTCTGTCCTTCCATGAGAAGTAAGTGAAGTACTCTGGCTTCTATATTGTCCCTGTGAGGTTCATTCGAAAACTTCCCTTGTATTCAGCACCAAAAGATCCAAAGAGAAATCTCTACCTCTTGATAATCCTTACAAAGACAACAACAAATATATACTTCCCTGAACTCTGCTTCCCTCACTTCATGTGGTGTTTCTGTGCTTTTCCTCCTTTTTACTCCAATTGCACCTCTTTTGTATGGACGCCTGCTATGATGCTGCATATACCGTCCTAGCGGCCTCTTTCGTGTGACTCCAGATGGGAGTTCATGAGTAGGAGATCTGACCATTGTACAAAATACATGTAGTGCTATCTGGTTAATGTGTGAGACTTTATTCACAGCATGGAAGATCCCCACACTCAATCAATCCTGCTCAATTAGCTAATCCTTTGGCTCACCCCTTTTACAGCTAAGGCAAGTCCCTTCAATGCATGGATACTCCTAATTCCCTGGCCTGATGTTTAAAAACTATGAGTGTGCTCATTCTCCTTTTTCGATCCATTTGAGGCAGGAGGTGCCGCATGTATCTCTCCTCACTCCATATTATTTTTCCCCAATCGTATCTAGCATGCAAAGAACATATATAGATTCGTCGATCGTCAGACACTGCGTTCTTCCCTTCCATGTGTGCATCCTAGATATGCACTTTCCCATACTGAAGCTGTCTCAGCAATATTGTTCTCTCTTATGGAAGCCATCGCCTCATCAGATGAAGAATCCTCTTTGAGGATTCTGAAAAAGATTCCTACTTTGCTCTGTTGCCTTCGGAGCATTTGACTTATTGTAGTTCCTCATCCTATTGGACCTTTTGCCTCTATAAGGACTTCTTCAAAGGTTCTCATAGTCTTTTTGGAAGAAACATGGACAAGGGCTGCATCAGTCTCCATTGCCCGTTTCTTAGACTTCCGCATGCTACAATCACATGTAATGACTATTAAGCACTCAACAGTGTCGTGCTGAACGACTACAGGAGAATACGACGAAACTCACTCACTCTCTTCTTCTGCACATTTGTGAATATCACTTAGTAATTCCTCTTCATGCCCAGCCCATTGCAAAGTGCAAGCTTATGGATTAGTGGCTACGCTATTAAGACCTGCTCGCATTTCTGCATTCTGAAATTTAATGCACCGTTCTGTAGTGACTCCTCTAGAAGCCACTAGATTGCTCTGAATGAGCACCACACAAAAGCTTTCACGACTTCTTGATGCTCATCAAAGAGATATAGATGACTACTTCGTGCATCACTAGCACATTTGAACCATCTATCGTTCCTAGCAATATCTAGCTCGAACAGCGCATATCATGCTTCACATATCCATTCATTGCGACCTTCATATTGCTCGTTCTGCTTGCCTCCACATACACTGATGGTTTGATAACTAAATGCAAAGCTTATTCAAGTGTGCACCATACCAAATCATTCCTATAGATTCTCGTTTAATGCGTCCAGAGCAAGAAGGTCCTAACTCTTGCAGAACATTTCTATTTCTTTTTCTATTATAAGCAGCTAAGATTTTTTCAAGCCCATTGTGAGGAAGAAAGAGAGAAATCTATGTAATCACCTATTGGAGTGTGAATGTATGGACATAGACATACCTCTTGTTTTCAAGCTTCCTGAATTTGTGTTTTTGACCTCCTTCATTCCAAGGTTGTAGAGAACCGTTGGTAATAATGCAACAAAAATAAAAAAAAATAAAAATAAAACTCCATTGATTGTCGTTGGTGAACCCCTGCAAGATGTTTATTCACACATGATGAAAGAGAAACTTAAAAAACCAAAATCTACTTCATTTACAAAAGAATCTAATCTACTACTTTTGTCGTTTTGGTCACTCGATGGATCACCACATGTGGATGGCTAATCGTCCCAAAAAGGAGATTCCTACCACCACAAATAGCTCATCCCATACAAGTTATTGTGAATCTTGCAAGCTGCACATGCTCACAAGAGCGTAATGAAATGAAGAAATCAAAAAATCGTCATGAAAAGCTTGCATACACGTCTCTTTCATGCCATAAACCATCACGTAAGTGACAAGAGAACGATCCCCGACAACGGCGCCAAAAGTTTTTGACATTGTAGCATCACAACTCATACTTGTCAAACCAGGAAGCATCTCATGAGACCCAAATGTTTGCGTAGAAGCACTCAACAGACGTAATGGCGCTTCGTCAACATATGATTAACAATGTTATTAACAAGAAGATACAACATAAGCATCACAAATGATGCACATAATCCTAATCACAAGCATAATAGCGACGTAATCATACATCAACGTGTCACAAGCGTTAGACAAGAAGAGAACAAGCACGCATGCACATCATGATGACAAAAGAGCAAGAGTCTAACTACAAACTAGCATTATCTCCTTACTTCTAAAAAAGCTCTCCCAAAAGAAGAGATGGAGACCTCTTTATATACAAAATGGCAAAAAAGCATGCTATGTGGGATTTCTAAACTGAAAGGAGAATGAATCCCACTTATTCTTTAGTGTGGCACTCACACACACCTATACAAGAGTGCTTTATTAACTGAATGAAAGGTAGAAAAAGATACAAATGATGATGAAAATGAAGTGGATCTAAGGAATACATGTATCTTCAACATTCATCTTTCTGCTTCATAAAATACACGATAGTCCACCTACTAAAATCATCAATGAAAGACACATAGTACCTTGAGCCAAAAATTGATGGGTCCTTGCTTGGTCCCCACACATGTGTGTGCACAAGCTCCAAGTAATCCTCATGCATGTAGCCTTTCTTTGAGAAGGGTAACTTGTGAGGTTTAGCAAACTCACATGCACCACATTTATAGATCATGTGTTGCTTGGATACATTAGGTATCCCAAGCACACATTGATCTCTACATATTTGTTTCAAAGTTCTCTCACCAATATGCCCTTATCTCTTATGCCAAATCTCAAGCTCTGATAATGTGCATGTTGCTCTAGCACAATGGTGAGAACCACGTTATGAAGCTCCACCTCCTTAATGTCAATCCGCGGAAGAGATAGGAGTGATATGAAGATCGTGAATGTGAGATGAAGTGAGAGTGAAGGTGAGAAGCATAGAAATGCACACACGCATGCACACACACTACGAAGAGACAAGCAAGACACAATGGAAGGTGGGAAATTAGCTCTATTACTCAAGAACACTATTACAAGCTCAAAATAGCTCTAAGCTCACACTAGCCAACACTAACCAACCTCAAAAATGAGCTCTCTAGCTCTTTTTATAGTTTCTTGACTAGTTTTGACCGGTTTCACATCTAGTGACCGGCATAGTTAAAAATTAGGTCCTAGATGCTATTTGGAAGGGTAAACGATGTCTAAAAATAACAAAAATTGGTACGTGCATTCTACCTAAGCTCCTCAAGCTCGAGGACTCCTCGGCTTGCACAAAATGGAGCTATGGATTACAAAATGGGGTTTTCTATGTTACATATGTTACAATAGTGATAAAAATCACTGTTGGAGGTTTTTGGAAAGTATTTGAAAACATAATTATTTGAAAAACGATTCGACTGGCTCCCTGCTCTGTCGTTACATGCTTCCGTGTCGTCTGTGCCTCTGGCTGTTTCCAACACCCCCCTCCCTCTCGCTTCTGTCGTCCCTGACAGAACCTTGCTGTGAGGTCTGCCGGATATAGTTCTGTAGGAGGTCTTGAGCGAGGGTGTGCTCGGAGATACGAATGCCTCGGGCCAGGTCTGCCTCGAGTTTCTCCCAGTCGATTGGTTGCGGTTCTTCCGGTGGCGGGAGCTGATAGTGTGTGGAATAGACCATTCGTTCACAGGCAAATAATTGTAATAAATGTGTAGGCCTGCTTATGAATACCTCTGAATGGTATTCCCAAAAATCGGTTGTGAACATCTCTTTGAATGTCTGCTTGTAGCACGCCGGTAGGTACTTTATTCTACAGTGCCAGGCATAACAAACCCGTAGCGATGGCGTAGTACTCATATCATATACCAGATCAAAATTGCCATGCTCAAAGCCCGGGGTGTTGACATGTGGTGCCGTGATGCGTCGAAAGACTTTAAAAATCATTTGCATCATGTCAAAGATTTTGACAGTCATATGCGCCGCTATATCGTCCATATGCTTTAATCTAGGGAGCCAGTGGCGAATTGTAGCCATCATGTAGCCAACAGTTGGTAACTCAATGGGTGGCTTAAAATAGGGGTAATTCAACTAGTCTTGGCACTGCTTATTGTTTTGTACCTTAATAGCAAAGGCAGTCCAGGAGCGGCGTCGTGGCACTGGTCCCCAACACGGGTTATACTTCAAGTGCAAAGGTGCCTTTACCCATGTACTCATCATTTCTGGATACTTCTGTAGTAAATCTTTGCGCCACTCTGGTTGATAGATCTCTCCTTGCTGCGCATCTAGTGGCAAATCGTCCTCCTCGAATTGAGTTGCATGCGATGGTTTCTTACCTGTCTCTTTCTCAATGGCTAACTGGTATTCGGCCATTAACATGAAATACGGTTTATACTGTAGCTCATGCCCAGATATGTATCGTCGAGGGGCCAAATGAGCAAAGAATGGAGACTGTAATATTCGTTCTTCTATCATCGCCATGGCGTGTAATTGTGCCTCTACTCTCGCTGAGTGCGTTGTTCCAATCTCCTCAATAGTCTTCATCCACGAGGGGGTCGGAAGTTCGTACGTCATCTGACCTTCGGCCGTGACGCGTCCGCCTGGGATGGGTTGTGGCTCGTACGCTTCTTCAAATGTTTCCTCCACCGGGATGGTGACCGTTTCTTCCTCAGCTGGAAGCTCAGGTGGGGAATCTGGCCTTGGTGGCGCTTCGTATACTGCAATCCTTGATTCAAGGGTCAATACCTGGGCCCGTAATGAGTTGAGTTCCTCTAGGAGGTCAGGAGAGGGGTCCACAGGTGCTGGTATGTGTTGGTGTGCCAGTTCTCGTAACTGGAGTAATTTGTTCTTTGAGTTTTTGTAACTCCTCGTTCATGCGGTCGTATTCATTTAGTAATCTTACATGATCGTCTAGCAGCATCCTCATCGAGTCTGAAGGAATGGCTTTGAACCTGCTAGGACTGAGTGGTTGTTCTGGGTGGTCGAGCGCTTCTTCTAAGTTTTCTCGGTTCTGATCCTGTAAGCGCTGGTTTTCTTCCTTGGCGGCTGCTAGGTGTCTTCGTAGTAAGCCCATGTTTCGTGTTAGCGTTGCATTGCGGACTGTCTGGGCTCTTAATAAATTATCCAGGTCAGCAGTGGCTTCCTTGGTCTTTTCTTCACTTTCTAGTTCCAATTTGTGATAAGCCTCGCGTAATTCTTGGTAGCGGGTGTTCAGAGAGGCATTCTCAATGGATAATAAATTAAGCTGCGACTGTAAGTCATTGGTTGTCCTCTGCAGCTGCTGATAATTATCACCAAGAGATGTGAACTCATCTCTGACTTGCGTCATACACATGAACATCTGTCGGAATGCATTATCTACAGTGGGTGATAGTATTAATGGGGTGCTAAATGAAGATGCAGTTGGTGTAGATGCAACGGGAACGGGGAATGGGGATGGGAAGGTGGATGATGTAGTGATTGTTGAAAATTGGGATGTGCCTAAAAATGTTTGTGCCGTGAGTGAAGGTAGTGATGGTGCAGTGGGTGGTGAGATGTCCATGTCAGTGGACGTATCTAGTGGGGTGACCGTGAATATGGGTGTGATCGTGGGTGCGCGTGCTGGTGTAAATACGAGATTTACAAATGTTGAGGGGTAATTTACAGGGGGGCTGGCTGGAGCAGCTTGGTGGAAAGGGGAAAAAGGGGTTACCGTGGGTCCGGGAGGTGAGACGGGGGAGAAGGTTAATGGCGGGGGGAATGGGAAAAGGGGTCTTGGAGAAGATTGATGAAGGAATGGGTTGGATAGAAAGGTGGGTGTGGGAAGGGGTAGATTAGGGCTAATGGGCGCGGGAATTGTGGGGTGAGTGGTCGTAAAGACGATTTCTGCAACACCACCGGCGAATGAAGATGTGGGTCTGGGGGAAGGAGGGTGAAGAGGGGAGGTTGGATGGACGGGTGGAGAGAGAGGAGCGGTTGGGGTGGTCGGTGCTTCAGTGACTACTGAGGTTTGTATAGCTGTAGCGCGGGGTGGGGAATCTACAATGATGGTTTCTACGGCCAATGAATGTTCGGGGACGAGGCGTGCCTCCCTGGCTTGTTCTGAAGATTGTGCTCCGGTTGGTACACGAATGTATTCGCCGGGCTTTGAAAGTAGTCGTACTCTGCGGGGGTCAAACTGTGGCAGTGGCTTTCGTTGCAAGTACCTGAGTGCCTCGTTGGAGCCTACTGATTGGACTAATTCTTTGAATCCTTTGATATATGCGTCTTCGAATCCGCCTGTGACAAGTTCTTGTTCTACTATTTTTTGGCTCTCTTCCTCTGTCAGCTTCTTGCGTGCCCAAACTTTTTCCATAGTTCTATACAACTTCTTGATAGCTAGTGTGTAAGCTGCTGCCTCGTAAGTTTCATCTTCATGGGTACTTGTATCGCCATGTGTGTCGGTTAGTTGGCCTTGGCCATCTGTCTGTTCCTGCTCTTGGGATTCATGTGTTCCTTGGCTAGCTTCGTCGTCTCCTTCGTCGTCATCGGTTGCTGTCCTTTCGTCATCAGAGCTGGACACGACCTGTCCTTGTGGCTGATCCCTGGGTGTGGTAGGGTAGCTAGGCCTTTCAAATTCTTGAGAAAACATTTGTCCTTCTGAAAATTGGAACTCATTGGAGAATGCATCGGGCATCTCAAAATCAAACGTTTGGTCCAGTGGCTCTGCTTGTCATGGTTCTAAATGCGGTATTGGAAAAGAGAAAGCTTCCGCACCGATAGTGGTGGGAAGTTCAGCTGCTGTGGTGATAGGTTCTGTGGTTGTGGCTGCTTGGGGTGCGACAGTACTGGTGGTGCCCTCCGTTACCACTGGTCTAGATAACCTTATGCGAATAGGTTGTACTGTGGGAGTGGCTGCTGTTGGTGACTGCTCTGGAGATGGTTGTGGAGAGGGTGATGCTGGGACTTGTAGGCACGGGATAGTACCTCTCATCCGCTTTCCGGCTCTGCCTTTGCTAGACTTTCTAGCCTTCCTAGTGGTGCCTTTGAATGCTTTCAGTTCCTCACTGGTCATGGCACGCTCTACGGGTAAATCATATGCCAAGCACATATATATGATCCTGGTGAGGGTGCAGCACCCATTGATTACCTTCTTTCGCTCCCACCGATGTTGTGCCAAATAGAGCTGATCAATGATCCAGCTAGCTGGATCAACCGTTTGCGGTCCAGTACATGCTAAGTACAATCCAAACCAGATTCTCTTGTGGGGCATGGTAAAACGATCCTGAGCTGGGAAAGCAAAATGCTGCATACATATCCGTAATGGCTTAGAGAGCTCAGGTGTTATAGCAGAAATATCCTCCCACTTAGTTGCGTCACCACGCTTCATCTGCTCTGGGACTCGCCGTTCTTTCTCCGTTGGAGTGTGTGTTCCATGAATCTTGATGGCCGCTCTGATTAAATCCTTCGAAAGATAAAATCTTTTGTAAGGTGGATCATCCACTAAAGAAGGCAGAATAAAGGTTCCTGGGATGTCCTTATTCTCTGAGGCCAGCAAAGTGGTGATTAAGTAATAACACCTATAAAAGTCAGGTTTGGGCAGAGGATCACTGAAATACTCCGTGAAGCCGGCTCTAGCCCAAACATGAGTTAAGTCCTGGGTGTTCTGTAGGCCTTCGAATTCTCTTGAGAAGAATTGATACTTGCCCCATGTGCGGTCATCAAATGTCATATTTGCTTCAAAAATGAAGTCAGCATCAGCTAATGGTCCTGCTAGGCCTTGGAACCAGTGAGAGTTACGGTGTATCTTCTCTGTGTATCCCATAGGTGGGTTATCGATTGGCATGGGTCCCGAAAATCCTTGGAACTCTGGCGGTGGAGCGGTCGGGTGGGATTCTGCACGTAAAACATTGAGGGGCACCGCAGCCACGCTGGGGCCTGCTTCCGATGGTCCTGCTTTGGTTTGCATGATGACTGATGAGCTAATGGAAAAGATCTGCAACAAAAGATTAACACATTAGTATGGAAATTAATTATGATCCCATTAAGGTGAGACCGCAATCCCTTTCCATAACCGATGTGTAACCCGTGTAGCCAAGTGTCGTGAAGTGATTAATGCAATGATTATTTGCAAAACTAATGCAGGTCTCTAGACACCTACATGGTCAGATTATGCATACATTTCTTGATGAGCCGTTATTATGCATGATGTGGGGTTTGGGTGTATGAATTTATACAAGGTTTGGTTGAGGGTGAATTAGTACAAGGGTGGAGTTTAAACGGGGTGGGAAAATTGTTAGATAATGGGTTACAAGAAGACGTCTCGATACGTTTCCGTATCCATTTCCTAAGAGTCTTTGAGTGGGTGGTATGTTTCTGCTGAGGTACAAAAAGTGGTATCGGGTTTGGTGGTATTGAAGGATGAAAAGGTTTCTGAGGGGTATATATTACATGGCTTGAGGGTTGGGATATAATACATTGTTTGGGTACCCAAATCTACATGGGTGTGGGTCTATGGATAAGATATTTCTTGGCCATCCAAATCTGTCGAGTACTGGTACGTGTAGAAGAAGATCGAGGGGACTTTGGATGCGAACTCTACTTCTGTTGCAACTTTATCCTGTTCTCGTCTGCAGTGTTGCCAATAGCCTGTGGTTGCTGTCCTTTTCGCACCCATATTTGTTTCGTGCCACTTGTTCTGTGATGTTGATACTGCTGCTTTCCTTGCCTTATCTGGTGGTGTCGTCGGTCTGGGTTCCTCTGTTGTGGTTGACTCATTCGTGGTTGGGTTTGAGAGGTCCATTGGACGCTCTGCTTTGGAAAAGAAGGGAGATCCAACACTTGCGTGACCTGCCCATTAGGAAGTGATTTGTTCTTTATCTTTAATCTAGGCCAGTCCGCAGCAAGTTTGGAAGGATGAGCACCGCAGGGTGTTGTGCTCATTTGGCCGCTGATGCAACCCACCTGACCGCTGATTGTATTCATCTGCCCTAGCGGTTGGGTAGCTGCCCCTTCTAGTTTGCAGGAAGCCCTAGGGAAGATCTCCTGTCGTTCTTCTGATTGACAATTGTCCCTACCCAAGCCCGAGTGGGTTGGTGTAGACGTAACGTGACTGGTCTGACCCAAGATCTTCCGGTCTTTTGTCGCATGCGTTTCATAGGGTCTAGGGTTACAAACCTCAATCGGAATGCCGTTAGGGAAGTCAAGCGGTATCACTGAGTGATCGTAGCCAATCTTGGCCAAGGATTAGGGGTTCTATCAGGTCGTCATCATGGCACACTAGTAGCTTCGCTGTCATGGTCACATCCTTAATGAGGATAGGAAGGTCCACCTCACCCATGCAAGGGGTTTCCATGCCTCCTAGGCCTATGAGGTATGCCTCAATTGGCCACATTTCTATTCCTGAATCCTTATAGTGGGACCATCTAATCGCACTAGTCGCAGCACCTGAGTCAATTAAAGCCCTGAGCTCTTGGCAAGGGTTGCCGTGCTCTAACCTGACTGTAATGAATGGTCTCCTGTCCACTATACTAGGATGAGTGGTTGACTTTACTTGACACATGGCCATGGGATATCTGGATGTAGTTTCCAGATGGTTATAATGTTCTCTCCCTAGTCCTTGTCTTCTTAACTTCATGCGTTTAATGCGTTCTATTGCTTCTGCCTGAGCTTCCGCTCGTATTCTATTTTCTTCCTCCTTACGCTTCTTTGCCAACGTGAGTCGTCTAAGCATATCCTCAGTAAGAGGTTCCTGATATAACTTGACTCTACAGCCACTAATGTAATTAGGCATTATATCTCCTTCTAAAGTGGCTAATTGTACTGCTCCACTTGTTGAGAGTCTGTTAATGATCATAGGTCCATAACCTCGCTTTTCTAACTTACGTGCGTGTTGCTTTAGCGTATATACTAGAACTAAATCTCCTTCTTTTAGGCCTTTATCTTTCACATGTGCATCAAAATATGCTTTCTGTCGCTTCTTCGCTGCATATATTCCTGCTGCTGCCTTTAGCCTGGTTTCTCCTAATCATTCCAAGTCCATTATTCTTGTTGATAATTCATGGCCGGTCCACTGATGTTCTTGTGCAACCTTAAGGGTCGGTATCAAGAAGTCCAAAGGAAGCACAGCATTCTGACCAAAAACCATCTGAAAGGGAGTTGCATTGAGTACGGTCTTGTAGGCCACTCGATATGCCCAAACAGCGTGGTGTAGCTGTTTGTCCCAATCTGAACGTTTGTTGTTTACGAGTTTCGTCAGTATGTTACAAAGGATCTTATTAGTGCTTTCAGCCTGACCATTGGCCTGAGGATGATATGGTGCGGATCTCTTGTGAATCACCATAAAATCCTGTAAAAAATATTCAATGACTTGGTTTAGAAAGTGAGTGCCTCGATCGCTCACTAACTCTATAGGCAGTCCATATCTTGTAAAGACATTTTCAAATAAGAATTTTGCAGTTGTGTGTGCATCATTCTTTTTCGTGGCTTTTGCCTCTACCCATTTCGTCAGATAATCTGTGGCAACAATAATGTATTCCGCATGTGTACCTTTTGCAAGGGGGTTAATGGGTCCTACAAAGTCTATACCCCACTTTGAAAATGCACGTCCGCCCATCATGGGTTTCAATGGCATTTCATCTCTGCGAGTAGGAAATTGAGTTCTTTGGCACACATCACATCTCTTGACATAGGTATGAGCATCCATGTGAAGAGTGGGCCACCATAATCCTGCAAAGAGGATGGCTTTGATTATCCTATCGGGTCCAAAATGACCTCCTGCAACACCTTGGTGTGCAGTCTCTAGTATGCTCAGATAATCGCTCTCATGAACACATTGTCTTAGATATCCATCTCGTCCTCTTTTGTATAGGTTATCGCCAATAAATGAATAATCTTGAGCTTCCTGCTCTAGACTGCGTTGTCGTGCTAAAGTCATTCCTTGAGGGAATGTCTTCATCCTCAAGTATGTCACTAATTGTTCACTCCAGTCTGGTGTGAGAGACACATGATACAATGTAGCATGCTCTACTGGTGGTCTTTCACAACAAACATTGCATTCCTTACACAACCTGTAGACATCTGCTTCCATCCTAGGCCAATATACTCCTAATCTATGCAGAGTCTGTAATGTTCGATGTTTTGAATGATGTTGCTTTAATGCACCTACATGTGCTAATTGCAACCAATTCGCATGTTCTGATTCATCTACACAACAAGCAAGAATCTTTTGATTATCCTGTTTATATATACTTCCTGCCATTATTTGGTATCTCTGAGACTTGGTAATCTCTGCCTCTTTGATCTTTATCCTAGGATTCTTGGGTCCATATGTGAGAATAGGGACTAAAGGCTTAGCCCATTCTGGTGCTATCTCAAGATTAAACAAGTATGCATCTGGTAGATCATCCGCTACTCCTTGAGGAGCTTCTCCTGAGGTTAATCTCGAAAGGTGGTCAGCTCTAAGATGTGTCTTTCCTTTCCTGACTACCACTTCAAAATCATATTCCATGAGTAATAGAAACCAACGTATCAGTCGTCCTGTGTTACATGGCTTGTTGACTAAGTACAATAGGGCTTGATGATCTGTAAAGAACTTGAATTTGTTGGCCAACAAGTAGTGCCTAAACTTCTTTACTGCGTAGATCATCCCTAATCCTTCTCGTTCCGTCGTGGTGTAATTTCTTTCTGCTGCGTTCAATTGTCTACTCGCGTAAGCTATGGGGAGATCTATGTTACCTTCATTCGTGGGTTGTGCTAACACGCATCCTATGGCGTAATTGGATGCATCCACATGTACATGGAATGGCTTACTCCAATCGGGGGTTGTCAATATAGGTGCTGAGCACAAGCGTCGTTTGAGTTCATTGAATGAATTTTCACATTCATCTGTCCATTCAAAGTTGGTTAAAAGAGAGTACAAAGGCTTGGCTATGATTGCATACATGTGTATGAATCTCTTATAATAACCGCAATGGCCCATAAATGCCTGTACCTCTTTCACATTAGTTGGTCTAGGTAAATCTGCAATTACCTTCACCTTTTCTTCATCCGTAGAGATTCCATTTTTTGACACAATGTGTCCTAGAATTTTGCCTTGTCTGACCATGAAAACGCACTTTTCTGGGTTCAAACAAACCTGATATTCTCGACATTTGTCAAATATTTGTCTTAACTCTGGGATATGTGTCTGTCTTGCATTTGAATGAGCACATAAGTCATCGACATAAACTTCCAAGCTCTTGCGTAAGAATTCCTTAAAAACATGACACATGAGTCGCTGGAAAGTGGCGGGTGCATTTGTTAAGCCAAATGGCATCACACGAAATGCAAATATGCCCCATTCAGTGGCAAATGCCGTCTTGTGTTGATCTTCTGGAGCAATGGCTACTTGATTATAACTTGAAAAACCATCAAGAAAGCTGTAAACTTCCTTGCCCGCAACTCTTTCCAATAGATGTTCCGTGATAGGAAGAGGATAACTGTCTCTAATTGTGGCAGCATTAACTTTTTTAAGGTTAATACACACACGCAATTTCCCATTCTTCTTGGGCACAACCACAATGGGGGATACCCATTCGGTATGCTCAATTTCGTAAATGAATCCTGCTTCTATCAAGCGATCTATCTCCTCTTTAATCTTCGCAGCGTAGTTATCATTGTACGTGTACGGTTTCTGTTTTGTCGGTTTTGCATCTGGAGTCATAGGGATTCTATGAGAACATATATCTGGATCTACTCCTTTCAAATCTTTGTAACTCCACGCAAAAACATCTCTATATTCGCGCAATAGGGCAACTAGCTCTTCTTCTTCTTCCTTCGTCAAATCATGCCCTATGTATGTACATTTTTCTTCTTCTCCTTCGATAGCAACTATTATTTTCTTGGTCTTCTCTCGGTTATCATATACTTGTCCGTCATTCACCTTTCTATTAGGCATTCGTACCATGATTCTTCTATCTTCGATTTCATATTTCTTGAAATTCTCGGGTACTTCAAATAAAGATTCTTCTTTTTCTGACATGGTTTCTTTCTTCTTTCTTTCCTTGCCTTCACTCTTGGTAGTCACTTCTGTGGCTAACCTCACCTCATTCGTAATTTCCTCGTGTCTCTGAGGGTGAGTCTCTACTTCGTAGAAATATTCTTCCTCTGATGCAAAGGGTGGGTCCATGATAATTGATTCTAAATCAAAATCGCTTGCATCCTCAAATGCATCAGTGTTAGGTTCACACTCTTCTAGAATTGCATCGCCCATGATTGGCTCTATCGTGAAAACTGAGATATCATAGCCATCCTCGTCACAGTGGGGTGTCCATTGTTCTTCATTGATGGCTACGTCCATGGTTGCTAGGATTTCCGCCCAACCATGGGGTTCAAACTCTTCGTCTGGGAATACTACAGGTGCATAAGCTGGATCTTGAAGTGTTCATGGATGTTGTTCTGCACCTAAGGTCCTTGCTTCTAATCTTTCTTCCTCTTGTTTGGCTACTTTACACATCCATAAATGAGTATCCTCATGCAACCAAGAAGGATCTGATTCTAATGAGTGCACGGATTCTGTTTCTACTTGTGTCTTATGGATGGTATTCCATTGTATTGGGGGTACATCTCGATGTGAATAGTCTTTAAGATTGACTTTGGTAGTCACTCCTAAATGTTGCAAGTACAAAGAATTGGTTCCCCAATCTTGTACAATTTGCAACTGACGCATGAATGGTCGTCCCAATATCATCTCATAAGCATGGTTTTTTGCAAAGTCACAAATGGCAAAGGTATGCTCAAATTCTACGCCACAAGTGGTGAGAGATATGCCTTCTAGTAAGCCTAATGGTTTTTCTATATGTCCATCAGCCATTTGTAGCTTCATCCTGGTGGGTCTCAATGCTGGCTTACCCCAACGTTTCCATAAAGCGATGGTAGCTATGGCTACTCCGGCTCCTGAATCCAAGATGGCTTTCGTGGTGTAGCCCTGATGGGTTATCGGAAGATAAGTGTTACCTTCCTCTCCTTCGCTTACATCTCCGATCTTTTCTATGGGTATCTCTGGTACCTTATTTTGTGATCCTATTTGTGAGGAAGTAGTAGCAAGCTCGGGGAATTGATTTGCTACATGTTTCCACAATTCTGGTTTTATCTTTAGCAACTCCTCTAGAGTGAGATTACATTGTATTTTGGTATTCTTGATCACTTCCGTGTTTCTAGGGATTACTGATTCTTCATTCCTCACTATTATTGTGGGTGCTCTCATACTAATAGACTTTGCTTCCCAAGGTCCTGTGAACTGAGGTAATTCTTGTAAAGAATTAGATTCAAATCTTGTGTGTTCACTCAGTTGTTCTTCCTCTACATCATCGTAAATAGAGGGAATGTCTTGGGGAAATTGTTCCTGCAAGTCATCTATTTCTTGAATAGGAGGATGGGTTCCTGGTTCCTTTCTCCATTTCTCTTCTTGTATTTCTCTCAAAAATTCATGTGAATATTTATGTATGGAAGACAAATTCTCTTGACTTTCTGAGTTGGGTACTTGAGACAGGGATGGTGCATTCCTTTCCGGTGTCTCTGGGACAATAGGGTTCCTATGCTGATCCTTTTTCTCTTTGCTCTCTATCAAATATTCTAGCCTCTCCATTAGTCCTTGAAAGTGTAATTCCGGTTTTGCCATGTTATTCCAATTAAGATATCTAGAGGCTTCGAACAAAGCTTGTGCTAGTTCTACCATTTTCATGCAAAGTTTAGTTCTCTCAATTTCTAGATCAGCTCGAGGGTAGTTTTTGCTCATTTCAGCCACCTGAGGTCCCTCTTTTAATCTAGCTTGATATGCACGAAACATCATGTCTAGATTTTCTGGTATGGGTTCCGCTAAAACTGATCCTGATTTCTGAGCTGGATTCTCTTGATTCAAGTCTTGTGAAGTCAATTCTTGGATTTTGGCTCTAGATTCCTTTAAACTTCCTTCCAACTCACTTATCTTTTTACTCCATTTTCTCTTTATCCTTTCTCTAGAATCTTTCCAAGATTTCGTCTTTTTACTACTAGATTCTGCAACTTCACTGGTTCCGGCTACTTTCTCTTGATTAAGCTTTTGGTTCTGTAAGAGCGCCTGGGCTCTTGTGATAGCTTGGATAGGCACGTATGTAGGGTTGGATCCCTCTGCATTATTTACAATACCTATCACGTTGATCGGTGTCACATTTGTAGCATTAACAGGGTTCTTAGGACAATCTTTGATTATGTGCTCTTTGCCACAATCGGCACAAAAGCCTTGGATGTTATAGTACTGTGATTGTCCTGCTATCAGGGGATGTGGACAATCCTTTATGAAATGATCTCCTTGGCACCTAAAGCATGGTCCTCTAGGGCCCTGTGGTCTTTGTTGTCTCAATTGGGGCCGTGGATTTGGGTTTGTGTACATCACATTAGCATAGTCGGGCTCCCAACTAGGTTCCACTGGTGGACTATCATAATGATATGTCTCCACATGTTCTGGTGACTCTGTGTAATATGCAGGTGGACTATCTACATGCGTAGAGTCAAAACTGTTTGAGTGTGGATCATTCTCTGTGATCAAAGGTGAAGAAGGCACTAAGGCCCTACTTAGGTTCTCTTCTGCAGCAGCGTATTTGACTGAGATGACATTCGCTGGTGGGGGTGGCTGTTGAGCTAAGACAGGTTGAGGTCTCTGTTGAGCCTGGTATGGGTAGTTCTGAGGAGGCCTATAGTAATAAGGTTGAGCATTGTAATTGCCTTGATACCTACCTGGCTGCGGGTATGCTTGCGGGTAGTTCTGTCTCACGGTCTGTTTGTTGTATGGGCAGTCCTGAGCCGTATGATTCGTGTATCTTCTCTCAATTGTACAGTATTGGCCACTAGGGTTGGCTTGTGGTTGTGGTGTATTGGGACACACATTTGCCATATGATCACCACCACAGGTGTAACAACGCTTGTTAGTTAGCACCCTAGGTTTACTAGAAACTCCTAGTTTCTGAGCCACTTTTTCTGCTAAGTCCTCTATCGAGCTAGACAATTTTGTGGATGCTAGAGATGAACAGTCTGAGTCCTTATAGACCTTTGAGAGTTCCAACTCGTCTCCTAAGTTGTCCTCAATGTCTATGCATATTCTCACACATTGCTCTAGGGTTCTGGGTTCTTTTAGGTACACATAGGAGCGTAGTTTAGAGCTCAACAAGCCATCTAGAAACAATGACACTTGCTTAGCTTGTGAGGGTAGCTCTTGCATTGGACATCGTTCAACATATTGTCTAAACCTACGTCCTGCCAGTCTAACTGTTTCTTGAGGGGTCTGTTTAAAGCTATGAATCAACGAAGACGTGTCATGTCTAATCCCACTTTTAGAGAATTCGGTGATGAATGACTCTAAAAAGTGATGGATGTCTCTAAATTGCCTTTGTTGCAGAGGTTGGAACCAAGTTAAAGCTGTATTCTTTAGCGTTAGTCCAAATGCGTTGTATTGCGTGAACATGTCTTCAACTTGTTCTGCTCTTAGTACTTGCTTGAATTCTGCAACATGGTCATAGGGATCTCCTGTCCCATCAAAATAATTCTTCATTGATTTTACTAACTGTGTGGGTCTCAATATTCTTGCGTGTTCACGTGGCCTAGGTAGAGGAAAATCATCTCTACCACCTGCGATTCCATGATCTCTTTGTCTATCTGCTCTATTAGTGTCTGTGGTTGTTCTATCTCTCCCTACGGGATGAGTGAAGCTTACTTCCGGTCTCTCTTTATTTCCCTCTCTTTGATTTCCATGGGCTGAGGATGTTCTTGCCCCTTGTTGACTTGTATTCATGTTCATTCTAGATGGAGGGAATACCAATTCACCTCTCCATGTGTATGTGTTTTTAGCGCGGTCAGGCACCACAAAGACTCTTTCTGAAGTCTCATCCAGGTATACAACCTCTCCAGGTGTATCCGGGTCCTTGAACTCGTATATAGTGATGATACCTACCTCACTAAGTATTTCGGTCTTGTATCTCCAAAAGGCTTCATCAGTTTCTTTATTTACAAACAACTCTATGCTTCTGTTGTCCTGAGGGATCCATTCTGGGATTAGTACTCGTGTCAGTACAGATTTCCCTCTAGGTGTTCTAGGTTCTTCTAATGGTTCTTTTCCTTGAAATTTTGCTTCCGTCTCTGGTTGAATCACGCCAAACTCGTTGGTATTGTTTGGCTGCATACTTAAGATGTACATTGTTCCTTCCTTGTCTATGTAAGCGTCTCTCTCGAATTTCACCACTGGATGTTCCAATCCAATGGGTTGATCGGGGTTGTGCATTTGCACCACTTGTCTTCGCAAACCATCCTCATAGATGCGAGCACCTAATCGGTTGGTTCGGAGAAACTCTAGTTGCGTTCTATAGGGTCCTTCTGGCTTTTCTAAATAGGCTACATTCGACCCTTCTTCTGGTCTTTCTGTGCTAAATGCCATTTCTGAATCACTAGTATCTGAGCTCTTGTAGGGATAATTACTATTCAATTGCTGAGCCCACGATCGTGCAGTAGTTCTTACACTTGCCTCTGATGATCTAAGGTTCATTAATTTTGTTCCTTGCACACTCAGTATACGCTCAGATCGTCAATGATTCTTTGTTATTACTTTCTTGATTCTTTTTAAATTTCTTTAGATTCTTGTCTTAATGTATGCGCCAGGAATTCGACTTTCCGTTATAATTTTGATTTCTCATTCCGTCAGACTTATGTTCTTTCCTTTAGGTTTTCGTCACGCACACCTTTACTTTAGTCTTGAACTTGATAAATTTAACTCTCTTGAACTTGAGGCGTTCCTATCGTCTTAATCCACAACACTATCGTTTAGCCTAAGCTAAGAATTGACTGAGGGGGTTGAGTAATCTTCCAACCTCGAGTCAGCTTTTCTAGTTGCTCTGATGCCCAAGAAGCCGCGCTTCCCAAGCTTTATGCCCTTCACTGCCTTGCCTTGGTTGCCTTCGATTGCCCTTGCTAGACCTGGAAAAATCCAATATTAGACCAATTCACCGTTGGATGATCAAACACTTGAGTATATACACCTTTTAAGTCCCTTCCCTTTTGCCCAACTTTTCAATGCTTGCCCCTTGACCTTCAAGTCCCAAACTAGGTCAACCTCAAAATAGCTTATCAAAAAATAGACGTATCCTTTAAGAAAAAAGCAGTTGAGGTCACGTAGTACTTGTAAAGAGCTTTCTAACGAGCTATTAAGCTCAAAAAACGGACTTCGGATGAAAAAGTTATGACCGTTCAGGCCCTGGGGGGTAAAAACTGACAAACAGGTTTTTCTCCAAATATGAGCTAAGGGGTCTCCTATGAGTCTAATCACCCGAAAATTTCCCAAAAATAGCCCCAAAATTGGCCAAAAAATGAAACCCTAAAATTTGCGATGGGGGTGCACAATCGCGATGGTCTGAGATGATCGCGATGGTCTGGGACCGTCGCGATGGCGTGAGGGTGCACCGTCGCGATGGCGTGAAATTGGACAATCGCGATGGTCTGAATTTGCACAATCGCGATGGCGTGAACTTGGACAATCGCGATGGCGTGAAATTGCAGAATCGCGATGGCGTGAAAGTGCACCGTCACGATGGCGTCAGTCAACGGTCAACGTGCACAATCGCGATGGTCCAAAGTAAACCGTCGCGATGGTCTGGGCGCGATGGTGGGAGCCAATCGCGATGGTCTGGGCGCGATGGCGTGAGCCAATCGCGATGGCCTGGGCGCGATGGCGTGAGCCAATCGCGATGGTCTGGATTTTTGAGGTGTCGCGATGGTGTAAGGGTGTTGTCGCGATGGTCAGAAGTGCACCGTCGCGATGGTCTAGATTGCCACGTGGCACCGTCGGCGCGATGGCGTGAGCCAATCGCGATGGCGTGACACAATCGCGATGGTCAGAG
The DNA here is from genome assembly GCA_020310875.1 of Ceratopteris richardii. Lineage (NCBI taxonomy): Eukaryota > Viridiplantae > Streptophyta > Polypodiopsida > Polypodiales > Pteridaceae > Ceratopteris > Ceratopteris richardii. The sequence goes on from CM035427.1 coordinate 24,012,963, forward strand.
ACCGTCGCGATGGTCCGGCCAAGCCGTCGCGATGGCGTGATCCAATCGCGATGGTGTGACACAATCGCGATGGTCAGAGACCGTCGCGATGGTCCACCAAACTATGAATTTTTGCAATGCAGCTGTGGATTCGTAGAGGCGCTGGTGTCGCCTACACGCTGGTGTGGTCGCTTACCAAAAATGCCGAAGGTTGCAGACCATCGCGATGGTCTGACACACTCGGAAATTTCTGACAGAAGATGATTTTCTTACCTTTTTGCAGCCTTCCTGATGCACTGGAGCTCTATACCAGCAAGAAAACTCAAGAAAACAAAAGTACACACAAGCACAAAAGTTCTCTCTCACTCTCTCACATGCACAAATGAGGGGAAATGAGGAGAATGGGTGGATATGGTGAATTTTTTGATTTTTTTGGAGATGAAGATGATGATGCGGTGATGAAGATGGAGTGTGGGGGAGGTGAAAAACACTAAAAACTAAGTAAAAACAACAATAAAAACTGAAATTTTTACCTTCCAACGCTACTTCTTGCTATACTCTTACCATCACACATTCGTCCTAGACTCGATCCCCGGCAACGGCGCCAAATTTGGTGTTGCTCTAGCACAATGGTGAGAACCACGTTAAGAAGCTCCACCTCCTTAATGTCAATCCGCGGAAGAGATAGGAGTGATATGAAGATCGTGAATGTGAGATGAAGTGAGAGTGAAGGTGAGAAGCATAGAAATGCACACACACTACGAAGAGACAAGCAAGACACAATGGAAGGTGGGAAATTAGCTCTATTACTCAAGAACACTATTACAAGCTCAAAATAGCTCTAAGCTCACACTAGCCAACACTAACCAACCTCAAAAATGAGCTCTCTAGCTCTTTTTATAGTTGCTTGACTAGTTTTGACCGGTTTCACATCTAGTGACCGGCATAGTTAAAAATTAGGTCCTAGATGCTATTTGGAAGGATAAACGATGTCTAAAAATAACGAAAATTGGTACGCGCATTCTACCTAAGCTCCTCAAGCTTGAGGACTCCTCGGCTTGCACAAAATGGAGCTATGGATTACAAAATGGGGTTTTCTATGTTACATATGTTACAATAGTGATAAAAATCACTGTTGGAGGTTTTTGGAAAGTATTTGAAAACATAATTATTTGAAAAACGATTCGACTGGCTCCCTGCTCTGTCGTTACATGCTTCCGTGTCGTCTGTGCCTCTGGCTGTTTCCAACAGTGCAATATTCCTAGTGTCCTCAAGTTCAAATGTAAATAGTCTACCTGTCTTCTCTCCCTTGGCTATTCTCTTGAACCCATGTTGGGGATCTTCCACAAATGCTCCATATTTATTGAACCTAACTTGCAAGCCATTTTCCACAATCTATCCAACACTCATCAAGCTCTTGGTGATTGTAGGTACATAAAGAACCCTGCTCAATAGATTTCTATTCCCATCAGAGGGTTTAACATTTCCTACCTTGACCACTGAATGCTCGGTGTCATTACCTGTTTGTACTTGGTGCTTTCCCTTAGGTTCCTCAAGGTCAGAGAGAGGAGCTACATTGCATGCCACATGGTTTGAACAACCTGAGTTAATATAGAAGAGGTGTTCAACATTCATACCTTGCTTTGAAGTCATGTTCATAATCAGAAGGGAGTCCTCTTGATCCTCTATGTAATTATGGTAGTCTTTTCTTGATTTGTAGCCTCCTTGGTAGTTATTGTTGTAATGGTTGTTGTAGTTGTTTTTGTAGCCATGGTTGTAGCTTTGATTATGGTTGAATCTTCCTCTTGATTGTGTGTAGCCGCCTCTTTGATATCCTCTTCCTCTCTGATTCTTGTAGTTCCTATAGCACTCATATGTAGTGTGATTAGACAATGCACATATGTTGCATGAGGAAGAGTTGAAGGGTCTCCCTCTGCCTTGCTTTCCTCCTTCGCCCCTACCTCTTGAGTTCCTACCTCTCCCTACATAGTTAGCTTGAGAAGTAGTACCTTCATCCTCTAATTTCTTGCTCTTTCATTTGTCGTTAATCTTGCCTTTATCTTTGTATAGGACATAAGAGTTATTACCTCTTGATGAGTCTCCATTTTTGTTGAGCTTGGCTTCATGGGTAAAGAGTTTCCCCATGAGTGTGGTAAGATTTTCAATCTGCATGTCCATGTATAAGTCCGTAGCAGTTGTGAAGGCCTCCCATTTGTCATCTGACTTGATGCCATTGATCACTTGTCTCACAATTTGCTCCTCTTCAATCTCCTCTCCTATGCTTGCCAATTGATCAGCCACATCCTTGACTTTGGTCACACACTCATAAATTCTTTGCTTGGGTTGCTTCCTTTGAGTGGTAAACTCAATCCACAATTGGTTCTTTCTTGCTCTTGTATTAGAAGAAAAGTATGAAGACAATGTATCCCAAGTCTCTTGGGACTGGACGTTTTGCTTAGTACTCACAGCACAGTATCAATTAGAACAATTCCTTCTCAGGGTATCTAATTAGCTTAGATAGCTGATGTTTCCAAGTGGAATCACATAAAATGGTAGACTACACACTCAACAATGTCTTTAGCAAGTAGACGCTTACCCCCGATATTTTAGGAACACTGCAGAGAATGAATAGTGAACACGTCAAGACAATTTTCTCCCCATTGGCTGAATGACACTTCTTCACGCTTTGGTAGCTTGTACTAGACTTTGAGCTGGTTCCAATGAACTATAGAACATTGAAAATGATGGAGGGATCATTGAGATATGAGCAAGAAAAGTACACTGTTCTGAGTGACAATGATAGAGAGACCAACAGAGATGATCAATGGTATAATGCATTCTGGGACAATGTTGTACATGATCATTGGCATGAATATGATACCCAATGATAGTGCTAAGAGTGGGCTATGATGTAGGGCACTCAACATATACTAATAATCAGCAATAAGCTCACTAATGGGGGCACTAATGGCCACGTGTTTACAACCATCTTCTATAATGACTTTTCCAAGTTTTAATTTTGGAATTCAAATGGATGCTCTACCTAAAAGTAATCCTCTAATTTAGGAGCGACTTTAACAAGCGAGGTTCATAGCTTTAATAGCTCCAAAATACCTATATATACAAGTAGAAATTCAGGGCATGTATGAGAGATGATGAATGACAAGTTGTAAGAGTCATTAGACATTTCATGAAGTGAAGAAAATATATCTCATCAAACAGATGTAAAGTTTTCCTGAATAGAAGAAAAGTTGCACCTGATATTTTACTCAGTGCTCCTTCTGTGTTTATCATCTTGTGAAATGCTTTTGTAAAAGTCTAAGTCTACAGTTGAGTAACTTTAGTACAAATTTTTAGATTTTAATTGTGATCAGATTGAGAGAATTGAGAGTAGGAACGTTTACATGTGTAAATGTGAAGAAGAGAAGACTACAGCAGGTGCATATTTGATGATAATGTTTTGGTTAGTTATCCTTCCATAGTGTAAATTTTTTAGCAAGAAAGAACTCATTCTTTAAGTTGGAAGGTAAGCTATGTATGACTAAAAGCATTTGAATAAACAGTTTCTAATTTAAGAGAACTATGCATTAGAATTTGTAGGTGTCAAAGTCGACTGTAGAGAAGTACAATTTTAGACATAGGTGAATTGTTTGGAGTAAATCTCAAGATTTACTGGAGAAGGTGGGCAATCTTTAGACGAAAATTTGTACAAAGTTTCATTAGGAAGTTTACACATTTGATCAGCCAATGAATGACTTAAGTGCAACAGACTTTTCTGTGTAGTGAGTTCCTTCACAGTTAGATAGAATCTTGATGATTTGGCATTGGTCTTCCAAAATTGGTTAAGGTTTTGAGCTATTCTTTATATAGAGGTGCTCTAACATCATGGATAACTTGTTCTTTTGGAGATTAACACTCTCCACCAGTGGTAATAGAGCAAAAATCATCAAAATTGAAGAAAGGAGGACCCCGACTGTTGTATCTATACAGAAATCAACCTTTGAAGATTCAAAAGGTGAAAGTTTGAAGTGAAAGCTAGAGGAGGTATGAATCTATCAAGAAGACCAAAAGAAACAACATTCGAAGTAAAGGTACACTTATTTCTCACAAAGCTTGAAAAATTTAATACACATGTGAAGAAAGGATGGGAGATCCCTCTTCAAATAATTGGATAGAGAAAACTATCCAGCTTGGTCAATCAAGATGGAAGTTCATCTCATGAGCAAAGATCTGATAGGTTATATCACAGGTGAAGAAGAAAAACCAAGATTCAGAGATCCTAGTGTTCCAACTAGAGATGAACTCTCAGATTTGAAGACATGGATGAAGAAGGATGCTCAAGCAAGGAGCATTATCTACATGGGAGTCAATGATTATTTGCTACCTCACATTAGAGGACTTGAAAGTGCAAGTGAGATTTGGAATGCTTTGAAGAGCATTTCCAAAACACTACAAAGTCAAGAAAGGCAAGGATGAAGGACATTGCACATGCATTAGGATCAGTTGATGAAGATATTCAAGAGGACAAATTGGTAAGGCAAATCCTCATAGGTTTGAGAGGAGATGAGAAATAGAAGCCATTCATTTTATCCACTAAATTGTCACTAGATCATTTTACCCCTGATTTGAATGAATTGCTAGGACATATGCTAACCTTTGAGCAGGATGTCAAAGATGATGTTGATAAAAGTACACGTCAAGCAATGTATTCAAAGGACAAGAAGAAGTTTAACAAAGGCAAGAAAAAATTGAATGAACAAGAAGGTACGACTAGCCAAGCTAACTTCCTAAGAGGAAGAGGTGGTGGCAAAGGAAGAGATAGAGGTAGAAGTAATAAAAATGGAGTCAAAGCTTTCTGGATTTGTGGTAAGACTAATCATTTAGCTCATGAATGTTGGCATAATAATCATAATAATGGAGGATATAATCAGAACTTTAACTCAAGAGGAAGAGGTAATAGAAATCAGAGAGGTGTAGAGGTAGGAGAGGTTTCTTTGGAAGAAATGCAGGTAGAGGCTTCCAAAGTCAATCCTACAATAATATCTACTACAACTATGCTTCAAATGAGAAGGAAAATTCAACTTTAATCATGAATACAACTTGTGAAAGACAAAGTGAAGATCAAAGAGTCTTCTACATTGACTCAGGGTGTAGCAATCACATGAGTGCTAACATAGCTTTGATGATTGATTTGGAGAATAAAGTAATTAATCATGTCGTTCAAACAGGTGATAATACAAAGCACAATGTGAAGTCAATTGGATCAATGAAGGCTAAGGATGGGAGCACTCTTCGGAGTAAGGTTTTGTATGTTCCTACAATTCCAAAGAATCTGATAAGTGTAGGGAAAATTGTTGAGAAAGGTTATGAGGTAAGGTTCACTAATGATGGAGTTTTTGTGGAAGACCCTAGCAATGGGTATAAACAAATTGTTTTAAATGGATTAGCTAATGTTGCAAGTCAACATATGACATACAGATGTGAGGCATGTCAATTAGGTAAGGCTCATAAGCAATCATATACTAAGCATGGTTTCATGTATTCAGAGAAGCTTGAGTTGGTACACACAGATGTGTGGGGACCATCAAAGGATTTCAGAATTAATGGTTCAAGATACTATGTGATTTATCTTGATGATGCTACCAGGTGGATCACCATATATGTGATAAAAGCTAAATCTGAGGTATAAAATACATTTAAACATTATCATGTGTATGCAGAGAGAATCACAAGGCAAAAGTTGAAGAGACTAAGGTCAGATGGAGGGGGAGAGTATTTCTCTAATGAATTCAGTGATTACTTATGGAATGTAGGTATAAAAACAAAAGTTACTTGCACGTATTCTCCTCAACAAAATGGTGTAGCAGAAAGGAGAAATAGAACTCTTGTTGAGTTTGCAAGGTCAATGATGAAGGAGAAACATTGTCCTAATTATTTATGGGTTGAGGTTGTAAATACAGCCACATACTTGGTTAATAGGTTACCATGTAAAGCTTTGCAAGGTATGACACCATATGAAGCTTGGTGGGGTAAGATACCTACCTTAGATTTGCAAAGTGTTTGGATGTTTGGCTTATGCATATGTGACATCACAGTTGAGGCATCAATTGGAGCCTAAAGCTAAAAAGTATGTGTTCATTGGTTATGATGATAAGCAGATGGGTTATAGGTTGTGGAGTCCATCTACAAAGAAATTCCTTGTATCAAAGGATGTTACATTTGATGAGCAAGGTACTTGGTATGTAGGTACAAGTAATATTCATGCAGGTGATGAAGAAACTTTGAGTTAGAAGAAAGGTAAATCAAAGGTTCAAATATTTGATGAAGAAGAGAATAATGAAGCACAAGTTGAAGTTCAAGAAGTGCCAAGGTTTGATCCAGAATGTGATGAACCACAAACTTCAAGAAGTGGAGAACTCAGAAGGTCATCAAGGCATAAATGGCAACCTACAAGGTATAGCTATGACACTTCTTTTTTGACTACTAAAGATTATGCTTATATGATGAAAGCAGAGGAAGATCCTTCTACATATGAAGAGGCAAAAGGTAAGGTAAATTGGGAGAAAGCTATGCAGGAAGAGTATGATGCATTGATGGAAAATGAGACATGGGATTTGGTTCCTAAACCAAATAGTCAAAAGATCATTGGATGCAAATGGGTCTACAAGACAAAGAGGTTTGCAAATGGAAGTGTGTCTAGATATAAAGTTAGACTTGTTGTCAAAGGGTATGCTCAAACATATGGTATAGATTATGATGATACTTATAGTCGTGTGGCAAAAAAATGAAAACTATAAGGACACTCATAGCTATTTCTGCATGTAAAGGTTGGAAATTATGTCAATCAGATGTGAAGAATTCTTTTCTTAATGATTACATTTCAGATGATGTTTTCATGGACCAACCAGAAGGGTTCAAAGATAGAAGGCATCCAGATTATGTATATAAGCTCAAGAGAGCTTTGTATGGTTTGAAGCAGTCCCCAAGGGCATGGAATTATAGACTTGTGAAGTTCTTGAAGGAACTTGGCTTTCAAGTGTCTAAAGCAAATAGTAGCTTGCTTGTTAAAGCAAGTGATGATGGTTTCATTTACATGTGCATATATGTTGGTGACATAATTCTTACAAGTACAGATGAGAACGACATACAAAATCTCAAGAAGCAAATGGAGAAAGAGTTCAAGATTAGTGACTTGGGAGACGTCATATTTCTTGGGCATGGAGATCTCATATACTCAACATAGAGTACTCATATGTGACACAAGAAAGGTATTTGAAGAACTTGTTAATCAAGTTTAAAATGGAAGATTGCAGGGTAGCACCTACTCCAATGGAGGTGAATCGCAAGTTGAGCAGATATGGAGGAGAAGAATTCAAGGACATGAAGCTATATCAAAGTCTGTTTGGTAGTCTAATCTATGCTACATTAACTAGGCTTGATTTTTCATATGCAGTTGGAGTATTGTCTCAATTCATGCATTGTCCTAGGAAAGAACATTGGGTTGTAGGACAAAGGGTGTCAAGATACATCAAGGGTACACTCAAGGAAGGTTTGTATTATGGTTTCACATCAAATACAAACATCAAGATATATAATGATAGAGATTGGGCAGGTAATCTTGATGATAGGAGATCAACCTATGGGTACTTATGTTATGTGGGAGATAAGTTAATCTCTTGGTGTTCTAAAAAGCAACACACAGTTGCTTTGTCATCTACAAAAGTAGAGTATCAAGGTATGGTTGAAGCTGCAAAAGAGGTTATATGGTTGAAGAATCTCATGAAGAGTTTTGACATCATTAAGAGTACACCCACTATTCATGGAGATAATATGAGTTCATTGTATCTAGCTGCTAACCCTGTTTTTCATGCCAAGACTAAACATATTGAGATTCAGTATCACTTCTTTGTTGGAAAACAATGTCTATTGGTCCATCTTACTTTCAGGATACAGGATGAATAGCCTTTAGTTTTACTCCTATGTACAAGCAAAGGCGCCAGCCATCGTGGATAAGCAAACGTCCTCCCAAAGAACCCGTCTGGGTTCGATCCTCAGCAGGCGCAGCCGGCAGCAAAAGCTTTTTTAAAATCATCTTTTGCTTTTCGAATTACGAACGTGGAAGACAACAGCGGACGCGTTCGATGACGGAGTTGTTTTGATTTTTGAAAACGATCAAGTGATTTATTCGCATAGCGATTGTGTGCTTTATTATTTGCTTTTCAAGTTCATCAAATCCTATATAAGACAAGCTTGGATCACTATCAAAGCATCCTTCACCTAGGATCAACACAAGCTTTCTGAAGCTTGGACCTCAGTAGAGGTGGTGTTTCTTCTAGCACATGGGGCAGCCATGGTGCTAACTTGAAGCATGTTGAGGAGCAGCTATGGAGTTCTTCTTGGTGATTCTTCTTGGAGAAGATGAAGGGTGTGCTCACACTCTACCTCATGGAGAGGAGGTTATCTCTTGTTCATGGCAAGAAGACTTGATTATTAGCAGCTTGATGGTGAGGATCACCCATCTACATGATGTATTTGAAGATTATCTTCTACAAGAAGATGTCTGGCTACTTCAAAGACATTGGATGGGACCATCTACATGATTTTGAAGATTATCTTCTACAGGAAGATATTAGGTTGAAGATTGTCTTCTATAAGAAGATATCTGGCTACTTCAAAGACATTAGATGGAGTTTAACATAAGATTCACATCTTATGTTAAAGTATTCAGGTACATATTCTCTTTATGCACACAGGTACTACTTGAAGTTTATGGAAGCTGTGGCGTTCATATCAGGAGGAGTCCTATTCGGCATAGGTACAAGAGAATCAGTACTTATATGCTTTATGCATATTTTATGAGGTGTTTAAGAAGGTGTGTTCACATGAGTTTGAGGATTTCCGGCAACAATCTTGTTAGCATTCTATGCTACTTTATAAGTATGTGATCTTTTCACACACGTATCTAACTTAGGGTCTTCCATAGCCTAAGTTTAGATGTAGGTTTGCTGACCATCAGTTTCACAGTGATCCTTCCTCTTTCAGTCACTCATATTCACTCTTCTATAACCTATAAGGTCACACATCTCATGTATATTCAGATTACTGCCCACACATCTGAATATGTTTGTTACATTGTACATTCACTCATTCATCCATTTCTCATCACATAGAGTGGTTGAGAGATATGCTCCCACATTGTACATTGAACATTGGTATATATGATACTATGAGTAAGCGCTGGCTTACGTAACACCTTACACATGATGTCTATTCTTTCTCTATCTTTATCTCATCATTTGTATGATTAAGTTGTGATATGTTCATGTTTTGTCAATATGGAAGATTGCTGGAATTAATGTTGTACATGACTGGAACTATGGAACCATGGACCTGTGACATGAGCCTAAGGGCCTACCTCACTTCCAACATTTGGTATCAGAGCACTAAGGTTTTGGTTTCAGAACTTTAGATCTTTGGCATCAATTCATTAAGGCTCATTCATATCTCAGGTTCCTAGAATTCCAGATTTACAACATATGATTTGAAAGCATCTTCTAATATTTGACATTTGACATACACACTTAATCTAGATGAGTAGAGATTTGAGAATTAGACATTTCAGTTACATGTGTATTCATCAGTGTGGAGTATGAAGTTGATGATCTGTTAGCAGCCGAATATTTTTGGAAAGAGTATGCAAATACTTTACAAAAGTATTATTTGAAGACCCAGACTTGATGAAGAGAAGACTACTTCAAATTCAAGGAAGAACAATGGTTTAGAGAAGATGAAGAAATCAGATCAACATCAAATCACAGGTATCACTTTCTACTATCAGATTATCATTTGCAGGTCATATCTTAGAAGAGCAGTTATGAAGAGATTTGAAGAAATTCAAGGAGTGCTTTTATACACTTTCAGCTTTTGAAAGTTAAAGGCTACATCAAAACAGATATCTATAGGTTTTTCTAGAGAGTTTTGAGAAATCTCTTTCATGGCAAGAAAGTTCATCTAAGAAGACAAGCGCAGAGATGAGATGAGTTTTTTCAGCCAATTTTCTGTTGTAAGTTGGTTGGATATCAAAGTACAAATGTATCTAGAGAAGGTAACTCTAGAAGGGCAATTCATCATTCAGACAAACGATTGGTGAATTTAGTCGTTTCAGACATTTGAAGCAGAATTTTGATTCAGAGATATGAGGAGATGGTAAAACATGTTTCTATATTCAACTTCCATTTTGTATACCATGTTTGTTTTATCTCTTACTCTTAGCATTAGAGGAAGAGAAAAGTTCATTTGAAGAAGTCAAGAGTGTTTGCTACTTCAAGATGAAAAGAACAAAAGGTATGGAAGAGAAGTTTGAAGATGTTGACATCATCAGGTGGAAGAAAGATGCAGAAAAAGAAAGTCCATCATTTCCAAAAGAAAAGTAAGGCTTCCTTTTCTCATATATTTTCCATATACTTTTCCTATATTATCCTCTACACCCAAAGACAAGTCTACGAGAACATCTTGTTTAAAGAAGAAGCAGTTTCTTGTTTTGCATTACACTTGGTCATGATTTAGTAGATTTGACAAAGAATTGCATTGAGAGAAAGAAAAGCAGCAGATATATGTTTTAACTCATATATGTATGAGTTATGTTTTAGTTGAAGCTTTTAAGCAGGCAGCTTATATATTCCCTCAAAGAATTCTTGGTGTGTCAATACAAAGCTACTTTGTATATGACAAGTTGCAGAGAAGTATATTTCTTCTTTATCTAACTCTTGAGGTAAAAGAGTTTTTTGTAGCAGATGTTGAAGACTTGCATTGAGGTTTTATGTTTGGAAAAGGTTACCTCATATTCAATATTTTCAGAAAACTTCAGAAAATTCAGACTTGTTGATGTACTAGTCAGTTGAAGAATCTACTTTTTATGATTGTCTAGATTTTTGGATACATGTTTGTATTCCAAAAAGTGTTCCATCATATCCTATCACTTGATTGAGAAGTGGAGTTAGCCAAAAGAAAGTCAAGCAGGTACTGTCCCATTTCACCCGGGTAAAATATGAAAGTTATGAAGTATCAACTTGCAGCTTTTGGAGTTCTCAAGGTGAGAAGTTTGTCCACTTATGGTTCAAGTAGGAATTGTAGATTCCTTGAAGGATTTGTTTGAAGAAAAGTTTTACAACTTTTTGAGAAGCATGGACACTTGGAGACATTCATGAAGTAAATCAAACATTCAGTCATGAAGGTTTGATGAGAGCAGATTCTACACAGGAGAGATCATTGATCTTGTATGATCTTGAGCATTTATGAGTCAGTTGTCTATCCTTTGTTTGTGAAGATTCTTAACATTGGAAGAAGTAAGTCAAAGATTCAGATTCTATCAAATTTGTGTTGCAGATAGAAGAAGATACTTGTTATGTTACAGAAGGTTATGAATCCTATAAAGCTTTCAGCAAGGTTTTGTTATGTTAGGATCAGCTAACCTTATTCTAGATTTTAGAAAGCGAGGAATGACATGGAAAGCTATTGGCATCTGATCAATGCTAATAAAAAGGGTTCAGAGATTTTGTTTCAGATACAGGTATTGATCACTGAACATCATATTTATGAAGGAAGACGTTCCACATTTCACAAAGTCTGATATATTTGAAGAATACTGGATACTAGTGTTAAATCATCCAGGGGGGTGATGAAACATGAAGACTTATTTTCAGCCATATGTAAAAGAATGTAGAGTCATACCTACAGGTATTCCTATTTCAGGTATTCCTATATTTCCTTTGTCAGGTTCTCTTTATGTTCCAGCTTTGAAAGAAGAAGGAAGAAGAAGAATGTTTGGAGAAAATTCCTGTTAGGATGTTCCTGTTTAGGAGAAGGTTCCAGAGTTCTATTGAAGAGAAGCTTGATATTTCAGAAAGGTATATTTCAGAAGTGCGCACATATATGTTTATACCAAGTTCTGAAGGAAAGAGGTATGAAGGATTTAAAGGATGAAGACATGATGACATCATAGATTTTTTGACTCATATTGAGTTGAGTACAGTCAGAGATGAACCAGTAGTGTTCATAATACACTAAGTTGTGAGTTGACAGTCACAGGTTCCAGGATTCAGTTCTTGATTTTGTTTAGTGTATTTACATGACGCAGCAGAAGTACGTTGAGAAACCTTTTTGGAAGGTAAATGCAAATATGTGGATCCTAGTGTATGTTTTCAGGTTTTTTGAAAACAGGAGATAGCAAGTTCGGAGACAGGTCATGCTATATTTGTCAAGCAGTGATTGCTTGATGAGAACACTATTGGATATCTAGTTTGCATATTTTCTCAAGTATTATGGTTCATATTCAGCAAGTTCAGGTTTTTTGAAGGAAAGTCAATTTCAGTTTTGAAGAAGACTTTTTCTGAAGTATCGGAAGTACAAGCTTGAAGCTTGTGGTAATTTGCATATTATAACGTTTGCAGATTCAGTTCAGATTGTACCAATATGCCATTGCAGGGGGGATTGTTGGAAAACAATGTCTATTGGTCCATCTTACTTTCAGGATACAGGATGAATAGCCTTCAGTTTTACTCCTATGTACAAGCAAAGGCGCCAGCCATCGTGGATAAGCAAACGTCCTCCCAAAGAACCCGTCTGGGTTCGATCCCCAGCAGGCGCAGCCGGCAGCGAAAGCTTTTTTAAAATCATCTTTTGCTTTTCGAATTACGAACGTGGAAGACAACAGCGGACGCGTTCGATGACGGAGTTGTTTTGATTTTTGAAAACGATCAAGTGATTTATTCGCATAGCGATTGTGTGCTTTATTATTTGCTTTTCAAGTTCATCAAATCCTATATAAGACAAGCTTGGATCACTATCAAAGCATCCTTCACCTAGGATCAACACAAGCTTTCTGAAGCTTGGACCTCAGTAGAGGTGGTGTTTCTTCTAGCACATGGGGCAGCCATGGTGCTAACTTGAAGCATGTTGAGGAGCAGCTATGGAGTTCTTCTTGGTGATTCTTCTTGGAGAAGATGAAGGGTGTGCTCACACTCTACCTCATGGAGAGGAGGTTATCTCTTGTTCATGGCAAGAAGACTTGATTATTAGCAGCTTGATGGTGAGGATCGCCCATCTACATGATGTATTTGAAGATTATCTTCTACAAGAAGATGTCTGGCTACTTCAAAGACATTGGATGGGACCATCTACATGATTTTGAAGATTATCTTCTACAGGAAGATATTAGGTTGAAGATTGTCTTCTATAAGAAGATATCTGGCTACTTCAAAGACATTAGATGGAGTTTAACATAAGATTCACATCTTATGTTAAAGTATTCAGGTACATATTCTCTTTATGCACACAGGTACTACTTGAAGTTTATGGAAGCTGTGGCGTTCATATCAGGAGGAGTCCTATTTGGCATAGGTACAAGAGAATCAGTACTTATATGCTTTATGCATATTTTATGAGGTGTTTAAGAAGGTGTGTTCACATGAGTTTGAGGATTTCCGGCAACAATCTTGTTAGCATTCTATGCTACTTTATAAGTATGTGATATTTTCACACACGTATCTAACTTAGGGTCTTCCATAGCCTAAGTTTAGATGTAGGTTTGCTAACCATCAGTTTCACACTGATCCTTCCTCTTTCAGTCACTCATATTCACTCTTCTATAACCTATAAGGTCACACATCTCATGTATATTCAGATTACTGCCCACACATCTGAATATGTTTGTTACATTGTACATTCACTCATTCATCCATTTCTCATCACATAGAGTGGTTGAGAGATATGCTCCCACATTGTACATTGAACATTGGTATATATGATACTATGAGTAAGCGCTGGCTTACGTAACACCTTACACATGATGTCTATTCTTTCTCTATCTTTATCTCATCATTTGTATGATTAAGTTGTGATATGTTCATGTTTTGTCAATATGGAAGATTGCTGGAATTAATGTTGTACATGACTGGAACTATGGAACCATGGACCTGTGACATGAGCCTAAGGGCCTACCTCACTTCCAACATTCTTGAAAGAGAAGGTGATTGATAAGGAGATTGAAGTCATACATACTTCAACAAAAGATCAGATTGCAGATATGCTAACCAAAAGCTTGGATGGACCAAAGCTACAAAGATTTAAAGACATGGCAGGAATAAAGAAGATGGAGGATTTAAACACATGGCAGGATCATTAAAGGGGAGCTCTTGGTGCATGACAACCATATATTAATGTTTTGGACAAAGGTTTGAAGTCAAAACATGAAGCAAAGATCAATACATGAAGATTGAAGTTAGTGCAGAATAGGAGAATGAAGGCTTGTATATACATGTACATTAAACATGCTTATACTTTTGTAATGGTCATGAATTTGTACAAAATACCTATATATACAAGTAGAAAGTTGCGACATGTACGAGGGATGATGAATGACAAGTTTTAAGAGTCATTAGACATTTCTAGAAGTGAAGAAAATATATCTCATCAAACAGATGTAAAGTTTTCCTGAATAGAAGAAACATTGCACCCAATATTTTGCTCACTACTCCTTTTGTGTTTATCATCTTATGAAATGCTTTTGTGCAAGTCTAATTCTATAGTTGAGTTACGTATGTACAAAGTTTCAGATTCTAATTGTGATTATGCTGAGAGAATTGAGAATAGGAACATTTACATGTGTAAATGTGAAGAAGAGAAGATTGCAACAGGTGCAAATTTGATGATAATGTTTTGGTCAGTTATCCTTCCCCGGTGTAAACTTTTGAGCAAGCAACCACTTATTCTTTAAGTTGCAAGGTAATCTACCTATGGCTAAAATCATTTGAATAAATGGGTTCTAGTTTAAGAGAACTATGCTTTAGAAGTTGTAGGTGTCAAAGTCGATTGTAGAGAAGTATAGTTTTAGACATAGGTGAATTGTTTGGAGTAAATCTCAAGATTTACTAAACCTTTTGATAATTGTTAACCTGGAGAAGGTTTCTAATCTCTAAGCAAAACTTTCTACAAAAGTTTCATTAGAAACTTTACACATTTGATCAGCCAATGAATGAGTTAAGTGCAGTAGACTTTTCTGTGTAGTGAGTTCCTTCATAGTTAGATAGAATCTTGATGATTTGGCATTGGTCTTCCAAAATTGGTTAAGGTTTTGAGTTGTTCTTGATATAGAGGTGCGCTAACATCAAGGATGACTTTCTCTTTTGGAGATTAACACTCTCCATCACTTTAAACATCCATTAAAAGGTAAAGACCCCTTTTTTTCACTCTTGCCCTAAAAGTCTTCTAACAACCTAATCCCAACTCATGAAAAAATTAAAAACTACTTATACTAAAACTGCACATATGATTTTTTACAAAAACCAATTGATGGCCATGTAGGATTCTCAACCGGCTTTCCAACGAGATCAGAATTGTAGCAAATGGAGTTCATATGAAGAAATTATGATCAGTTAGGCACTTAGGGGTCAAAACAGGAAATTTAGGCACTCAGGGCTAGCCCATAGCATTTTCTAAGGTTTCCTTATGCTCAATTATCCCTTAATTTTACCAAAATTAGGCAAAAATATGCCTTAAATTCAAACCCTAAAAAGTGCAAAAAATTATATCAATCACGATCAATGGTGTCAATCGCAATCAAGAGTGTCAATCGTGAGGGTGTCAATCGTGATCGATGTGTCAATCACGATCGACGATGTTTCTGCAAATTTCTACGTGATTTCAGTCAATCGATGGTGTGTCCATCGTGATGGACACATGGACACACGAATTATGGTGTTAATCATGAAATTTCAGTTGGTCGCGATCGACAGTGTCAATCGTGACTAACAGAGTCTGACATGGTAGTCAATTGTGGCTGTCAATCATGATTGATAGTGTCGGTCAGGATTGACATGGTTTGTAGGTCGGCTCTATCGACCGTTTTTGTCAATCGTCGCTATCGATCGAGATCGACAGTGTCGGTCGCGATTGACAGAGGTGTCGGTCATGTCAATAGATCGCGATCAACAGTGTCAATCGCGACTGACAAAAATTAAGGAATTTTTTTATTGTAATTAGTGATCTAGAATGTGCTAGTCATCTACTTTGTGGTTGTGCACTTTGTTTTACCAAAAGCCGAATCTTTATGTGGATCACGATCAATAGAGGTCAACACATTGAAACCTGCACAGATAGTTTTCTCAGCTGCTAGAGTTGCTATAGCTGCAAAGGAAGCTCGTACCAACAAGAACGCTCAGCAAAACACACAAAACAAGTCCACATACAAGCTCTCTCTCGCTCTCGCTCTCAAGTGAAAATGAGGAAATGAATGGAGATGGAGGTATATGGTCGTGCTGGTGAAGATGATGATGAATGGATATGGTGTGTAGAAGTGAAAAGGAAGGTAAAAACAAGTAAAAGAAAATGTATACCTACTCTTCCAATGTCTCTACTCTATGTCTTACCATCAGACCTCGTCCTCAAAGCTTGTCATCCCATCAAGTGATTTGGATAGCAACCTGTTAACAAGATAAGTGGCAATAGATACACTCTCTGCCCACAAATAGTTAGGTAATCCTTTTTTGATTAAGCATTGACCTAGCTGTTTCAACAATCAACCTATTTCTTCTCTTTGCCACCCCATTTTGCTCAGGGGTATACCTTGTTGTAATTTCCCGTTTTATTCCTCTATCCTGCAAGAATGCATCAAATTCATTTGAGAAGTACTCACCTCCTCCATCTGACCTTAGTCTCTTTAAGCTTCTTCCTGTTTGGTTTTCCATGAATGCAAGATACTTCTTAAAGCAACTGAATACTTCATTGTTGATGTTGTAGCATCACAACTCATACTTGTCAAATCAGGAAGCATCTCATGAGACCCAAATCTTTGCGTAGAAGCACTCAGCAGACATAATGGCGCTTCGTCAACATATGATTAACAACGTTATTAACAAGAAGATACAACATAAGCATTGCAAATGATGCACATAATCCTAATCACAAGCATAATAGCGACGTAATCATACATCAACGTGTCACAAGCGTTAGACAAGAAGAGAACAAGCACACATGCACATCATGACGACAAAAGAGCAAGAGTCTAACTACAAACTAGCATTATCTCATTACTTCTAAAAAAGCTCTCCCAAAAGAAAATTACAAAAGTATAAGCATGTTTAATGCACATGTATATACAAGCCTTCATTCTCTGATTATGCACTAACTTCAATCTTCATGTATTGATCTTTGCTTCATCTTTTGACTTCAAACCTTTGTCCAAAACATCAATTGATGGTTGGCATGTACCAACATAAAGGTTTCTTTTTCTGTCTTTTCATCTTTGATCTAGCTCAATACTAATTCGTAAACCTTCACAGGTCTTTGGTGCACGAGCAAGGGGATTCTAGCAGACTTGGCGAGGTGAACATCGGGCTTGGGCGAGTGTGTCCTAGGCTCACTTAGCAATCTGAAAAGCAAGAGGCTCGAGGTTGGGAATTTCTTAACCCCCTGAGTCAATTTCTAGCTTAGGTTAAGTGTGAGTCATGCTAGAAGAAAGTCCGGGTGACGATAGGCATCTATCAATTTGAAGACTACTTAAACAGTCAAGTTCAAGCATAAATATAATCTCTTTGTGATTGATAACTGTAAAGGAAAGAATTTAACATGGTATGATCAACTTAAAGTGTGGAAATTCACTCAAGTATTCCTGATGACGTGTTAACAGACAAGAGCATAAACACAATGACCTACTAAAAAAGAACCAAGTGACTGATACAAATTGATCTGTAACGAGGTTGTACTTGGGGTAAAATTGGGGTCATTGAATTAGGCATATGAACCTTAGATCAGGATGACATCTAGGGAGAGATAGACAAAGCCTTAGGTCTTCAAAGGCTAGTGTCAATCACACTACTAGGTCTTGGGCCTAGTAGTTGAGTGATTATCCATACTATCCTAGCTCTAAAACTAGCGAATGACAGATGTCTCACTCTAGAAGGGATTGTTAGAATTTTAGCAATCTCAAGTGTGGGAACTCATGCTAAATTGAAGTGCCACATCACTCACACTTTTTGGTAGAATATACAACCACTTTTCCATGAGTTTTCTCAGCCCTTTACTCACCTAATTGATGGAGAAAAGTCGGGATCATTTGGAGGGCATTTTTGAATTCAAATTTACAACCACCTTTTTGAGCATTATATAAGCAAAGACATGGAGCAAAGTCGTGGCTATCATTCTCTATCATTTGAGCACTTGTAGGCTCTCATTAGGAGTGTTTACTCCAGGTCTAAGCTAGCCCCTAGCTAAGCAAGCCCCTTGCTTGCTGAAGTTTTCTCATAGGAAGTGATCTTTGATCACCCATATCTCTTTCTGTAGTAGTCCGATTCATTTGCAAGATAGCTCATTTTTTTTCTATGATTGTAAGCTTTCTTTTGGATGTAATATCAGTATCAACTGTTCATTAATCTTGAGTATATTGAGCTTGAAAGTTCTCTGGTCTGATCTCTACATATTCCCAAATATATGTGTGTTGGGAGGTACACATAGGTGCAAGCACCAGTTTGGGCAGATTTTGGTCTGTCTTGTGCAAGGCGTTTGGCATAGCTCACATTCTCCAAATTGAGTGATCTATGGCTTGTTGGAAAGCTTAGAGAGTCCATTTTTACTGTGCAAAATTTCATAGGTTCAGTCTTAAGGTCCAGAGAGCAATTCAATTTTTGGTGGACTGTGGTAGTGAACTGTTTGGTCCTAGGAAGGGCCTATCATTCTTCTGCTGCAACTAGGAGTGGATATACTCCATCAGTGGTATCAGAGCTCATCATTGAGCATTGAAGACATCATTCACTACTTTGTGCTTTGATCAGATTATCAAAGTGCAAAGCGAGATAGTGTTTTGAATCATAGGGGCAGGGATGCCACCACAGCGATGAGACATGTTCTTCCAGTTTTAGAACATGAGGCTCGGGGGTTGCCTATAGTTATATATATAGCTTTATTTTCGAGGACGAAAATCTTTCCCAAGGGGGGAAGAATGTAATAAAGTAAGTCTATGATCTAGGGATCCGATGGCTTCAGATAGATCTGAAATCGGATACCATTTGGTCACTCGTCTGTAGGACCAAAGATCTCAAGAGTAGACTCAAGCATAAGTCATGTGCTCTCATATTCAGGTAATCCACTTAGCCTAGTGGTTAAGTCTCATGGTTGTGAAGGAAGAGGTCTTGGGTTCAACTCCCATGGGGAGCATGGGGAGAGAGTTTTTCCCAAAGAGCTCTAGAGCCTTCTAACTCAAGTTAACGTGAGTTAACTTGAGTCCAATGGACTTAACTCAAGAGGTGAGTACAACAACCACTAGTGAACTCTAGTGGAAGGTACTAAAGTAGTGGTCGAGATCACTCCAACCACTAATAGACTCTAGTGGTGGATATGAAAGGAGTGGAGGAGATTGCACATGCACTTGTGGACTCTAGTTACATTTGTGGTCCTCATTAGTTCAAGCAGCTATATATACAGGCATAAGGTTGGGAGGAGAGTTATCTCTCAAGCATGTGGTGGTCGTAATTCTTAGGATGTTGCATTAGAGGAGGCTTTGAAGTTGCTTGAGAGCCAAGGATTGAAGCAAAGACCAGCAAGATTTGAAGAAGGATTTGAAGCAAGGGGGAGCTTCTATCATCATCGAAAGTTCACGACAAGTGGAGACTCTTGTGGGAAGGTAACATATCATTCTTTCTCACATCTATCACAATCCAAGGAGGGATTAGGATCCACATATAGTCTCATACACAATGGGAGACTATAATACTCAGATTGAGAAGCTTGAAAAAAGCAATTACCAACCTTGGAAGTTTAGAATCTCTAACTTCCTCATGGGAAAGGGTCTTTGGGGGTTGGTTAGTGGTACTGAGGTGAAGCCATACATAGATCCACATACACCTCGGTATAAAGAGGAAAATCACTTGCAGGTATACTCCCCAACAAAATGGGGTGGCAGAGAGGAAGAATAGGTATATTGCTGAAATTGCTAGGAGTATGTTAAATGAAATGAATGTGCCTTTAACATATTGGGCAGATGTTGTATCTACTACTGTGTACTTGATGAATAGGTGTCCCACATCAGGGGTACATGACATGACACCTGAGGAGGCATGGAGTGGAAGGAAACCAGACCTTTCACACATTAGAATCTTTGGTTGTGTATGCTACACACATGTGCCACAAGAGTTGAGAGGTAAGATGGATGCAAGGGCTGAAAGATGTATGTTTATTGGTTATGCTATGGAGCAAAAAGGTTACAGGTGCTACAATCCTAATACAAAGGAGTTAAAGGTATCTAGAGATGTTGTGTTTGATGAACTCAAACCATGGTATGCTTCCAAAGCTCCATTGCAGGATGAAGATATTGAAGAAGCAGAGAGAAGATATGAAGCTAGGTTTCAAGATAGCTTGGAAATCAGTGGTCCAAGCATACAAAGGAGTTCAAGCATGGATTCAGCCCATCAATCAGTGAATAAAGGAAAGGCAAGGTTGGTAGAGCTTGATGAAGATGGACATGAAGTTGAAGACTTTGAAGAACTTATGTTAGAAGGGGGAGCTACATCAAAAGCAAAAATCAAGGCAACAAGGCAAAGAAGGTTCATTCCACCAAAAGGAGAAGAAAGGAGGTCAACAAGGGTAAAACATCCAATCTCAAGGCTTGTTTATGATAGTTATATTGCTAGGCATTATGCTTTCATGACTAAGGCTATCAAAGATCATGAACCTTCTACCTATGAAGAGGCCAAAGACACAAAGGAGTGGCAAGAAGCTATGGAAGAAGAGTACAAAGCCCTTGAAGACAAAAACACATGGAGTCTTGTTCCAAGACAAGAAGGGATGAAGGTAATTGGCAACAAATGGGTCTATAAAGTGAAAAGAAATTCTGATGGTTCAATTGCTAGGTTCAAAGCAAGGCTTGTGGCAAAAGGATTTGCTTAATCCTATGGGATTGACTATGAAGAAACATTCAGCCCGGTTGCAAAGAGGAAAACAATTAGGGCAATCATTGGGGTTGCTACATCTAGGAGGTGGACAATCTATCAATTGGATGTAAAGAATGCTTTTCTTAATGGTGATTTGCAGGAGACAGTCTACATGACTCAACCATTAGGGTTTGAGAACCCTAAATATTCAGATTTTGTTTGTAAACTTAGAAAAGCATTGTATGGTTTAAAGCAAGCTCCTAGGGCATGGAATCAAAGGCTTGTGGAGTATTTGTGCAGGTGTGGATACAGCCAAGTGATGGAGATCCTTCCTTATACCTCAAGAAGGAGGGAGGACTAGTTGTCTATGTATGCATATATGTGGATGACTTGATTATAACAGGAAGTGATGATGCAAGTATCACATGGATCAAGGCCAAGCTTGGAAATGAATTCAAAATTTCAGATCTTGGAGTTCTTAAATACTTTCTTGGGATTGAAGTTATTTATGTAGAAAATGGTATTTACCTTGCTTAAAGGAAATACTTGCTAGATGTACTTTATAAGTATGGTATGAGTGGATGTAAGCCACTCACACAACCTGTGGATCCAAACACTAAGCTATGTGCAAGTGAAGGACAACCTCTTGAAGATATTTCAGCATATAGAAGCATAATTGGAAGCCTTAATTATGCAACCATCACAAGACCTGACTTGTCTTATGTTGTAGGAGTTCTCTCTCAATTTCTAAATTCACCAACTGATGTTCATATGAATGCAGTCAAGAGAGTGCTTAGGTACATCAAGCACACTATCAAACAAGGGTTGTACTACCCTTATGGAGATGGATTACAACCTCAAGGCTTTAGTGATGCTGATTGGGCTGGTTCAAAGGAGGATCGAAGGAGCACATCTGGCTATGTCTTCATGCTAGGTCAAAGAGTCATTTCATGGATGTCCAAGAAGCAACCTACAGTTGCATTATCATCTACTGAGGTTGAGTATAGAGCTTTAGCACTTGCTACATGTGAGATCATGTGGCTCAAGAAGCTCTTCAAAGATTTGGATGTGGAGGTCAAAGAGTTCACTCTATTTGGAGATAATATGTCAAGCATTCATCTAGCAAGCAACCCTATGTTCCATGGAAGAAGCAAGCACATAGAGATCCATTATCACTTCATCAGAGAAAAGGTACTAGAAAAAGAAGTGGACATCAAGTACATCAACACCAAAGATCAGATAGCAGATATCATGACCAAGTTTATGGATGCAAGCAAGTTGGAGAAGTTCAAAATCAACCTCAACTTGAAGGAGATCAATGGAGACTAACATTTGAGCTTGAGGGGGAGTGTTAGAATTTTAGCAATCTCAAGTGTGGGAACTCATGCTAAATTGAAGTGCCACATCACTCACACTTTTTGGTAGAATATACAACCACTTTTCCACGAGTTTTCTCAGCCCTTTACTCACCTAATTGATGGAAAAAAGTCGAGATCATTTGGAGGGCATTTTTGAATTCAAATTTACAACCACCTTTTTGAGCATTATATAAGCAAAGACATGGAGCAAAGTCGTGGCTATCATCCTCTACCATTTGATCACTTGTAGGCTCTCATTAGGAGTGTTTACTCCAGGTCTAAGCTAGCCCCTAGCTAAGCAAGCCCCTTGCTTGCTGAAGTTTTCTCATAGGAAGTGATCTTTGATCACCCATATCTCTTTGTGTAGTAGTCCGATTCATTTGCAAGATAGCTCAATCTGTTTCTATGATTGTAAGCTTTCTTTTGGATGTAATCTCAATATCAAGTGTTCATTAATCTTGAGTATATTGAGCTTGAAAGTTCTTTGGTCTGATCTCTGTATATTCCCAAATATATGTATGTTGGGAGGTACACATAGGTGCAAGCACCAGTTTGGGCAGATTTTGGTCTGTCTTGTGCAAGGAGTTTGGCATAGCTCACATTCTCCAAATTGAGTGATCTATGGCTTGTTGGAAATCTTAGAGAGTCTATTTTTATTTTGCAAAATTTCATAGGTTCAGTCTTAAGGTCCAGAGAGCAATTCAATTTTTGGTGGACTGGGGTAGTGAACTGTTTGGTCCTAGGAAGGGC
This sequence comes from Ceratopteris richardii, assembly GCA_020310875.1. Taxonomy (NCBI): domain Eukaryota; kingdom Viridiplantae; phylum Streptophyta; class Polypodiopsida; order Polypodiales; family Pteridaceae; genus Ceratopteris; species Ceratopteris richardii. The sequence goes on from CM035427.1 coordinate 24,035,968, forward strand.
CTATCATTATTCTGCTTCAACTAGGAGTGGATATACTCCATCAGGGATTGCCCAGGAGAATAAGAGCATAGATTTGCTCTTAAATCGAGATACGGATGAGGCCTTCTGGAGGTATAAACCCGATCAAGCTAATGAAGTGGGAATGCATACTGAATGCAAAGATCCAGATACCCCAGCATAAGTAACCTACTTAGACAATACTTCAGAATGGGCCTTTGTGGTCACAGAGCATGGTAGGCATGCCTACACTTGGAAGGGTGAATTCGTTTTTCCCCAACCAAAATCTAATGTCACTTATGGTCACCAAGGAGCTAGAAAATCCCAATCTCATTGTAATAAAGTAAGTCTATGATCCAAGGGTCTGGCCGGTTCAGACGGATCTGAAATCGGACACATTTTGGTCATCCGTGTGTATGACCAAAGATCTTGAGTTTAGACTTACTAGGAGGTCTTGTGCTCTTGTGAAAAAGTGATCCACTTAGCTTAGTGGTTAAGCCTCAAGGATGTGAATGAGGAGGTCTTGGGTTCAATCCCCATGGGGGACATGGGGAGAGTATTTTGCCCAAAGAGATCTAGAGCCTTCTAGAAGCATCCACTTGAGTTAACTCAAGTTGACTGGGACACTTGGCACACATGCAATTACATGGCTGACACATGGATGGTTAGTATCCACCTGCCCAAGAAGGCAGTACCCTAGAGAGAGCTATATATAGAGGCATTTGGTTGTGAGGAGAGTCATCTCTCTAGCATGTGGTGGTCATAATCCTCGTTCTCTTGTATTGGTATTAGAGCTCTAGGCAAGCTTTCATGGTGACCTTGGTGGTTCATCATCATCCTCCCCGATGTAGAGCTTCCATGGAGATCTCCACATGATCTTCATCATCCTCATTAGTTAGTGGTTTCTTTTTCAATATCTGCGTGTAACCAATTTGCTTTTGGCGAATCACTTTTGTGATGCCTGGATTCTTTTGGTGGATCATAATTATAAACCCCAAATTTGGGTGCAAAAAAGCTGCAGAGTTTATATCCATTTCAGAGTTGCAGAATTTGGGCATCAAACCCACGACATCTAGATAGCATAGACGTTTATACCACTAGATTATGGCGCATCCATGATCATCAACAATCATTGGCGATATCTAAAATTGACCCTGTAGATCGGCTATAATAAAAAAAGAACCCACGTGCAGAAGTCATCTCCAAGATCTGAGCCCACGATCTTCTGTTGCAGAACGCTATACTCTATCCAACAGAGCATGCCTGGTTTGTGCTTAATGTGAGTATAGTTTTAAATAAGATCTTAATTTTGGCACAACTTCAGACGATGCCAGTTTGGGCTAAAACCCGTAACTTTGAGACGACTCGAACTAGCATCAACTCCCATGACAAGCCGCACGTTTATCCATGCGAGCACCACCATATGATGACCTATTTGATCAGTAATAGTCTGAATTTTGGAGTAATAAAGCAATAAGTACACACAAACAGGGAGTTTCCAGATCAGTGTCAGTACAGAGTTTTGAACCGGTCATCTCATTAGAGGCAAACATTGTTGTAATCCATAGAAGCAAGTTGCGCAATCATATTTGGGGTATCCATTCTCCATAAGATCCCTCTCAGTGGTGTTTGAAGATTGCAAAACAAAAGTTCTCCTACATGCGATCAAGCCCGGACTTGAACCCATGACTTCATGGAAGTCAAGCCCTTGGGAATGGCTCTTCTAACCACGAGAGTTATGGCTTGTGCTGAGTTCAATACTATGTATTAAGTCCTTGAACAGCGGACTTCAGTTTGAACCTGCTCCTTGGCCTAAAAGATAACTCATCATGAAGGGGTGTCGGCCGGGAATTGATATTGCAAGCTCTACACTCGATTGCATAAATCACAACCACTACACTACCGATCATTTAGTGTTAATGTGTTTTTAATTTACACATGTGTATTAATCCCGAGCTTGAGAAATTAATTAGTTCTTGAATTGTTTTCAATTCTCCATATTATGTGCATCCGAACCTGAATCTGAGAGCATTATCTGAGTCAATGTTGGAGGCCACACGTCCAAAGTGAAGGAGCATCGAAACGGAGCAAGGAAGATCGTGCATTCGATGTTCATTTCTTTTCAATTCACAAAAGAAAGCTCTCTTCAAGGTTTTTGTGCATGCCTGTGAATGTTGGGCACTCTTCTTGAGGATCAACAGGAGGGAGGTAGCTCTATTTAGAGCTAATTACTCTACAAAGTGATGTTTTCATTTTCAATATTTGCTTTTTTATATGCTTTCATAAAGAATGCAGTGCTATTATCATTGAAGTAGGAAAGAATCTTCAATTTTTAATGCATTGTATGTAATTTAATGAAAGCAAGATAGGAGAAAATCAAAGTATGGAAACACTTATCATGCATAGCCATGCATCGACGAAAGAATGTTGGTGTATTTCTCATTTTCAAAGAATGTTTTCATGCACAAAACACGTTTTCTTCTTGCTTAAAAAGATAGTTAATGCTCAAGTTTATGCACATGAATGGATATATCTTTTTACAAGATAGCAAGTAGAATATTTGTGCATGGTTGATAGGGAATATGCATTTTCAAGCTCAAGAAACTGTTTGATATAAGTTTGGTGCATAAAAGGAGAATGTCAACATGCACATGTACTCACATGCATTTGTATGCAAGAACAGGCGTTCACATATGCATGATTGCTTGTTAAGTAGTTGAATACTTATACTTTTGTTACCTCTTTTTTCTAACTTGACTTAGATAGCTAGAGAAAATAGTAAACTACATAGTTGCAAGGCTCGTGGTTGCCATACAACTCAAGTAGGTAGTTTGTTTTTCTCATGAGGAGTCTCGATTAAGAAAAGTAGGCCTTTCAAAAGTCAAGTATTCAATTTTCTTGCTCATTGGAGTGGCAAGAAAATAGGGCTTCTTGAAAGTTTCCATGATAAATCTAAGTTTAGGAAAACTTAGAGAATCCTAACAACAAGCCTAGATGTAGTGATTAGCTTGGATTTAAGAAATCTTACATCCAAGTAGGATGATACGAGTTTTCTTAGATACTTGAGCACTTCTCATGAACACTCTTATTTGCTTTTATCCTAAGCAGTGATCAAAATCAAAATAAAGCTAAATGGAACTTATACTAGTTGAGCTTTTAAAGTTCACAAGAAAGTTGTTCTATTCCATAAGTAGCATCCCTGGTAAGGATGCAAAGTGCCAAGAAAAACTATGAAGCTTTTATAAGTTTTCATTTGATTTCATCCGAAGGAGTGATGGAAATGAAATGTTGAACCTCAACATCAATTGATCTTTGACATTCAATAGGTGGATGTTAGGTTCCGTAGTTGCATCTCTAGTAAACAGTGCAACTTGCTAAGCAATCATGGAAACATGAAAAAACTTGTTTAGAGAGTTAAACTTTTGGTTTCATTCAAGCTAATTGAAGCTAATCTTTAGGAAATTAGATAAGTTCCTAAGGACTTGAAGCAAAGTGTGAACTTTTCATTTAGGAATAGAAAGTTCCAAGAAATGGATATCCAATCCATGAACTTTTCCTAAACAAGCTATAAAGTTCAAAGTTATGTGTTCATAGTAGTATTACTATTGGATCAATTGTCAATAGATGCTTGGACTTTAAACATAATTTTGATTGCCAAAATATGTTTAAAGTACTCTAGTAACATCTAAAGATTGACCAATAATAATAAGTATTGTATCAAACTCAAGAACAGGAATCAATATCACATAAATAAAAGTTCAAGACAAACTTTCATAGTGGAATGGGAAACCATATCCAAAAGGTGATGTTTATTCTCTAGTTTGATACTCAGGAAATGAACACAAATGAATCAGCAAAGCTTCTGGATATTGTTTGAAATTCTCAAAATGTCTTTCAAATATCCTTCATATAAAGCAAACGATTCCAAAATGAATCATTGGCTTAGTATTACTTGATTCCTTAGTAGGAATCTAAAATTGAAAGAAAAATATCTCCCTAGATGTGAGACTGGAATCTTTAAAGTAAGTTAAATAGCAAGTAGTTCCCAGTAATTCCAAACCACCAGTATTGGTACTTAAGTAAAATAGTGATATAACCTAAAGGTATATCAAAGATTCTTAGCTTTGAAATCTGAGAGGCATCAATGAAACCAACAGAGGACTCTATCCCAACAACTAGAACAACCAAAGGGTGAAGAGGAGGTGAAAGAAGAAGGAGAAGAAGAAGAAATGACTGAAGCCCCAACCTATACTACAAAACTCTGTAGACTATACCAGATCATGGAAAGGGTGCGAGCACAACAATTACTCTTTGAACAGGATAGGAGAATGCTCATGGCCCAGCTCTTGGAAGAGGCCGGTGTAGACTCTAAATACATTGAAACTCTACTCTTGCTAGCAAAAACCTATGGCATAGTGGAAGCCATCGGATGCGCATTGCAGAAGCCTCCCATTCAATACAATCCATGAAGATTCCAAACCAGAACAAGGTAAGACAAAAACATTCAGATTCCCATCACCATTGTGGGGAAACTACTGCCACAACAGAACCAATAGTGACAACACCTCAAGCAATTGGAACTCCTGGCCATGAACCCACAATCACCCATTAAGAGTCAAGAGAGCCACTACCACCAACAACCCCACCATCACCTCCTCGAACTGAAGCTGTAGATATCATCTCGACTACTAACCCCACAAAGCAAACCTTCATCTTCCATAGTCCCACTTCCAATTTAACCTTGTTTTACTCCTTTGACAACCCTATATATCATGCCACCACCATTACAACCGAGTCCCATATGGAGCCTGGCATAGGACACCGTGCCTCCACATCCTTTGTACTAGGCCACCCCGAACTTAGGACCACATTTTTAGGTTTCCCCATATCCGATGGTGTTCCTTCGGTAGCCCCACCCAAAAGCTCTAACATTCCAATGTGTGTTCCACCAATCCTTCAACCCATCCAGGCCGCTTTCTCGAGAATGTTCTAGCCCATTTCTCAACCCTTATCACCATTTTCTTTCTCAGTATCCACTTCACACTTATTCACCACGATCACACACACACCACCTACCATTCCGATGTATATGGTAGACACCACTCTCACCTCCACAGCCAAGAGCATGGACATTTTGCCACCCACAGCACCTCCCCCACACCCCCCCCTCACTTCCCCCATCCCTCGTTCCCCCACCACCAACTTCACCAGCACACACCAATCCCTTAGGCACATCATCCTCACTTCCCATCCCCCACTCCCATTCCCTTGCATCAACCATGGTACACACTGCATCTTCATATGTAAATAATGCATTGGATACTATGATTCAGTGTATGTCACAGCTAAGAATAGAGTACATGTAGCTAGAAGAAGATAACAACAAATTACAAGCACACTCAAAAGAATTATGACAATGCATTGCTACATTGGAGGACAAAAATGAAAGTCTCCAAATGTAGTTTCACACATTACAGGAGGCACATAGCATATTGGAAGCAAAGTTATAGGACACCAACAAAGATTCCTTGCAACTACTCAAAGGTCGCTTATGCATACAGATGGAACGAAACTCAAAACTATAGTGCAACATGGCACTATTACGGAGCCACCTCGCCGTAATCCAAGAAGAAAACCGATGGCTTCAGACACAAAATCAAGAAAATCTAGCTGCAACCATAGAGAATACACCCGGGGCACCCATTATCCGTCAAAATTTCAAGCTCTACCCCTAGAGGACATCAAAGTCATACTCAAAGACTATGATAACTTGCTCGAAGCCCATGATAAATTAGCAGAAGAGTTAGATCCATTACAACAACAACGAATGCCAGATACTACAATTGTCCCCCCCAACCAGAGTATTAACCTCTTCCACCATTACTAACTCAGAAGCACTATACGAACTCAAACAACAAGTCAAATAATTACAAGCACGACTCCTACAATATGAAAGCCTTGCAACCCCACCAGAGGCCCCCCCCAAAAGAAGAAACCATCTCAATTCAAGTTGAACAAATGTTTGAAGATGACTATGACCCTCAACCCATTCTAGGCAGATGGATAACAGCAGAGGGTCAGGATACATTTGAAGCACCACAAACCCCCTAGTTAAGATATGTCAAAGATTCATTCACTAATTATGCATAACGACATGAAGACAAAGTGTTTAGAAAATCAAAGCCTTAGTGAAGGGACAAATTCACGACTGTAATATACAGTGTAGAAACTTCCAGAATTACGAGTTTTGAATCTCGGATCAAAATGTATATAAGAGAGAGCATAGAACCGGAATAAAGAGATGAAAAGAGTGCGAGTACGCATATGAGATAGAGAATAGAAGTAAGATATAGAAGACGCCATAGATCGCATGTAGAGATGAATAACAGAACCTGAAATGTCGGGTATTCGTATGAGAGAGATGGTAAGGAGAAACTACTCAGAGTAGGAGAGTTTTCCATAGCTATGAGCAAAGTGAGGCCAAGCTATTTTTGTACACATCTTCTCTAATAGAAAACACATGTTCATGTGGAAGTTGAGCGCATTCTTCGTATGTGAAGAAATCTGAAAGATTTCATGTTACTGTGAAAAGTTAGTTAACAGTTACAGTTTTCTCAGTAAATGTTTTTCCGGTACTTCTATGAGTTAGATCTCGAAGTACAGTGTAACGTTTTGTATGAGATATAGCTTATCTTGTAGCTATAAGTCTCTATTATAAGTTGATCAAAGATTTCGGTGAAATGGATATGTACACACAGTACAAAGTCTGACCGGAAAGAGGCATTCAGAACTAGTGAAGTTTTTCTTTAAACTTCAGATAGAGTTCATTCAGTGAAGGAAGTTCAGGTATCACTTCCTTACTTCATGCATACACGTTTGAAGTAATTAAATAAAGTTGCAGTTGATTCCGGTAGTATTCTGGTACAATTATGGTGACATTCCAGTGACAGTCCGGTGAAGTTCTGGTGGAATTTTGGTGAGTTCAAAACACAGTTTTGACAAAGTTAAGTAACGCAAAGATTGGTTAATTGTAATCAAATACAGTAGTGTAAAGTCTGAAGTAAAATGGTTCAGAATTGAAGCTTGAAGGAAACGAGAAGCTTTCTATAAAGTGAATTTTTGGTATTAACTAAATACAGTTATAAGTTCTCAGTTTCAGAAAGTTTGCTAAGCAACTGATGATTATAGAGGTGTTCTAACATCACTCTAGCTTAGTTTCTGTGGTGTAAGCGAATTCTGCAATTAGCGCTACACCAACAGTGGTATCAGAGCCAAATATCCATCAGTGGTATTACAGCCAGATATCCATCAATGGTATCAGAGCTAGATATTCATCAGTGATATCAGAGCGGTAAGATCCACAAGTGGTACCAAAACAGAAAAGGTTCTGAAGAGCAAAAAAAGTTTCTCAGAAGAAGAAACGGAAAGAGAATTTGAAGAATTCTCGTAAAGAAAGTTGGAAGCTGAGGTGATCAATAGCAAACGGTGTTAGAAGTGTTCCGAAGTCATTCTCAAGGGTAAAGGTCTGTAAAAGGTAAAACTTTTTAACGTTACACTCATCGGAAGTAACCGAAACAAGAAGATCATGGCAGATCATATCTCAATTGATAAATTGGACAGAGATAATTATCCCGCATGTGTAATGCGAATGGAAGCTTTACTTATGAGTAAAGACTTAATGAAATATGTGAACGGAGAAGAAAGGAAGCCGACTTTCAAAGATGATAGTCAACCGAAGAAAGAAGAATTAGAAGCCTTGAAGCTGTGGCAGAAGAAAGATGCAACGGCAAGAGCCTACATCTATAATACCATTACAGATCATCTACTACTGCACATTAGAGGTCTGGAGAAAGCAGAAGATATATGGAGAGCGTTGGAAGATCACTTCCAAAACACGACGAAAGCTAGAAAGGCTAGCTTATGGTCGGAGTTCAAAACGTTCAAGAAAAAGCAAAGTCAAAGCATTAGTGATTATTTCACTAAGATGAAGGACTTGGCAGACAGTCTTGGATCGATTCGTGAAGATATCAAAGACCACAGGTTAATAGCACAAGTGCTTACAGGTTTGAGAGGAGATGAAAGGTGGAAACCTTTTGTACTCTCAATTGAATTGTCTTTAAATCATTTTGTACCAGATTTAAATCAATTGCTTGGACTAATGCTAACGTTTGAGCAAGGTTTGAAGACAGATGGAGAAAAAGGACATAGTTCGGCTATGTATGCAAAGAATAAGAAGAAAGGTGATAAAGGTAAAGAAAAAGATGAAGAAGAAGTGACTGCTCAAGCAAATTATGCAAGAGGACGAGGTAATGTCAGAAATAAAAGAGGTAATACAAAAGGTAGAGGTAATCAGAAGAAAGCTTGCTGGATCTACGGATTAAGCAATCACTTGGCTCATGATTGCTGGCATAATTCACAAGGATCAAATTAGAATTAGAACAATAACAGTAGAGGCAAAAGCGGAAGATATCAAAGAGGAAGACAAAGCCTAAGAGGCGGATATGGTAGAGGTGGAGCAAGAAGTTGGGGATAGAATCAGTCTCACAACACTACCTACTACAACTATGCGAATGATACGCAGAATGATGATCATACGACGTTGATGATGAACTCAATAAGTACATCAGAAAATGAAGACCTCAAGGTATTCTATATTGACTCTGGTTGTTCAAATCATTTGTCAGGAAATATAGAATTGTTATCAGAACTAGAAGGAGGTATTTCAAATCATACAGTACAGACTGGTGATAACACAAAACTTAATGTAAGGTCAATTGGAAAGGTAAAGTGTAAGAATGGAGCTGACCTACTAACAAATGTTTTGTATGTTCCAACAATCCCGAAGAATCTGATCAGTGTGGGTCAGATAGTAGAAAAAGGTTTTCAAGTCAGGTTTACAAATGAAGGAGTATTTGTTGAAGATCCAGAGAAAGGATACAAACAAATTGTCCATGGTAAAAAGGAAGGTAGAATTTTTACTCTGAAAGTACAAGGGAATGTTGGTCAAGCCTTGATCACACATGGTGATGAGGTATTTACAGAACTAGACCTCTGGCATAAGAGGCTAGGACATTTTAATGAAAAGGGAATCAAAGTTATGGTGGAGAAACAATCCGTGAGAGGATTACCAAATATGAAGAACCAACATATGATTCACAAATGTGAAGCCTGCCAGATAGGAAAAGCCCACAGGTTACCATTCCAGAAAAATGGTTACAAACATGATGGTGTGTTGGAGCTCATACATACAGATGTATGGGGACCAACAAAAGAAGGATCTATCAGCGGATCGAGGTATTATGTTCTTTTCATTGATGATGCAACAAGATGGATAACTCTTTATGTTTTGAAAGAGAAATCAGAAGTGTTTGGAGCTTTCAGACATTTTTATGCATATGTTGAAAGACTTACACGACAGAAACTCAAAAGACTAAGGTCTGATGGAGGAGGAGAATATTTTTCTCGAGAGTTCAATGATTATCTGTGGAATGCAAGTATCAAAAGAGAAATAACTTGTAGGTATACACCGCAACAAAATGGAGTAGCAGAAAGAAGAAACCAAACCCTAGTTGAGTTTGCACGAGCAATGCTAAAGGAGAAGAACTGTCCAAATTATCTTTGGGCTGAGGCTGTTAATACAGCTACATACCTGGTAAACAGATTACCATGTACAGCTTTAAATGGGATGACCCCTTATGAAGCTTGGTGGGGCAAGAAACCAACACTTGATCATTGCAAAGTGTTTGGATCAGTTGCCTATGCTTATGTACCATCACAGTTGAGACATAAGCTTGAACCAAAAGCTGAAAAATATGTGTTCATCGGATATGATGAAAAGCAGATGGGTTATAGGTTATGGAGTCCTCTAACCAAACAGTTTACTGTTTCCAAAGATGTGACATTTGATCAAGGAAAAATCTCGTATACAGAAAAAGATCATAGTGTTGAAACACTTGAAGAAGAGATAAGAAGGAATGAAAAAGTTAAATCACATATGCAGGTGAATGGAGATGAAGATCATATGCAGGCAAGTACGTCCAGGATCGGATCAGGTATGAGAAATGAAGATGGATCAAGATCTGATGAAGATGTGTATTCAGATACACATGAAGAGTTTGAACCAAGAAGGTCAAACAGAGTAAGGAAACAACCAACAAGGTATTCCTATGACACTTCTTATTTGACTCAGAAAAACTATGCTTACTTAGTAAAGGAAGATGAAGAACCTCAGAATTATGGTGAAGCAAAAGTTAAGAAACAATGGGAAGAAGCAATGAAGGAAGAGTTCAATGCTCTTGAAGAGAACAAGACTTGGGAACTTGTTCCAAAACCAAATGGTAAGAAAGTGATTGGAAACAAATGGGTTTACAAAGTCAAGAAGCTTGCAGATGGAAGAATAGCCATATACAAAGCTAGACTGGTAGTCAAAGGCTATCCTCAGACATATGGCATAGATTATGATGAGACGTTTAGTCCGGTGGAAAAGATGTCAACCATAAGGACATTGATTGCTATAGCAGCATCAAAAGGATGGAAGCTAAGTCAGCTGGATATAAAGAACGCATTTTTGAATGGATATATATCAGATGAAGTTTACATGGAACAACCTGGAGGGTTTGTAAGTACCAGTTACCCAAACCATGTTTGCAGATTAAGAAGAGCTCTCTATGGACTGAAGCAAGCTCTAAGAGCTTGGAATTAGAGACTTGTGAAGTATCTCAATGACCTTGGATACCAAAGCTCGAAGGCTGATGCAAGTCTACTCGTTAAGAGAACAGATGAAGGTATGATCTACATTTGTATTTATGTAGATGACATAATAATCACAGGAACCTCAGATGAAGGAATCAAAGAGGTAAAGAGACTGCTTGAAAAAGAGTTCAAGATCAATGATCTAGGAAAGTTATCATACTTTCTTGGAATGGAAGTTACATATACAGATCATGGTATATATGTTTCACAAGAAAGGTATCTCCTAAACTTACTGAAGAAGTTTAACATGGAGAATTGCAGAGAAGCTTCAACACCGCTTGAAGTAAATCATAAATTCAGCAAATATGGTAGTGCAGAGTTTAAAGATATGAGGAAGTATCAGTCGTTAGTAGGAAGCTTAATTTATGCTACACTAACAAGACCAGATCTGATTTATGCAGTGGGAGTTCTTTCATAGTTTATGCATTGTCCGAAGGATCAACATTGGGTTGCAGGACAAAGAGTTCTTAGATACATCAAAAGAACTATAAAAAAAGGATTATATTATCCTTTTACGTCAGATATAAAACTGAGAGCATTCAGTGACTCAGATTGGGCAGGAAGTCAAGATGACAGAAGGTCAACACATGGGTATATGATATACCTAGGAGATAAGCTTGTAAGCTGGTGTTCAAAGAAGCAACACACAGTAGCTTTATCGTCAACAGAAGCAGAGTATAAAGGACTTGTGGAAGCAGCTAAAGAAGTGATATGGATGCAGACCTTGTTCAAAAGCATGGGTATTGATCAAGGTATACCTATCATACATGGGGATAATATGAGCTCGTTATATCTTGCAACAAATCCAGTATTTCATGCAAGAACAAAACACATAGAGATTCAATATCATTTCCTGAGGGAAAAGGTAATGGAGAAGGAGACTGAATTGGTATTCACTCCTACAAAAGATCAGATTGCAGATATTCTGACAAAGAGCTTAGATGAGTAAAGACAAGAAGATTCAAAGAAATGGCAGGTATAAAAGAAAAGAAGGATATATGAAGACCCGAAGATGCAAATTAGTGATTGAGGGGGAGCTGTTGAAGATTCACTCACTAATTATGCATAACGACATGAAGACAAAGTGTTCAAAAAATCAAAGCCTTAGTGAAGGGACAAATTCACGAGTGTAATATACAGTGTAGAAACTTCCAGAATTACAAGTTTTGAATCTCTGATCAAAATGTATATAAGAGAGAGCATAGAACCGGAATAAAGAGATGAAAAGAGTGCGAGTGCACATATGAGATAGAGAATAGAAGTAAGATATAGAAGACGCCATAGATCGCGTATGTAGAGATGAATAACAGAACTTGAAATGTCGGGTATTCATCTGAGAGAGATGATAAGGAGAAACTACTCAGAGTAGGAGAGTTTTCCATAGCTACTTGAGATAACTGTAATTGACCGAGAAATTCATTTACTGAGATAATACCGGGGGACACGTTTACTGAACAAACTGTAACTGTTAACGAACTTTCTACCGTAACACGAAAATACTCAGAGTTCTTCACATACGAACAGTGCGCGCAAACTTCCACATGAACATCTGTTTTCTATTAGAGAAGATGTGTACAAACTAACTTGGCCTCTTCTTGCTCAAGCTACAGAAACTCTCCTATACTGAGTAGTTTCGTAATACCATCTCTCTCACATACGAACAGTGCGCGCAAACTTCCACATGAACATCTGTTTTCTATTAGAGAAGATGTGTACAAACTAACTTGGCCTCTTCTTGCTCAAGCTACAGAAACTCTCCTATACTGAGTAGTTTCGTAATACCATCTCTCTCAGATGAATACCTGACATTTCAAGTTTCTGTTATTCATATGTACATACGCGATCTCTGGCGTCTTCTAAAACACTCTCTATCTCTCCTCATCTATCATCTCTTTCTGACCTCTATATGTGCTCTATTTAAACTGTGCGCTCTTCTCATGCACGTTCTTGTTCGCACTTCCCTCTTATTATTCTTATGCACGTTCTCTCTTTATATACAATTTGATTCGGTGTAACGAACTTCTATCAACTCTGATTCTGCAAGATTCTACGTTGTACATAACGGTCGTGAATTTGTCCCTTCACTAAGGCTTTTGATTTTTTGAATATTTGATTCCGCTCTTCTTTATCTTTGTCTGTACGTCAAATTCATGAGTTATTTTTCAATAGCTCCCCCTCAATCACTAATTTGACTCTTCCTGTCCTTCATATATTTTTTCTTTCTTTTATTCCTGCCATTTCTTTGTATCTGCTTGTCTTTGTTCCATCCAAGCTTTTTGTCAAAATATCTGCAATCTGATCTTTTGTCGGAGTGTATACTATTTCTATCTCCTTCTCTATTACCTTTTCCCTCAGGAAATGATACTGTATCTCTATGTGCTTTGTTCTTGCATGGAATACTGGGTTCGCTGCAAGATGCAACGAGCTCATATTATCTCCATGTATGATAGGTATACCTTGATCAATACCCATGCTTTTGAACAAGGTCTGTATCCATATCACTTCTTAAGCTGCTTCTACAAGTCCTTTATATTCGGCTTCTGTTGACGATAAAGCTACTGTGTGTTGCTTCTTCGAACACCAGCTCACTAGCTTATCTCCTAGGTATATCATATACCCATGTGTTGATCTTCTGTCATCTTGACTTCCTGCCCAATCTGAGTCACTGTATGCTCTCAACTTTATATCTGATGTAAAAGGATAATATAATCCTTCTTTTATAGTTCTTTTTATATATCTAAGAACTCTCTGTCCTGCAACCCAATGTTGGTCCTTCGGACAATGCATGAACTGTGAGAGAACTCCCACTGCATAGCTAAGATCCGGTCGTGTTAGTGTAGTGTAAATTAGACTTCCCACTAACGACTGATACTTTCTCATATCTTTAAATTCTGCTCCATCATATTTACTGAGTTTATGATTTACTTCAAGCGGTGTTGAAGCTTCTCTGCAATTCTCCATATTAAACTTCTTCAGTAAGTTTAGGAGATACCTTTCTTGCGTAACATATACACCATGATCTGTGTATGTGATTTCCATTCCAAGAAAGCATGATAACTTTCCGAGATCACTGATCTGAAACTCCTTTTCGAGTAATCTCTTTACTTCTTTAATTCCTTCATCTGAAGTACCTGTGATTATAATGTCGTCTACATAAATGCAAATGTAGATCATACCTTCTTTTGTTCTTTTGATGAGTAGACTTGCATCTGCCTTCGAACTTTGGTATCCAAGTTCATTGAGATATTTCACAAGTCTGTAATTCCAAGCTCTTGGATCTTGCTTCAGTCCGTAAAGTGCTTTTCTTAATCTGCAAACAAAATTCGGGTATCTGGAACTTACAAACCCTTCCGGTTGTTCCATGTACACTTCATCTGATATATATCCATTTAGAAATGCATTCTTTATATCTAGCTGACTTAGCTTCCATCCTTTTGATGCTACTATAGCAATCACTGTCCTTATGGTTGACATCTTTGCCACCGGACTAAACATCTCGTCGTAATCTATGCCATGCGTCTAAGCATAGCCCTTGATAACCAGTCTAGCTTTGTGTATGGCTATCCTTCCATCTGCAAGTTTCTTTATTTTGAAAACCCATTTATTTTCGATTACTTTCTTACCATTTGGTTTTGGAACAAGCTCCCATGTCTTGTTTTCTTCCAGTGCGCTGAACTCTTCGTTCATTGCTTCTTCCCATTGCTTCTTGCCTTTAGCTTCATCATAGTTCTGAGGCTCTTCATCATCTTTGACCATATATGCATAATTTTTCTGAGTTATGTACGAAGTATCATAAGAATACCTTTCTGGTTGTCTTCTTACCTTGTTTGATCTTCTAGGTTTAAACTCTTCATAAGTGTCTGAATACACTTCTTCATCTTCGTTTCTCATACCTGATCCGATCCTGGACGTACTTGCTTGCATATGATCTTCATCTCTATTCACCTACACAATTGATTTCCCTTTCTCTTTCTTCTTATCTCTTCTTCAAATTCTTCCGTTGTATGACTTTGATCTGTATACCAACTTTTCTGTTCATCAAATGTAACATCTTTGGAAACAGTAAACTATTTTGTTAGAGGACTCCATAACCTGTAGCCCATCTGCTTTTCATCATATCCGACGAACACATATTTCTCTGCTTTTGGTTCAAGCTTATGTCTGAGTTGTGATGGTACATAAGCGTAAGCTACTGATCCAAACACTTTGCAATGATCAAGTGTTGGCTTCTTTCCCCACCAGGCTTCATAAGGGGTCATTCCATCTAATGTCGTACACGGTAATCTGTTTACCAAGTATGTAGCTATATTTACAGCTTCAGCCCAAAGATAATTTGGACAATCCTTTTCCTTTAGCATAGCTCGTGCAAACTCAAGTAGAGTTTGGTTCCTTCTTTCTGCTACACCATTTTGTTGTGGTGTATACCTGCAGGTTATTTCTCTCTTAATACCTGCATTCCAAAGATAGTCATTGAACTCTTGGGCGAAGTATTCTCCCCCTCCATCAGATCTTAGTCTCTTAAGCTTTCGACTTGTGAGTCTTTCAGTGTATGCATGAAAATGCCTGAAAACTCCAAACACTTCTGATTTCTCTTTCAAAACATAAAGAGTTATCCATCTTGTTGCATCATCAATGAATAGAACATAATACCTCGATCCGCTGATTGATCCTTCTTTTGTTGGACCCCATACATCTGTATGAATGAGTTCAAGTACTCCGTCATGTTTGAATCCTTTCTTCTGGAACGGTTACCTGTGGGCTTTTCCCATTTGACATGCTTCGCACTTATGAACCATATTTTGGTTCTGTACATTCGGTAATCCCAGTACTGATTGATTTGAAATCATAGCTTTAATTCCTTTTTCATTGAAATGACCTAATCTCTTATGCCAGAGATCAAGTTCTATAATCATCTTTTCACCATGTGTGAGCAACGCTTGACCGATGTTCCCTTGTACTCTTAAAGTAAAGAGTCTGCCTTCTTTCTTACCAGAGACAATCTCATTATATCTGTTCTCGGGATCTTCTACAAATACTCCTTCATTTGTAAATCTGACCTGCAAACCTTTCTCAACTATCTGTCCCACGTTAATCAAATTTTTCGGTATTGTCGGAACATACAAAACATTGGTTAGCAAATCTGCTCCACTCTTACATTTCACTTTTCCAATTGAATGTACACTGTGTCTCGTATTGTCACCTGTTTGAACAGTATGGCTGGAACTACCTTTTTCCATTTCTGACATCAGTTCTATATTACCTGACAAGTGATTAGAACATCCAGAGTCAATGTAAAATACCTTTAGGTCTTCGTTATCTGATGTGCTGATTGAGTTCATCATCAATGATGTATGACTTTCATTCTGTGTGTCATTTGCATAGTTGTTGTAGGTGGTGTTGTAGGATTGATTCTGTCCCCAACTTCCTGTTCCACCTCTACCATAGCCTCCTCTTTGATTCTATCTTCCTCTTTGAAAGTTACTCTGATATCTTCCGCTTCTGCCTCTACTATTACTGTTCTGATTTGATTTGATCCTTGTTGATTATGCCAACAATCATGAGCCAAATGATTACTTAGTCCACAAATCCAGCAAGCCTTCTTGTTGTTATTCTGACTACTTCTTCCTCTTCCAAAACCTCTTGCTCTTCCTCTGCCGGTGCCTTTACCTCTTGCATAATAAGCCTGAGAACTCGACTCTTCTTCATCTTTTAACTTACCTTTGTCTACTTTCTTCTTGTTCTTCATGTACATTGCAGAACTTTGTCCTTTATCTGCATCTCCTTTCAGGTCTTGCTCATATGTGAGCATCAAACCAAGCAACTAATTTAAATCTGGTACAAAATGATTAAAAGATAGTTCGGTTGAGAGTACAAAAGGTTTCCACCTTTCATATCCTCTCAAACTTGTTAGCAGTTGCGCTATCAATCTGTGATCTTCGACATCCTCATTTATGGATCCAAGACTATCTGCTAGATCCTTCATCTTAGTGACGTAGTCACTAATTGTATACACTCTTAGTCCAAGGCAAAGTACAAATGGATGCCTAATTTTTTTGTTTCCCGAATGCCTTGAAATCCACAAGTTCCACTCGAATAAATACGTAGAAGCACGAAAATGGAAACCTTAGTGCATACGTGAGCGAGGACTCAGGCTTATGGATTGCTTCCTGAGATTGTTCTCCTTACTTCCCCCCCGTTCTCTTTCTTTCTTTCTCACTCCCCTTCACATGCTAATTCTCATGCACCCTCTCAAGCTCTCTTTCTCTCCCTCTCCTACTAGACGTCCGATGAGCTTGGTAGCTGGTCCACTTTAACATACAGATCGACTTCTTGCAGATTCCACGTAAACTTATTTTCAAGCCCTTCAGTACGTCAATGTAAAATTCCTGCCTGAGACAACTAACTAATCCTATACCAGGTCCAGCCCAAGAGGGTGATTCCAGCATGGTCAACTTCAGCCCCCAAGCTGGTCAACAGCTATTCTGGCACCCATCCTTTTGTATACCAACAAGTATTTCCTTTGCAAGTTTCTTTCTTTTATCCAGAGGTTTAACAGAAAAAAAATCATCAAGAAGAAACTCTTTGGCCCTATTCGATCACAATTCTCCTCCATGCAATAAATAACTCCAGATCATAGTCATAGCCTCATTAATAAGTCATCAATCTCCCAATCATTGATCTTGATGTACCTTTTTCTTAACGAGAGCATCAACCTAGTTCTCTCCCAGACACCTCATTTATATAGATCTCGTTGAATACCATGGATAATGCATTCGTCCCACTAATGATATTTTCTCGAGTGAACACTCACAGAAACAAGATTTATGATTCAGAAAACATACAGGATTTTCCAAATCCAAATTGCCAGTAATTCTCTCTCAATCTTCAATCATACAGTCAATCACCTCTATAGTGCTGACAGGTGAATCAAAATGACAGTTACACGAAACATGAAGCCACTAACAACAGCAGATTGGGTGAAATAAAGCTCGTGAACGTTGATGTGTACTCATACAGCCAAGAATATATGTAGCCCATTTCATTACGACAAATAGTACGACACTTTTTATGCTCTGGAATTTCATATATCAGCTTACGATGCTTCTTAAGTTCTCCCTTAAGCCTTATATGACCAGCCTGCCCTTCTTGCTACTCTCATACACACATCCACAAAATCAAACACACACATTCATATTCACATCCACTCCCTTGCTTGAGCTCTGTAAAGCGCAAACTGACACGCATGGAATGTTTCAGATATCTCTCTACGCACACACGAACACAACTCTCTTCTCCTATTTTCACACACCCGTATTCATCTTCCCTCACACACTCTATGGTTAATGGAAATGCACAGACTTATATTATTTTCAAACACCTTGCTTTTGCTCAATGCTCCATATTAAGAAACATTCCCGTCAAAAGGATGGAGACTCATGTGGTGATTTCCTTCATTGCTCTTGTACTATCAATGGCACAAAACTTTCTCCCACTCACACTGAGAATGGCAGTGCCCAGGCAAAGCGCCTTCACTTTCCAATTTGATGGGGACTGAGCCTTAGTTTTAGCAACATGATCCCTTGTGATCCTACTCTAATAAGTTATGGAAACACAGATGAAGTGGCTTCGTTCTCGATTTGTTGCAGACAATCCGTCCCAGATTCATCAGACGACCTAGAGAATTTGTTTATGGGCAACGGAGCAATTAAAGAGTCGAGCACGCTTGAACATATCAGTGACAAGGTGGAACTTTCGGATTCATGTACACAATATGCATAAGCTTGCAGACTTACCTCAAAAGGCAAAGAAACAGTAACAATGGAGCACGATTGTCCTGGTGGCAAAAATCATGACCGGAGGCCAGACCGTTTACATTATGATTACCTCAAGCTAAAGACACTTGATCCTTTCCAGCTTGAAACACATGATGGAAAAAAACTTAAAGCCCCTGGAGGATAATCTAGATGATGCAGGTTCTATAGGTTCAGATGCAATTACTCCGAAGTGTGAAAATGAAATATTTGACAAGGGCAGATTGAACGAAATAGATGACATAGATGTAGAAACACACTTACCACATTCAACTGGTGAAAATGGGCGCATAAGACTTCAAGACTTGATTAGTCGGAAATCTCCAAGTATTGACCTGAAAGTTAGTAGTACATGATGCCTCATGAAGCACTTCAGCGATTACTCCTATGCCAACACTTCTCGTCGCTTGCAAGTGTTCTACCCTCCGAGCTTTTCATAGACTCCTTCATCGTAGGAAGGTCCTTCACGGACACTCTCCCTTCCACAATTGCACTCTCGGCCCAAATTTTTTTGTGGCCAAGCCCTCTTCGGTAGCAAGAGCAAGAGGGAGTGTGTACCGAGCTACTCCCTTCTGTCCTGAAGGAAACCCACACAGAGCTGCCGATTCTTGATACTGCCCCGAACTGATGATCACTCCCTAAAAAAATTGGAGAAGCGCCCGTTCTTTCCTGCTGCCCCCGATAAAAATTACCTCCCCCTTTTTCCCTTGAACGGAAACATACCAAAAACTGAAGGGGTCTCCCCCCCCCCCCCCCTTTTTTGTTTCTTCAGTCAGAAAAACGGAGAAAAAAAAAACAAACCCCCCTTTTGTTGGGTTGCCCCTTGCACATAAGGATGGACCTGCCCCCCTCTCCTTTTCTCTAGCTGTTTTTGTCCTTTCTGAACAATCCCCTTTTCCGTTTTGATGGGACCCTTCCTCCCAAACCTTCCACCACGGCAATTCTTCGATCAAAACATTGTAGAACTTCATAATATCCTGTAGCATCTTTTCATCCTCTTTTGTGATAAAATTAATAGTAACACCCTTCCTCCCAACCACTACGGGCAGAAAAGAAAAGACCGACGGGCCCTCCTTAAGTTAGCAACAACACGTTGTGGTACCATGGGGAAAGATGAGTCATCCACAACAATTCTCATGTGGATTTCCATGTCACGTTTGGTCTTAAGCATATATTCATAATCCCAATGTGACTGATGGCTGGTGCTTTCCTTGATTTGCCATATTGCATTTGCAATATCTCCCATAACCTCTAGCTGTGGAAAGTAAACATTGTCAACCTTAGCAGAGTAAAAGTTGATGTGGATGACCATGGAGGTTTTCCATGATCCATAAAAAAAGGAGGTTTCTCAACAACATCATGTCCAACATTGATAATGAGGTCTGCTTTCTCAATGCACACATGAGGGTAGTCCATTGCCGATAGTGCACAACAGCCAAGGTACAAAGGATGAGCTTCATTGTCCAAGCACACTACACCATCATCAGGCACGGCCCTCCTTATGCCTCCAGCACCGCCCGTTTTCCCAGGCTTCACCAACTTACCGTTAAGCCATCGGCCATCGGCCTCTATCCCAAAAGATTTTTCAGAATCCTCCACTTCAGGAACATGCGCTAGAAAAATAAAACTTCGATAAGGGATTTTTCCATCCGGCATTTTGGTTGAAGCACGACTTACTGCTTTCATCTATTCCTTGGGTTTTTCCGTCTCCCAGCCCAAATTGTCATCTGAATCCGACCCTGTCTCACTATCACTTTCCACCACCATTTTTCTCCCCCTCTGTCTACCAACAGCATCGATTTCATCTACAAACACTTTGCCTTCAAAGCCATCCATCTCAGTTAGTAGTTGGTTCAAGGTCTGCTCCCTCTCATCATTACCACCACCAATACCAGTTCCCCTTTAGAACTTGTATCCATAAAATCTTATTATCACTTCAAGATATGAACAAAAGTATTGGGATCTCGGTGGATTCCTTCAGACTGCATCAGCTCAACACAAGTAATTGCATCTTGAATATGCCCGTATTCTCCATAACCTGCAATTAAACATCTTCTCCTACCAAATAGCAACACATTAGTGCATAAAAACCAATCATTTCTTGATCTAACATACTCCCCTCTTCTTATTTGCGAAGTTGTCCTCGACGAGCTGTCCATGCTGTAATATATTTTAAACAACCATGAACATGTCAGTTTACAATTTGTTTACATACCTTTTCATCGAGCCATCATTCCAAGTGGACCTGCACTCATTGAAGCTATTAGTGCTAAAAAATCACTCATGAATACATACAAATCATTCACTTCCAAAATGATCCAAGAACATGCACATATATGCAACTCCATATTCCCACATGCATCAAATTGCTCATGCATTCCATTATGAAAATAGTCTCAACCAAAATAACACATGCATACCTTTCCATGTTTTACATATGCAACTATCATTGCGAAAAAACAAGAACAGAAATACCGAAATAAACAACAACCACTGAAATGAATTCAACAGGAGATGCAACATACCCAAAATGCATACCCCTTTTATTGACCTACTATTCGCTATATACAATTATTCCATGAGTAAATACACCAAAGAATCCCCATCATCATCCTACAAAAGTCATCGAGACTCGAGTACAGGTCAAGTCCTACATAAAAACCCTAGAGTGCCCCACACACTGGAAAACCCTCGGATAGAGCACACAAGTTATAAAGCAAGACCGTTGCATTACCTCGCTAAAGGTCTCATCTATAAGTACACATACAGTATCCCTACCTTTGAGAATGTTGATTCAGAGTGAGTTGATCTGTCGCAAGCCATCATATACCAATCACCCAAGCAAATAACGTTCCCTTCCAGGCGATCATCGCCCTCTCCTCTCTCTCTCTCCCCCTCTAGAGTGGGGAATAATTTCATATGTAAATTTTATTTATAATCACACGTTGGCCTGCATTGACATTGGATGCGATTCGTGGACCTGACCACTCGGCCAGGTTGATTCCACCCATCTACCAATGCAACGCAGCGCACAACACACAACCACATAATGATAACACATAACATATAAAGCTAGCCCATAACGAAGCTGGATGCGGCTCGTGGTCGTGACTACCCAGCCACGATGGCTCCACCTACCTACCAACCTGTTATGGCACGTAGCTAAGTCACAAACATACACATCCCAAGCCTATGGCGAATCTAGCTGCGGCTCGTGGTCCTAACCACCCGGCTAGGATAAATCCACCCACCTACTAGCCCACCATAGCGCGTTGGTACAATCACAACAACACAATGTTTTTTTTTCTTTTCTTTTTTCCTTTTTTTTTCATAGTTAATTAATTTGCCCCAGTCCTGAGAATTAGGGAGAGGAAGAAAGGGATTTTCCCCACTTTTCCCACACAGACATGCAAACATACACACTCCAGCCCTTGACAGATCAACCACCTCTTCACTCAATTCTCTCAATTACAGACACTACATATGTATTCATCGATTTGACTTTTCACTAGGTAACTACAACCGACTATGTCTTGGTCCCTTATATACCTATCTTTAGATGATCTAGAATGTGGGTCTCTGGGATGTCTCATATAGCCTCACCTCGTACTCGTATCCCGACAACTTCCCTAGGGCGAGTCAGGCTCAACTTCAGGAGCTCCGTCATCACTTCCTATCGTTAACACATCTGCCCAAGCCCAAGTGATATCGTTCTCTTCGTTAGGCATTTCTTTTGAAGGGTCGAAATAGTAATATCGATCCCCCACCCATCCTACATGTCGGATCAGGTATGTTTCAAACCACTCAATATGAAATATAACATCCAAACTGTGGTTTATGAAGCATACTAGCCAGTGCGCTTGCTCCACATCATATTCGGTCTCAAAGTCCTCAACCTCTATGTCCATGCGGGCAAATGTCTGGTTTGAGAAATATATCCCCAGCTCGTACAAATAGAGTTGAGTTATTTGATCTGCCATTTTGTTACTTAGCTCCTAACAGTCTCTGCGCAACACCAAAAAAAATAATTAGAAGTCCAAAATTCTTGAGCTAGCAAGGGATAATATTTATGACAACAAAAATCATAGCTTACATATGCATATATATATATATATATATATATATATATATATATATATATATATATATAACTATACATCTATGTACAAGGAGTCTACTACGTCCTTCCGCTTGGATCTCGTCTGGCTTCTCCCGTCCTAATGCTACTTGAAATATGGTTTGACTCGAAGCACGGTAACCTTCACGGGAGCACATTCTTCTCCTAAATCCTGAATTCGCATGGAACCATTGGAGTTGAGTTCCACCACTTTAAACGGCCCTACCCATCTTGTCTGTAACTTCCCCGGGAATTTATAATATTTGCTATCATAGACTAGCACCAAATCCCCTTGTTGAATCGCATAGGTCTTGAGATTCTTGTCGTGCCTCTCCTTACGTCTTCTCTGAATCGCTTCCAGACTTTGCTGTGCAATGAGTCTCTTTTCTTCTAGCTTGACCAGTTGTATGTACCTCTCCTTCAATGACTCTTCCTCTCCCAGCCTGGCCTCGATGGCCACTCTTAATGTCGGAACTTCTTTTTCGATGGGAAAGATGGCTTCCTCGCCATATACTAGGGAGAACGGAGTGCTCTTAGTCGTCACTCGGTAGGATGTTCGATACGCCCACAAAGCTTCCAAAAGTCTCTCATCCCAGTCTCGCCTATGCACAGCTACTGTCTTTGTCAGAATCTGTTCAAGAACCTTGTTGGTAACCTCCACTTGTCCATTCACCCTCGGGTAATATGGAGTGCTTTTCCTATGTTTGATCTTATACAATTCCATTAATTCCTCGATCAATTCGTTGACAAAATGTGTTCCTCTATCACTCACTATCTCCAACGGGCATCCGAATCGGGTGATAATTTGTTCATACAGAAATTTAGCTACATCAATAGCTCGGTCAGTTTTCAGAGCTTTGGCTTCTACCCACTTGGTAACATAGTCAGTGCAGACCAGGATATACCAATTGGATCTGTGTCTTGAGGGAGGATCAATGGGCCCCACAAAATCAATTCCCCATTTTTCAAAAGGCTTAAGAGCCAGCACCGCCGTAAGAGTAGCTACATGTGCTAATGTTGGTTTGCCCATTCTTTGACATTTGTCGCATTTCTTACAGTATGTGTGAGAGTCCTTGAACAGCGTTGGCCACCAATACCCAGCCAATAAAATCTTTCTTGCCGTCAGCTCACCAGCAAAATGCCCACCGCAAGGTTCATCATGCAATGCCCTCAAAACTAGGGTTGCTTCTTCTTCCTCGAGACACCTCCGATAAATGCTTTCATGGACAAAATATCGATAGAGCTGCCCCCCAATGATGCTATGGTGTTTCGCCAATGCTAACAGTTTTTGCTTCTCTATCTTGCTTGCTCCCGGCGGGTATTTAGTGGTGCACAAGAAATTCACCAAGTTGGCATACCAAGGTACTTTAGCATCAACCTGAAATAGATGCCCATCAGGAGCATCATCGGGCACACCAGAGATTGGCTCCTCATTAATAATTCGAGATAAATGGTCTGCCAATATGTGCGCTTTGCCTGGTTTGGTTACCACTGTGAACTGAAATTCTTGTAGGAGTAGCATCCACCTCATCAATCACCCTGATAGCTCGGGTTTATTAATGATATACTTTAGGGCTTCAGGATCCACATAAAACGTGAAATGCTTTCCCATCAGGTAATGCCGATACTTGTTTACCGCAAAGATCATCGAGAGGCATTCCTTTTCTGTAGTTGTGTAGTTCCTCTCAGTGCTATTCAAGTTTCGACTTGTGTAATAAATAGGGTGGTCCAACTTCTTTTCATCGGCTTGACATAGCACTGCTCCAACCGCAGTATGACAAGCATCTGTATGCACATGAAATTCTTTTGTCCAGTCAGGTGCTACCAAAATCGGTGCATTTACCAATTTATTTTTGATCAATTCAAATGCAACCTGACACTCTCCAGTCCATTGGTATTGTTGGTCTTTCCTCAAAAGATTTGTCAGTGGTGCTGCTATTGATGCAAAATTTAAGATAAATCGTCGATAATAATTAGCATGCCCCAAAAATCCTCTGAGTTGCCACAAGTTTTGAGGAGGTGGAAGTTGTCCGATTTTTTCTACTTTATCCTCGTCAACCGCGATCCCTTTTTTGGAAATAACATGTCCCAAGGGCAATCCTCTTCGTACTCCAAATGTACACTTTTTAGGATTTAATGTGATGCCTTTTTCAATGCTTCTTCTTAAAATAGCTTTGATCCTCTCCATCATGTTTTCATCGTTGCCTCTGATCGCAAAGTCATCGAGGAATATCTCCATCCAATCCTGCAAATAGTCTTGATATGCAGCTATCATTGCCCTCTGGAATGTGGCTGGTGCATTGCATAATCCAAATGGCATCACACGATATGCATACGTACCCCATTCTGTCGTGAAAGTAGTTTTTGATTGATCCTCTTCATGGATTTGGATCTGGTTGTACCCACTGAAACCATCCAAAAATGAGTATAATTTATGGCCAGCCACTCTGTCCAAGATTTGATCAGTAAACGGCAAAGGGAAGTGATCCTTTTTTGTGCGCTCGTTCAACTTCCGATAATCTATGCAAATGTGGATTTTCTTATTTTTTTTCGAAACAACTACAATTGGTGATACCCATTCGCTGGATGCGATGGGATATATGAATCCTGCTTCCAATAACTTAGTCAATTCCAGCTTGATCAATTCCGAGTAGACTGGATTTATCCGCCTAAGTCGTTGACATATTGGTCGGGTGCCTTCCTCCAAATCTATATAATGTTGGCAGATTCGGGGATCAATTCCTCTCAGATCACTATATGACCATGCAAAGGCCTTGCTGAAATTTTTGAGTGCCAATTTAATGCAATCTCGTACTCCATCTAGTAGCTCTGACCCCACGCTCAAGAACTTTTCTGGAAAAACTTCCCATTTTTCCACCTGAGCTTCTCGCGAATATTCCTTATTCCTTGATGACGCTGTGATTGAAAAGTGCTCCCCGATCATGCGTGCATGGTTGGCCAGTAAATCATTGTTTTGTTATGTTTCGATTAGACCCAATTTCTTTAGTTCAGCTTTTGCAATGGCTTCCGACACTTTAGTCTTACTCTTCGCTTCCTTTTCCGATTCTCGACTTCTCCTTAGAAGCTCTGCTTCTAGCACTCTAACCCTTTCTCTCAACTGTTGTACTTCCATTGTCGGAGCTAACTCCAGCTTCAACTCTTCTTTTGAAGTTCCCTTCTCCAGGGATTGGGTAGCTTTGCTTTCCTTTGCGTCTATACTCAACGTGTAGCACTCAAATTCACTTGTATGTGTCAACCATCCCAGCAACTCCTGGTCTGAGTCATCATTGTAATATAGTGGATCTTTGTACTCGCCCACTTTCGCGTGTTGGAGGTTGGATAATTGCAAGTTAAATCCATCTTGCAAAAGGTCCTTGGAAGTTTCCATGCGCAAGGCAAATCTTACCCGCGCCATTTCTTTTCTAACCTTTTCCTTTGCTTTTTGCTCCCTTTCCTCAGCTATTGTAGATTTCTTGCCGGTCAAGTTTGGAGACACTTGAAGTTGTATTCTATCAGCCTTCGGTCCAATTGTGATAAATCCTGTGCGCCAATCGTGCACACATTCGGCTTGCACCAGCCATGGCCGTCCAAGTAAGATCGAGAAGGTAGCCTCTAAGGTCCTTGGTCTTACTATCAGATAATCAACTTTAAATTCTAGACGGCCCACAACTGTGCTTACATTCTTCAAAAGACCCGCAGGCTTCACTTGTGTTTGATCTGCCATCCTTAGGGACATCGGAGTTTCTTCCATGTGGTTGAGGCCCAAAGCTTTCATCATGTACTCAGTCATAAGGTTGATTGCGGCTCCACTATCTAACTGAGCACCGGGGACTGCATACCCTTTAATCTCGACTGTCATAGCTGGAGCATTCGAATCGATTTGCGTAGTAATACTTTGAATCATACCTTGGACCTCTTTATCTTGTCTCTTTTTATCTCGAGCTTTCCTCGGCTTCTTAATATATTCGTTGTAGAATTGTTTCCTATATGCAGGTGAACATTTTAGCACTGTGCCAATGTCCAGCGTGACTTTCGTGTGAGCCAGCAGTTTTACGATGTCCACTTCCTCCAAACTTTGTCTTTCCTTCCTACACTTTGGAGCCCTTAATCTTTCAGGGAATGGTGTTATGCCTGGCACAAACTCCTTGGTCACTGGTGGAAGGATCTCAATCTCTTCCCCATCCTCAAGCTCTTGCTGCTCAGCAAATCCTCCAACTTGGTTTTCTACCTCTTCATGCTCAGCTATCTTCTCTTGACTCACTTCTTCGCTTTCGCCTTCTCGATGTTTCTTTGAATACTCTTGGGTCCTTGTGACTACTGCCACAGTGGGCTCTTTATGTGGTTTCTTGGCCTGGTAAGCATCCATGAAGTGCATCGACGAGCTAGAGCCTTCTTGAGGGTTCGGTGTCTTGAACACTACTCCGATCGTAGGAACGTGCTCTTGAGCTCTCGTTGTGGAATGCATCTGAGTATCAACATAATTCGAGGACCCTACTGGTCCCTTATCCTTGCCAGTGGAAGCTCTTTGTTTTGGACAATCTTCATCAAAGTGGCCCTCTCCACTACAGTACCTACATAGTGGGGTATAATCAATTGGTTTCTTTTCGTTTGGACATCTAGATTGAGTATGGCCAAAGCCATGGCACCTCCAACACTGGATTGGACCGTCTCTTCTTTGATCACGTGCGGCTCCTCTTGGATAGTCTCCTCCTTGACCTTGAGCACCATATCCATAAGTCGGTCTGTTTTCCCAACGAGATGTAGGTGGGACACTTTGAGCGGGCAATCCCGTGTAGGATCTTTCTCTTGTATCTCATTGTTTCATGGTCCTCTCTTCATAGGCTCTCTTGTTGTAACATCGGTCTTCCGTGTGATTTTTCCTTCCACAAAAAGTGCAACGCATTCTAGGTGGTGATCTATCTGTGAATACTCTCGAGACTGTAGGGCATTCTGAAGCCAAATGGCCGTAACCATGGCACTTTCCACACCATGTATTCGATCTAAACACTTGGTTGGGGTTTGTAGTTACCTCTGGTTTTACTATGTATGTTTCCTGGGTCATTATGGCAGCTTTTATAGCTTGTGTGACCAACTCCAATATTCGTTCTTCAGTTAGCGCAGGCTTTACCTTGCTTGGCATGCTAGTGGCAGCTACAAAAGCTGGGGTCGTCAATGCGGGACTTCCTTGGCCCGGATCTTTCATTGGAATGTTCCCTGGGGCTCCCATAGGCTCGTATAAGAGCTCCATCTTCCTCTGTTGACATAATTGTACTTCCTCCCAAAACCTTGCTTGTTCCTTAGCATCCATTAAAGTCGCAGGTCTTGTCAGGCTGATATGTTGTTGCGCCGTAGGATCTCTCAATGAATCTTCTTTTCAATGTCTCATCGTTCGGGGCATTCGCGCCCATCTTTCTCACCAAGGTTTCCATTCTCTGAATGTAGTTATCAATGCTCTCAATGACTCCCTGTCGCAGATAATCCATCTGTTGGGCCAATCTATCTTGGAAGCCTTGTTGTCGAAACTTTGCCAAGAAGGCTTCCTTGAGCATCTGATAAGTTCCACGCTCTTGTGGTGTCAGATTCCCATACCAATTGGCTGCCTCATCTCGGAGAATAGCCGGAAAAATCCTCAACCTTTGACCTTGGTCAACTACCTCATTAGCCTCACAAGTAACCTTAAACAGCTAGATAAAACTATCCAGATCCTCGTCCCAAGCACCTGAGAACTTGGTGAAGTCCCCCAAATGAATCGAAATCTGCTGAGCCATTTCAAACAGAGGTGTGATATCAATATCACTTCAATCCCAAAAATTTAGTGCACGTGGCCTCAGGATCCCTCCTTCAAACTTTTGCACTTGATTCGCGACTCTCCTAGCAGATTTCTTCAAGCTAGTCGAGGTAGACTCACCTTGCAAATCCCACCTCTTCCTTTCTCTTTCAAGCGCTCTTCTCTGAGCGCGTTCCTCTCTTTGCGTTTGTGTGCCTCCTGAGGATGAGCTCCCCTCGCTCATGTACTAGATCTAGGGTCCACAAGCTCGGCCAACATGTGGCGCTAGGCAAACCTATGGCACTCCCTTATAGAGACGTGCCAAGCGTTTCCCGGCAGACGCACCAAAATGTATACACTCTTAGTCCAAGGGAAAGTACAAATGGATGCCTAATTTTTTTGTTTCCCGAATGCCTTGAAATCCACAAGTTCCACTCGAATATATACTTAGAAGCACGAAAATGGAAACCTTAGTGCATACGTGAGCGAGGACTCAGGCTTATGGATTGCTTCGTGAGATTGTTCTCCTTACTTCCCCCCCGTTCTCTTTCTTTCTTTCTCACTCCCCTTCACATGCTAATTCTCATGCACCCTCTCAAGCTCTCTTTCTCTCACTCTCCTACTAAACGTCCGCTGAGCTTGGTAGCTGGTCCACTTTAACATACAGATCGACTTCTTGCAGATTCCACGTAAACTTATTTTCAAGCCCTTCAGTACATCAACGTAAAATTCCTGCCTGAGACAACTGACTAATCATATACCATATCCAGCCCAAGAGGGTGATTCCAGCGTGGTCAACTTCAGCCCCCAAGCTGGTCAACAGCTATTCTGGCACCCATCCTTTTGTATACCAACAAGTATTTCCTTTGCAAGTTTCTTTCTTTTATCCAGAGGTTTAACAGAAAAAAAATCATCAAGCAGAAACTCTTTGGCCCTATTCGATCACAATTCTCCTCCATGCAATAAATAACTCCAGATCATAGTCATAGCCTCATTAATAAGTCATCAATCTCCCAATCATTGATCTTGATGTACCTTTTTCTTAACGAGAGCATCAACCTAGTTCTCTCCGAGACACCTCATTTATATAGATCTCGTTAAATATCATGGATAATGCATTCGTCCCACTAATGATATTTTCTCGAGTGAACACTCACAGAAACAAGATTTATGATTCAGAAAACATACAGGATTTTCCAAATCCAAACTGCTAGTAATTCTCTCTCAATCTTCAATCATACAGTCAATCACCTCTATAGTGCTGACAGGTGAATCAAAATGACAGTTACACGAAACATGAAGCCACTAACAACAGCAGATTGGGTGAAATAAAGCTTGTGAACATTGATGTGTACTTATACAGCCAAGAATATATGTTGCCCATTTCATTACGACAAATAGTATGGCACTTTTTATGCTCTGGAATTTCATAGATCAGCTTACGATGCTTCTTAAGTTCTCCCTTAAGCCATATATGACCAGCTTGCCCTTCTTGCTACTCTCATACACACATCCACAAAATCAAACACACACATTCATATTCACATCCACTCCCTTGCTTGAGCTCTGTAGAGCGCAAACTGACACGCATGGAATGTTTCAGATATCTCTCTGCGCACACACGAACAAAACTCTCTTCCCCTATTTTCACACACCCGTATTCATCTTCCCTCACACACTCTATGGTTAATGGAAATGCACAGACTTATATTATTTTCAAACACCTTGTTTTTGCTCAATGCTCCATATTAAGAAACATTCCCATCAAAAGGATGGAGACTCATGTGGTGATTTCCTTCATTGCTCTTGTACTATCAACGGCACAAAACTTTCTCCCAGTCACACTGAGAATGGCAGTGCCCAGGCAAAGCGCCTTCACTTTCTGATTTGATGGGGGCCGAGCCTCAATTTTAGCAACATGATCCCTTGTGATCCTACTCTAATAAGTTATGGAAACACAGATGAAGCGGCTTCGTTCTCGTTTTTTCTCATCGCTTGCAAGTGTTCTACCCTTGGAGCTTTTCATAGACTCCTTCATCGTAGGAAGGTCCTTCGCGGACACTCTCCCTTCCACAATTGCACTCTCGGCCCAAATTTTTTTGTGGCCAAGCCCTC
Organism: Ceratopteris richardii; assembly: GCA_020310875.1. Classification (NCBI taxonomy): domain Eukaryota; kingdom Viridiplantae; phylum Streptophyta; class Polypodiopsida; order Polypodiales; family Pteridaceae; genus Ceratopteris; species Ceratopteris richardii. The sequence goes on from CM035427.1 coordinate 24,066,527, forward strand.
TTCGGCAGCAAGAGCAAGAGGGAGTGTGTACCGAGCTACTCCCTTCTGTCCTGAAGGAAACCCACACAGAGCTGCCGATTCTTGATACTGCCCCGAAGTGATGATCACTCCCTAAAAAAATTGGAGAAGCGCCCGTTTTTTCCTACTGCCCCCGATAAAAACTGCCTCCCCCTTTTTCCCTTGAGCAGAAACATACCAAAAACTGAAGGGGTCCCCCCCCCTTTTCTGTGTCATCTGAATCCGACCCTGTCTCGCTGTCACTTTCCACCACCATTTTTCTCCCCCTCTGTCTACCAACAGCATCGATTTCATCTACAAACACTTTGCCTTCAAAGCCATCCATCTCAGTTAGAAGTTGGTTCAAGGTCTGCTCCCTCTCATCATTACCACCACCAATACCAATTCCCCTTTAGAACTTGTATCCATAAAATCTTATTAGCACTTCAAGATATGAACAAAAGTATTGGGATCTGGGTGGATTCCTTCAGACTGCATCAGCTTAACACAAGTAATTGCATCTTGAATATGCCCGTATTCTCCATAACCTGCAATTAAACATCTTGTCTTGCAAAATAGCAACACATTAGTGCATAAAAACCAATCATTTCTTGAGCTAACACTAATGCTTTGATTTGACTTCTTTTTGAACGTTGTGAATTCGGACCATAAGCTAGCCTTCCTAGCTTTTGTAGTATTTTGGAAATGATCTTCCAACGCACTCCATATGTCCTCTGCTTTCTCTAGACCTCTAATGTGCGGTAGTAGATGATCTGAAACAGTATTATAAATGTAAGCTCTTGCCGTTGCATCTTTCTTCTACCATAGCTTCAAGGCTTCTAATTCTTCTTTTTCCCGTTGACTATCATCTTCGAAAATCGGCTTCTTTTCTTCTCCGGTCACATACATCATTAATTCCTTACTCATCAGTAAGGCTTCCATGTGCATTACCCATGCGGGATAATTATCTCTATCCAATTTATCAATTTGGACATGATCTGCCATGATCTTCTTGTTTCTGTTACTTCCGGTGACCTTTTGAGAATCTTTCTGCTCTTCAAAATCTTTCTCGTTCTGGTACCACTTCTTGGATTTAACCGGCTCTGACACCTGTGGTGGTTAACCTTGGCTCTGATACCACTTGTTGGTGATACTTTCACTCTGATACCACTTGTTGTAGTCATCGCAGCAAAGGCTTGAACCTTGTCAGGCCTGTGGAAATTGCCGTGCCACCGAAAAGATGCTAAGCTATAGTGAAATTAGAACACCTCTATAATCAGCAGTAGCTTAGCGAAATTACTGTCACTCAATGTATAAGACTGTGTTTTTGAATTCACTGAAATTCCACTGGAACTTCACCGGACTGTCACCGTAATTATACCCGAATCTTACCAGAATCAACTGAGATTCTATTTGTAATCACTTCAAGTGAATGTACAAGAAGTAAGGAAGTGATGTGTGAACTTCCTTCACTGAGTGAACACTTTCTGAAGTTTAAGAAAAAACTTCTCCGGTTCAGAATGTCTCTTTTCGGTTAGACTTTGTACTGTGTGTACATATCCATTTCACCGAAATCTTTGATGAATTGATAGTAGAGATGTCTAGCTATAAGATAAGCTAACTTTCATACAAAACTTTATTTTACTCTGCAAGATATACTTCGTTGTTCTACCGGAAAACACATTTTTTGAGAAAACTGTAACTGACCGAAAATGCGTTTACTGAGATAACTGTAATTGACCGAAACATTCGTTTACTGAGATAACTGTAATTGACCGAGATATTTGTTTACTGAGATAACTGTAATTGACCGAGACATTCGTTTACTGAGATAATACCGGGGGACACATTTACTGAACAAACTGTAACTGTTAACGAACTTTCTACCGTAACACGAAAATTCTCAGAGTTCTTCACATACGAATAGTGCGCACAAACTTCCACATGAATATTAATGATCATGGGTCCATATCCTCGTTTTTCCAACTTACGGGCATGTTGCTTTAACGTGTAAACCAGCACTAGATCTCCTTCTTTCAATCCTTTATCCTTTATATGGGCGTCAAAGTATGTCTTTTGCCGTTTCTTTGCAACATAAATGCCTGCTGCTGCTCGTAGCCTCGTCTCACCTAAGCGTTCAAGATCAAAGATCCTGGAAGACAACTCATGTCCATTCCACTCATGCTCTTATGCTACTTTCAAGGCTAGGATTAGGAAGTCCAAAGACCATCTGAAATGGGGTGGCATTGAGTACCGTTTTGTAGGCAACTCGGTATGCCCAAACAGCATGATGAAGTTGTTTGTCCCAATCAGAGCGTATATTATTTACGGGTTTTGTCAATACGTTACATAGGATCTTATTCGTGCTCTCGGCTTGTCCATTGGCTTGTGGATGATAAGGGGCAAACTTCTTGTGTATCACCATGAATTCTTGAAGGAGGTTTTCAATGACTTCATTCAAGAAGTGTGTGCCTCTATCACTAACCAACTCTATTGGTAACCCATATCTAGTGAACACATTTTCGAATAAGAACTTAGGCGTTGTTTGAGCATCATTCTTTGTTGTGGCTTTTACTTCTACCCACTTGGTAAGGTAATCAGTGGCTACAATAATGTATTTCGCATGGGAGTTTCTAGCTGGGGGGTTGATAGGACCTACAAAGTCTATATCCCACTTCGAGAATGCGCGTCCTCCCATCATTGGCCTCAAAGGCATCTCCTCCTTTCTAATTGGATATTGTGTACATTGGCATGTGTCACATTTCTTCACATAGGTATGTGCATCCATATGAAGAGTGGGCCACCAAAGTCCTGAAAATAGAATGGTCTTGATTGCTCGGTGAGGACCAAAGTATCCACCTGCCACACTGCTGTGTGCAATTTCTAAGACTTTCAGGTAGTCCGATTCATGAACACGTCTTAGGTAACCATCTTTGCCTCTCCGATATAGGTTGTCTCCAATTAAGGCATAGTCCTGAGCCTCTTGCTCCATGCTCCGTTTTCTTGCTAGACCAACCTCATTGGGTAATGTTCCGGATCTCATGAATCTACCAATGGAGCACTCCAGTTTGGAATTAATGACATGTGATAAAGGGTAGCATGCTCCATTGGGGGTCCCTTTTGACACATTGGACAATTTTGAATCCACTCTTGTATTTCTTTGTCCATGCTAGGCCAATACACTCCTAAACGTTTTAGATTTTGCAATGTTAGTTGTTTAGAGTAGTGATTTCCTAGCAGTCCCTCATGGGCTTGTTGCAACCAACTAGTATGTTCGTCGTCCTCAACACAACAAGCTAACACTCCCTCGATATCTTGCTTGTACATACTTCCTGCCAATATTTGATATTGTTGTGATCATACAATTTCTTCTTTGTTTGTTTTTACGTTGTTATTTGCAGGTCCGAAGGTTAGGACAGGTACTAACTTATTTGCCCATTTAGGAACAACTTCTAAATTGAACAAATAAGCATCAGGTAGTTCATCCGACACTCCTTGCGGTGGCTCTCCTCAAGTGATGCGAGAAAGATGGTCCGCCCTAAGGTGGGTCCTACCTTTCCTAACAACCACTTCAAAATCGTATTCCATTAGTAAGAGGAACCATCTTACTAAGCATCCAGTATTGCAAGGTTTATTGACCAAATATAATAGAGCTTGATGATTAGTGAAAAACTTGAACGTGTTGGCCAATAGATAGTGTCTAAACTTCTTCACAGCATATACCATGCCTAGACCTTCTCTTTCCATTGTGGTATAATTTCGTTCAGCCGCATTTAATTGCCTACTAGCATATGCTATCGGCAAATCTAGGTTTCCTTCACCTGTGGATTGTGCTAGCACACATCCTATATCATGATTGGATGCATCCACATGGACATGGAATGGTTTATTCCAATCAAGAGTGGTCAGTATTGGTGCTGAACACAAACATCTCTTCAGCTCATTGAAGGAATTCTTGCATTCATCATTCCATTCAAAATTTTTCAACAACCCATAAAGAGGTTTAGCTATGATGGCATACATGTGGATAAACCTGTGGTAATATCCACAATGTCCCATAAAGGCTTGTACCTCTTTAACATTCCTTGGCCTGGGCAGCTCTGCTATTGCTCTTACTTTGTCCTCATCTGTTGAAATTCCATTCTTAGAAACAATGTGACCTAAGATTTTACCTTGTCGTACCATGAACACACACTTCTCTGGGTTCAGACACACTCGATATTCTCTACACTTGTTCAAGATCTGTCTGAGCTCAGGGATGTGGTATCTTTGTTGTTGGGAATGAGCACATAAATCGTCCACATATACTTCTAAGCTCTTTCACAAGAACTCTTTGAAGACATGACACATAAGCCTTTGGAATGTTGTAGGTGCATTGGTGAGCCCAAATGGCATCACACGAAATGCAAAGATTCCCCATTCTGTGGCAAAAGTTGTTTTGTGTTGATCTTCTGGGGCAATGGCTACTTGGTTATAGCCTGAAAATCCATCAAGGAAGCTATAAACTTCCTTGCCTGCAACACGCTCCAATAAATGTTCGGTGATTGGAAGCTGATAACTATCTCTAATCGTAGCAGCATTAACTTTCTTAAGGTTAATACACACTCGCAATTTTCCGTTCTTTTTGGGCACCACCACGATGGGGGACAAAAATTCAGTATGCTCAATTTCATAGATAAATCCGGCTTCAATCAACCTGTCAATTTCCTCTTTTATTTAAGCTGCATAATTGTCATTATATGTGTAGGGCTTTTGTTTGGTGGGCTTGGCATCAGCCGTCATGGGGATAGTATGAGAGCAAATTTTCGGATCCACTCCCTTCAAGTCTCTATAGTGCCACGCAAACACGTCCCTATATTCCCTTAATAGATCTACAAGCTTTGCTTCTTCTTTTGCACTTAGGTCGTCTCCTATGTACGTACATCGCTCTTCGTTTCCTTCAATGGTCACAACAATTTTTTTGGTCTTCTCTTTATTGTCATATGCTTCTCCTATGGTGGCCTCTCTTTTAGGCATTCGTACCAAAATTTTTTGGTCTTCCACTTCATATTTCTTGAAATTTTCTGGTACTTCAAACAATGATTCCTCCTCTTCTTGTTTCACTGCTTTTCTTTTCTTTTTCTTTTGACATCCTTCACTTCCTTCCTTTGAATTTACAGTTTTAATACTTGTGAGAGGTTCTTCTTCTTTTTGGGTAACACTCCTATGTCTTCTAAATAGTGCTCCTTAGAGTCAAAGTAAGTATCCATCACAATGGATTCTAGATCATCGTCATTCTCCTCTTCTTCTATGATCTCACTAGGATCACACACTTCCAATAAGGGCTGACACATGAACACTGAAATATCGTAACCCTCCTCATCTCAATGAGGTGTCCATTGTTCTTCATTGACTGCTATGTCCATGGTAGCTAAGATTTCAGCCTAGCCATGAGGCTCAAATTCCTCATCTGGAAATATCATTGGTGTATAGGTTGGGTCTTTGATTGGTCTATCTCCTGGGGGAGTTCCTTCTTCTCTTGCTTTTAGGCGCTTTTCCTCTTCCTCTGCAACCTTGCACATCCATAAGTGAGTATCTTCATGCAGCCAAGATGGATCAGGTGAACTTCCATAATGCACAGAGATAGAATCTTCTTTCGCTTTGTGGATAGGATTCCATTGTAGGGGTGGTACATCTCTGAAGGTGTAATCCTACAAATTGACCTTGGTGGTGACCCCTAAGTGTTGTAAGTACAAGGAGTTGGTTCCCCAATCTTGCACTATTTGCAATTGTCGTAGGAAGGGTCTTCCTAGGATCATCTCGTAGACATTATTTTTTTCAAAGTCACATATAGCAAATATATGTTCAAACTCTACACCACAAGTGATTAAAGTTATCCCTTCAAGCAATCCTAGAGGTCTTTCAAAATGACCATCTACCATTTGAAGCTTCATTCTAGTTGGTGTTAATGTGGGTTTGCCCCATTGCTTCCACAAGGAGGTGGTCGCAATAACAACACCAGCACCTGAATCTACGATTGCTTTGGTGGTGTAACCTTGATAGGTGATCGGAAGATAAGTGTTACCTTCTTCACCTTTGCTCATGTCTCCTATTTTATCAAGAGGTATCTCTGGAACTTTTTGCTTAGAGCCTACTTTTGGCATATTGGAATCAAGTTCTGGAACCTGATCCTTCACATGATTCCATAGCTCAGGTTTTGCTTTGAGCAGCTCTTCTACCGTGAGATGACATTGAACCTTAGTGTTCTTCACGACATCAGTGTTCCTTGGAACCACTGAGTCTTCATTTCTTACCAATATTGTGGGAGCTCTGATCTGAAGAGATTCAGATTCCCATGGGCCTGTGAAATGTGGCATCTCTTGTAAAGAATTAGATTCAAAATCTAATCTCTCATCTTCTTGTTGCTCTGTTTGGTCTCCATAGATAGACGAAATGTCTTGGGGAAATTGATCATGAAGATCATCAATCTCAGGAATAGGAGGGGAATTACCCTTTTCCTTGGCCCATTTCTCCTCTTGTATCTCCCGCAAGAACTCTTGAGAGTATTGTTGTATTGAAAGAGGTGTTCCATCATCCACGGAATCAGGAACATAAGATTTCCTTAGTGGTGAGCTTTCTCTTTCAATAGTTGGTTGAGCCTGTGGAGGTAAGAAACCTGGGGTTTGTTTACCAATTGCTCTAATCTTTCTAGTATACCCTGGAAGTGCAAATCCGATTTGACAGAGTTTGTTTGATTGAACTTTTGACTAGTCTCAAGCATAGCTTGAGCTACTTCTACCATTTTCGTGCACATTTTTGTTCGTTCAATCTCTAAGTCTGCTCTAGGGTAACTCTTGTCCAGGTTTGCAGTTGTTGGCCCTTCTTGAAGACGAGCCTGATAGGCCTTGAACATCATGTCCAAGCCTTCTGGAGTTGGATCTACAAGAACAGACCCTGATTGCGGTCTATTTACAATGGGTGGTGGGGTGGAATGAGGTGATGTGGATGGAGGTTCGGCGTGAGAGGGACTTTGAGAAGCAACGTCTTCTATTTTTGTTTTGTATCCCTTAGGCTTTCTTCTAGTTCGGATATCTTTTTGTTTCACTTGCGATTAGCCTTCTCTCTGGTATCCTTCCATGTTCTTGGTTTCCTCTTACTAGACTCTCCTGAGTCACTTGGCTCTGGCTGCTCCATTGGTTTATCCTGTTTTAATGCTTGTGCCCTAGTAACTGCCTGTACGAGAGCCACGTTACTGCTACTTGAACTTGAGTCTACCACTAAGCCTACCACATTGATGGGTGTAACCTTGGGTGCACTAGAGGGGTTTCTAGGACACTCTCTCAGGAGATGTTCCTTGCCACATTCAGGACAAAAGCCTTGTATGGTGATGTTTTGTCCATGTCCCAGAGTTGGTTGGTGGGGACATTCACGAATGAAATGGTCACCCTGACATCTAAAACATGGACCTCTAGGGGCTTGTGGTCTTACTTGTCTCGCTTGGGGCTTGGGGTTGGGATTCGTATACATGACATTGGAGTATTCTGGTTCCCAATTTTTTGCTCCATCGGTGGTGTCTCATATTGATATGGAGAAGTCTCACTTTGCTCAGGTGACTCTATGTAATAAGCTTGTGAACTATCTTCATGGAAGTAGTCTGAACTATGACCATGAGAGTCATTTTCTAGTATCAATGGGGTTAGTGGTACCAATGCTCTATTAGGGTTCTCCTCTGCCATCGTATACTTAACTGGGATCACATTGGCAGAAGCTGGTGGTTAGTTTCCTAGGACTGGTTGTGGCCTATATGGTGCCTGATATTGTTGTTGTGGCCTATAATATGGCTGTTGGTATTGATTCTGATACCTACCCTACTGGTAAGGTTGCTCATAACTTGGTCTGACAGCCTGCCTATTGTATGGACAATCTTGAGCCGTATGATTTGTGTATTTTCTCTCAATGGAGCAATACAGAGCATTAGGGTTTCCTTGGGGTTGAGCCATCATTGGAAAAACGTTAGCCATGTGGTCTCCTCCGCATGTATAACATCGCTTCAATGGGTTGACCCTTGGCATTTGTCTATTTTGAACTCCTAGCTTTTTGGCAACCTGCTCAGCAATCTCATCTATCTCATTGGAGGTTCTCGATGTATGACTAGTAGAATTGTCAGAGTCCTTATAGAGTTTGGACAACCCTAACTCCTCACCCAAATTGTCCTCTATGTCAATGCACATCCGCACACACTCTTCTATGGATCTAGGTTCTTTCAAGTACACATATGACCTTAATTTCGTGCTCAGTAAGCCATCTAAAAACAAGGCCACTTGTTTAGCTGGTGTGGGCAACTCTGGATCACAACATCTTTCTAAGTACTATCTAAACCTTCTTCTTGCAAGTCGCATGGTTTCTTGGGGTGTCTGCTTGAAGCTGTGGATCAAGGATGATGTGTTATGCCTGATACCACTCTTAGAAAATTCGACAATGAATTCTTCTAGCAGTTGACCTATCTCTCGATAGTTGTGACTATTCAAGGGCTGAAACCAAGCTAAGGCAGTACCCTTAAGAGTCAATCCAAATGCCTCGAACTGAGTGAACAAGTCCTCAACCTGTTCAGCTCTTAGCACTTGTTTGAACTCGGCCACATGGTCATAAGGATCTCCTGACCCATCAAAGTAGTTTTTCATTGTCTTAACCACTTGAGAGGGTCTAAGGGTTCTTGAGTGCTCTCGTGGTCTAGGCAATGGGAAATTATGTTCATCTCTTTGAAGCCTATGTACTCGATGTCTCTCTCTTTCTAGTCTTCCACCTTCAGGTCCAGATCTCTCTTTCCCCACAGTGTTTGCAAAGCTTACCTCAGGTCTGTCTCTGGTTCTTTCCCTCTGGGTTTCATGAGCCTTTGATGATCCTGCTCCTTGGAGGCCTTGGGAAACATTAGATCTTGGTGGAGGGAAAATTGATTCACCTTGCCAAGTGTATGCATGCCTATCCTGCTCTGTTACCAAGAACAGTTTCTCTGATGTGTGATCTAGATAGACCACTTTCCCTGGGGTCTCCGGATCCTTAAATTCATAGATGGTGACTACTCGGCTGGGTTGATCTGGCCTAAATCTCCAAAAGGCTTCCTCTGTTTCTCTATTCAAGAATAATTCTATGCTTTTGTTATCTTGAGGAATCCAATCTAGAGTGATTACTCTAGTCAAGACTGACTTACCTCTAGGAGTATTGGGTTCTCCTCCTAGGTCCCCTTGCTCTAGGTCTCCTATCTCATTCTCAGGAATGATATTTCCAAACTCATCTGTCCTATCTGGAGGTTGGTTACCACACACATGGTTCCTTCCTTATCAATGTATGCACCCTCTTCAAACTTGACCACTGGGTGTTCAAGTCCAAAGGGTTGGTCAGGATTTTTGAGTTGAACCACTGATCGTCTTAGACCATCCTCATAGATACGAGCACCTAATTGGTTGGTCCTGATATACTCCAGTTGTGTCTTATAGGGACCTTCTGGTGTCTGTAAATAAGCAGTACCTGAGCTACGAGTGGGTCTTTCCATGTTGAAGGACATTTCTGAGTCACTTGTATCGGAACTTAGCACGTAGGGATGACCACTTAGTTGTTGTGCCCAAGACTTAGCTGTATAGTTGACACTAGCCTCAGATGATCTAATGCTTTGCCTATCCTTGCCTAAGTGTCTGCCAGATCTTAGGCTCATAAGCTTTGTCTATAAGTCCAAAATTTCCCTTTGTATTGCTCAAAATCCTTTGGAACACCTTGGTTTCCTAGTCCACCTGAGGGTCAACTTAAAAATACCCTATCGAGCTTTCCAACAAAACCAAAATCACTGCAAACGGATTTCATATGAGAAAGTTATGCCAGTTCAGGGTTCTAGGGGTTAAAACAGGGAAACAAGACCTCTCTGGGATTATTGCAGAACAGGTGATACACGATACTTAGCAAGTATCACGATACTTGGAAGCAGGCGATACACGATACTTGCCTTGCTACGATACACGATATCTCCACTAAACGATACACGATACTCGACACAGAAGTAAGTCCACGATACTCAATACTTAGGCCACACGATACACGATACTCAACCAACTAGACAGATCATGATACTCGATATCCAACAAGTATCATGAAACTTAACTCCATGATACACGATACACGATAGGTATCGCGATCAGAAGTTCACAATATACGATATGTGACTACTGCAAGTATCGCGATACTCGACCACAGGAGTTTCACGATATCCAGGTATTACGATACTTCAACCGCGGGAGAACACGATACTTGGATTTTTTGGATTCCAAATTCAAATTTTTTTGCAAATATGAGTACCTTGTGTCCTCCTTGTCACTCCTATGTGTCTGTAGATGCCAAATCTTCCTTCAAACCCGCGATATTGCACTCACGATACTTGGCACAGGTTTCGTCATGTCCGGGGTTGATCACTCAATTTTTTGGGTATTTTGGTAGTATTTCTCCAGCGTTTCCGCTCTGCACCCCCTCTAAGCTTCTTGATCTTAGCCACAAATGAAAAATGAGGTGAATGTACTCTAGAAAATGACAAAAATTGAGAAGATGAAGGTGGATGAAGATTCTTGGCAGTCAAGGAACTGAAGGACTCACAAGACAAGGAAGTCAACGAAGGGAGTCGGAGCGAAGAGAAGGTACAAGCAGACAAAGTAGTCAAAGAAGATCTGGCAAGTAGGCCATCTAAATTTTTCATGCATCAAAGAGGTGGGCACACAAGAAGAAGGAGCAAGTAGGGAGCTCCAGGAAATGTATGTCAAAATATTAGAAGAAATCCCTACAAAAATAGTGATTTTCATCACTAAAATCCATTGTAAATTCCATTTCATATTTTTGTAGCTCCATTTTGTGCAAGCCAAGGAGTCCTTGAGCTTGAGGATCTTTAGAAGTACCTATCTATCAGTTTTCACATTTTTTAGACTCCGTTTCAACCTCCAAATAGGCGAGAGAACCTAATTTTTAACTAGGCTGGACATTAGGTCTAGACAAGGCCAAAAACTAGTCAAAAACTATAAATAGAGCTAGAGAGCTCATTTTTGAGGTTAGCTTGTAATAGATTTGAACTTGTATTAGCATTTTTTAAGTAATCTAAAAGAACTCCATTGTCTTTCTCTTTGTCTTGCCGTGTCGCGTGTGTGTGTATGTGTGTGCATGTTGGTGTGCTTCTCACTCACGCACTTGTGCCTTCACTTGCTCGAGGTCATCATACCATCCTCACGTCATCCTGGATTGACATTCAAGGAGGTGCTACTCATCAGTGAGCTACACCAAATTTTGGCACCGTTGCCGGGGATCGAGCTTTGAGGACGAGCGTGTGATGGTAAGACGTAGAGTTGTGATGTTGGTGTTGTAGGTAATCTCTTTGCTTTTTCTTCTTTTTCTCTTTTTTACCTCACCATCATCATCCTCACCATATCCAATCTCCATCTCCATCATCGCAAAAATTTCAGTTTTTGATCATATCACCTTCCACCTCCCATTTCCCTCATTCCACTTGTGAGAGAGAGCGAGCGAGCGACTTGTGTGCTTGGATTTTTTGCTTGTTTCTTTAGCACTCTTGCAGGTTGCTGCTGTATTACCCTGTCCAGCAGGCTACGCAGGTACGGACAAGCTCGAAATTGTCTCTGTGTCGCCGACATCTGTCGATCGCGATCGACAGAAAAATCGCCTATTTGGTAAAACAAAGTACACCATAATGATGCACATGATGAGCACATCCTAAATCACTAAACACAGTAAAAACATTCCGTGACCTTCTGTCAATCACGATTGACACCATCGATCGCGATTGACACCGTCGATCGCGATTGACACCGTCGATCGCGATTGACACCGTCGATCGCGATCGACAGCCACGATCGACAGACCCTGTCAATCGCGACCGACAGACGTGTCGATCGCGACCAACAGATTGCCGCGTAGGATTCAGTCAATCGCGATTGACACTGTCGATCGCGACCAACTGAAATTTGACGATTGACACCAAAACTCGCATTGCCACGTGTCCATCGCGATGGACACATCCCTGATTGACTAAAATCACGACGAAAATCTCGAAAAAAGTGTCGATCGTGATTGACACCATCGATCGCGATTGACAAGACTCACGACCGACTCTGTCGATCGCGATTGACACTGTCAATCGCGACCGACGTGTCGATCGTGACCGACAGGCCCCGACGGACACGTCTGTCAATCGTGATTGACAGACCTGTCGATCGCGATTGACAGGCTTTTTTGGCCAATTTTCTAGGGTTTATCTTATTTGATTTTGGGGTAAATTCTAGGCATATTTATCAAGCAAATAGTGATTTGTGAGGTTCCGACACTTGTAACTTGAAAGAAAATCTTGTTTTCTTGATGACCTGTTTTAACCCTAGATCCCTGAACTGTCATATCTTCCTCATACGAAATCTGATTGCTGTGATTCTTGTTTTGTTGGAAAGCTCGCGGGGAGTACAACCAAAACTTCCACTGGTTACGATAAAATTAATATCAAGATTATTAGCCATAGTATTCTTAAGTGGACTATACCTAGGGGGAAGAAAGAGCTAAGGGGTCTTCAGGATTGTTTGCCCTAAAGCCAAAAGAACAGTGATCTTTGAATTACATGAATGAAAGTGATTTTTTGTGTCCTTTGAATCTAATTCTTGAGCTAACTTTGGGACTTTTACAGGTCCACCGGGAGCACTAGAAGGCATCCAAAGCAAGGGGTAATCTGCAAGCTTGAGAACTGGGTTCTTGAGCACCAAAGAGCACGAGATCTGCAAGAGAGGTTGGAATATTCTCAATGCGCTCTGTCCATTTCTAGCTTAGGCTAAGTGCGAGTAGTGCTAGAAGTAAGTCAGAGCAACGATAGGCACGAGACAAGTCAATACTATCTATGAAATCAAGTTCAAGTCAAGAGATAACCTGTGTGTCACCGACAACTTTAAAGGAAAAGAACCTAACGTGAGACGATCAACATTCAAGCGTGGAAAGTAACTCAAGTGTTCCTGACGACGTGATATCAGACAAGATCATAAACACGATAATCAACTAAAAAGAATCAAGTGACTGATACAAAAGAACTCAGTAACGAGGTTGTACCTTGGGTAAAAATTGGGATAGCTAAGCTAAGCATATGAACCTTAGATCAGTACGACACCTAGGAAGAGATAGACAGAGTCTTAGATCTTCAGAGGCTAGTGTCAATCATACTGCTAGGTCTTGGGCCCAGCAGTTGAGCCATTATTCGCACTACCCTAGCTCTGAAACTAGTGAGTCACAGATGTCCCACGGTATGGAGAGACCTACAGGAAGTTCAGGTGTGCCATACTTACATAGGGTAGAAGGCCCCTACAAGACGCAGCTAGAATACCTTAGGACCAACCGATTAGGTGCTAGCATCTATGAGGACGGCCTAGGAAGATCTGTGGTCCAGATCAAAAACCCAGATCAATCCATTGGACTAGAGCACCCAGCTTTCAAGTTTGAAAATGGAGCATACTTGGACAAAGAAGGAACAATATATGTAGTCACCAGTCATCCAGATAGGACAAACAAATTCGGAAATGTGATCCCAGAAGCGGACTTAGGAGACCTAGAGCAAGGAAACATGGGTGTAGAACCTAGAACCCCTCGAGGCAAATCAGTTCTCACTAGGATTATCACACCAGAGTGGATTCCCCAAGACAATAAGAGCATAGATCTCCTCCTGAACTGAGAAACTGATGAAGCCTTTTGGAGGTATAAGTCTAATCAGCCGAATGAGGTAGGAACAATCATGATATATGAGTTCAAAGATCCTGATAACCCAGGCAGAGTGACCTACTTAGATCACGCTTCAGAGAGGATCTTTGTGGTTACAAAAAATGATAGGCATGCTTACACTTGGAAAGGTGAATTTATTTTCCCTCAACCAAGTGTCCTTTGGTCACCCAGGAGCTAGAACGTCCCAAGCTCATGGAGCTCAAAGAGACAGACATAGAGATAGACCGGAGGTAAGCTTTGCCAACCTAGTGGGAAGAGAAAGAAGGAGAACAGAAACAAATAGAGTGGAACCTAAGGGACTTAGAGCCCTAAGGAACCAAAGGAATGTGGATGAATTCCCTCTACCGAGACCTAGAGAGCACACGAGGACTTTGAGACTGACCCAGTTAGTTAAGTCCATGAAGAACTACTTTGATGGCACAGGGGACCCATATGATCATGTGGCTGAGTTTAGGCAAGTCTTGAGAGCTGAACAAGTTGAGGACCTATTCACGCAGTATAATGCCTTTGGTCTAACCCTTAGGAACACAGCCCTTACATGGTTTCAATCATTGAATGAGAGACAGTTCAGGAGCATAGACCAACTCCTAGAGGCTTTCATCATTGAATTCTCTAAAAGTGGCATAAGGCATAATACTTTCTCATTGATACATAGCTTCAAGCAGACCCCTCAAGAGATCGTGAGACTTGCAGGAAGAAGATTTAGGCAATATCTTGAGAGATGCCCTGTTCTTGAGTTACCCACACCAGCCAAACAAGTGGCTTTATTCTTGGATGGATTGCTAAGTACCAAATTGAGGTCATATGTGTACTTGAAGGACCCTAGGACTATAGAAGAGTGTGTACGCATGTGCATCGACATCGAGGATAACCTAAGAGAAGAGTTAGAGCTTTCCAAAATCTACAGAGATTCTGATAGTGCCTCTAGTCTCTCTTCCTCGCAATCCACATCAATTGAGGAACTTGCGGAGAAAGTAGCTCAAAAACTAGGTGTCACTAGCAAACAAATCCCAAGGTTTGCCCCAGTAAAGAGGTGCTATACGTGCGATGGTGACCACATGGCGAACGTATGTCCCATCATGGCTCAACCCCAAGTGAACCCTAGTAGCCAATATTGCACCATAGAACCTACCCTCAGCCTATCCACAACAGGGAAGATACCAGAACCAGTACCCTCCACAGCAATATGGTAGACCACACCAATCCTATCAACAACCCTACCAAAACCAACAAAGGCCTCAACATGTGTTAGCTCAACAGCCTCCAACCCCAGCTAATGTGATTCCTGTAAAGTATGCAGCGGCTGAGGAAAATTTGAACAGAGCCATAGTCCCAGTGACTCCATTGCTTTCAGAAAGTGACTCGAGTCATCATAGTTTTGATTCCACTCACATAAATAGTCCACAGGCTTACTACATGCAGTCTCCTCAACATGGTGAGTCATATTATAGTGAAGAACCGAGTGAACCGAGTTGGGAGTCAAATTACGCAAACGTCATGTATACAAACCCCAACCCCAGACCTCAACCTAGGCAAGCAAGACCCCCATTCCCTAGAGGATCATGCTACAGATGTCAAGGAGATCACCTCATTCGTGACTACCCCTTACCTCCATCTACACAACCCCAGTTAGTGACAATCCAAGGCTTTTGCCGAGATTGTGGAAAGGAGCATCTCTTATGAGATTGCCCAAAGAATCCCAATAATATGCCAAAAATCACTCCTATCAATGTTATTGGGTTAGTAGTAGACTCTACAGGAAGTGTGACTTCCACCGCACTAGTGCAAGAAGTCACTAGAGCTCAAGCATTGCAGCAAAACCAAGGGGTAAGCCAGGAAAAGAGCTCAGATGTTAGTGAAACAGAGAGTATGACCAAGAAACGGACTAGAGCTTGGAGAGATAGTCGAGAAAGGATGAAAAGGCAGTGGGCTAAGAAGATGAGTGAACTCGAGGAAAGTCTAAGAGAAACAAAAGCCAGAATAGTTGAACTTACATCTCAAACCCCCTCTCACACTACCCCACCTCCACCATTCCCATCTCCATCCGACCCACCACCTTCCAACCCGCCTCATGCTACTCCACCACCCCCTAGAGTAGGATCAGTCTTAGCAGATCCCACTCCCGAGGACCTAAACATGATGCTCAAGGCATATCAGGCCAGGATCCAAGAAGGGCCAAACGTGACGGATCACGAAAAGTGTTACCCTAGAGCAGAACTAGAGCTTGAACGAACCAAAATTTGTGCTAAGATGGTGGAATTGGCCCAAACCATGTTTGAAGCCAGTCGCCTCTTTAACATCTCTAGTTCAGCTAAGATGCAGTTGCACTTTGATGGTCTGCTAGAAAGATTGGAGAGGCTAATTGCACAATCAAAAAAGGAACCCACCCCTCCAAGTAAGGGCAAGGCAAGTAAGAGGGTAAGCCTTCCTGCCCAGGAAGCCTATGTGCCCAACTCCACAAAGCCAGACACATCTTCTTCTATGAATTGGTTCACACCAGAATTCCTACGAGAGATTCAAGAAGACAAATGGGCTAAAGAAAGTGAAGTCCCTCCTCCCATTAAACTTGTGGATGATGCACACGACCAATTCCCACAAGACATCTCATCCATTTATGAAGAGCAGGAGAGCACTCAATCTCAGGAGAGATTAGACTTCGAATCTAATTCCATACAAGAACTACCCCATTTCACAGGCCCATGGGAGGCAAAGTCCACGTGTATGAGAGCACCCACGATCATGGTATGAAATGAAGACTCAGTCATACCTAGGAACACGGAGGTAGTAAAGAATACTAAAGTGCAATGTAATCTCACTTTAGAAGAGTTACTCAAGGTTAGGCCAGAGCTATGGAAACATGTAGCCAAACAAGTACCAGAGATAGCAAAACCTCATTCCCAGGTAGGATCTCATCGCACAATGCCAGAGATACCTTTGGACAAGATAGGAGACATGAGCGAAGGAGAAGAAGGAAACACCTATCTTCCCATCACACATCAAGGATACACAACCAAGGCAATTCTCGACTCGGGTGCAAGAGTTGCAATTGCTACCACCTCCTTATGGAAACGTTGGGACAAACCAGCACTCAGGCCCACGAGGATAAAACTGCAAATGGCTGATGGTCACATAGAAAGACCCTTAGGCTTGCTAGAAGGAATAACTCTCACTTCTTGTGGTGTAGAATTTGAGCACACATTTGCTATATGTGACTTTAGCAAAAATCATGCCTATGAGATGATTTTGGGAAGACCATTTATGCGACAGTTGCAAGTGGTACAGGATTGGGGAACCAATTCCTTTTATTTGCAACACTTAGGTGTCATGACCAAGGTTAATCTCAAAGACTACTCTCATAGAGATGTCCCTCCTATCCAATGGAATCCGATCCATAGAGCTAAAGATGATACCGAGTCGGTGCATTCCATAGGATCAGGATCCTCATGGATGCATGAAGACACTCACTTATGGATGTGTAAAGTGGCAGTAAAAGAAGAGAAGAGAGAAAAAGCAAGAGAAGTAGGTGCGAAAGAGACACATAGATCAATTCAAGACCCAGCCTATGCACCTGTTGTATTCCCTGATGAAGAATTTGAACCTCACGGCTGGGCAGAAATTTTAGCAACAATGGATCTAGCCATCAATGAAGAACAATGGACACCTCATTGTGACGAGGATGGCTATGACATTTCAGTCTTCTCCATAGAGCCCATCATGGGAGAGGCAGTTCTAGAAGAATGCGAACCTAGCCCTGATGTATTTGAGGATGCAAGTGACTCCGATCTAGAGTCAATCATTATGGACCCACCTTTTGCATTAGATGAAGAATACTTCTATGAAATAGAATTTCAACCCCAGAGACACGGAGAGCTTACAAATGATGTAAGGTTAGCCACACAAGTGACCCCTAAGGATGAAGGAAAGAAAAGAAAGAAGAGACAAGTCACACCAGAAGAGGAAGAATCTTTGTTTGAGGTCCCTGAAAACTTTAAAAAGTATGAGATGGACGATAGAAGAGTCATGGTAAGGATGCCAAGACGTGAGGCTCAATCAAGAGAGGCCTATGATAACAAAGAAACCACCAAGAAAATAGTTGTAGCCATTGAAGAAGGAGAAGAACGATGCACGTACATAGGCCATGACCTAACAGAAGAAGAAGAGCATGAGCTAATAGCTTTGCTAAGAGAATACAGAGATGTATTTGCTTGGAGTTACAAGGACTTGAAGGGTGTTGACCCAGACATATGCTCACACACAATTCCCATGACCTCAGACGCGAAACCCTCTAAACAGAAGCCATATACATATAACGATAATTATGCTACTAAGATCAAAGAGGAGATAGATAGACTGGTAGAAGCTGGATTCATCTATGAAATTGAGCACACCGAGTGGGTATCCCCCATTGTAGTGGTGCCCAAGAAGAATGGAAAGCTACGTGTGTGCATTAACTTGAAGAAGGTTAATGCGGCCACTATTCGAGACAACTATCCACTTTCTATCACTGAGCATCTGCTAGAAAGAGTAGCAGGAAAGGAAGTGTACAGCTTCCTTGATGGATTTTCGGGCTACAATCAGGCAGCCATTGCTCCGGAAGACCAGCATAAGACAGCTTTTGCCACAGAATGGGGCATATTCGCCTTTAGGGTAATGCCATTTGGGCTTACCAATGCTCCTGCAACCTTCCAAAGATTGATGTGTCACGTGTTTAAAGAGTTCTTGAGGAAGAATTTAGAGGTCTATGTTGATGATCTCTGTGCTCATTCCAACATTAGACAGGCACATATACCAGAACTCAGGCAAATCTTTGATAAATGTAGGGAGTATCAAGTCTACTTGAACCCAGAAAAGTGTGTATTCATGGTCAGGCAAGGAAAGATTCTAGGACATATAGTGTCAAAGAATGGCATATCCACTGATGAAGAGAAAGTAAAAGTCATAGCAGAGTTACCTAGGCCAAAGAATATCAAGGAAGTACAAGCTTTCATGGGGCATTGTGGCTATTATCGATGCTTTATACACATGTACGCCATCATTGCCAAGCCACTGTACGGCCTTTTGACCAACTTTGAGTGGACTAATGAATGTGAGGACACTCTTTGTCAAGTGTCCATAGTGCCAGATTGGAGTGAACCACTAGTAGCCTTCCTGAGAATGAAAACATTCCCTCAGGATATGACCCTGACGAGACAAAGAAGCCTAGAACAAGAAGCCCTAGATTACTCACTCATTGGTGATAATCTATACAAGCGCGGTAAAGATGGTTACCTGAGACTATGTGTCGATGAGAGTGAATATATCAAGATCTTGGAAGATGCTCACCAAGGTGTAGCAGGAGGACACTTTGGACCAGATCGGGTGATCAAGGCAATCCTATTTGCAAGATTATGGTGGCCGACCCTTCACATGGATGCACATACCTATGTGAAGAGGTGTGATGTTTGTCAGGGAAGTCAGTATCCTATACGCAAAGATGAGATGCCACTAAAGCCTATGATGGGTGGACGTGCATTCTCTAAGTGGGGAATAGACTTTGTTGGCCCTATTAATCCCCCAGCCAAGGGTTCGCATGCAGAGTACATTATTGTGGCTACAGACTATCTAACCAAGTGGGTAGAGGTAAGAGCTACGACAAAGAATGATGCTCAGACGACCGCTAAGTTCTTATTTGAGAATGTGTTCACTAGATACGGGCTACCCATAGAGCTAGTAAGTGATACAGGCACCCATTTCTTGAATGAAGTTATTGAAAGGCTTCTCCAAGAATTCTTGATAGTACACAAGAAGTCTGCTCCCTATCACCCACAAGCTAATGGGCAAGCCGAAAGCACAAACAAGATTCTATGCAATGTGCTTACCAAATTAGTGAATAATAAACACTCTGATTGGGACAAACAGCTACACCATGCTGTTTGGGCATACCGAGTTGCCTACAAAACGGTACTCCAAGCCACTCCTTTTCAGATGGTGTTTGGCCAAAACGCAGTGCTACCATTGGACTTCTTGATACCTACACTAAAGGTAGCACAGGAGCATGAGTGGACTGGCCATGAGCTCTCCTCTAGGATCTTTGATCTTGAGCGATTAGTAGAAACAAGACTAAGGGCTGCTGCAGGGATATATGCAGCTAAGAAATGACAGAAAGCGTACTTTGATGCCCATGTTAAGGATAAAGGCTTGAAGGCCGGAGACTTAGTTTTGGTGTATACCCTGAAACAACATACCCGGCAATTAGAGAAGCGTGGCTATGGACCTATGATCATAAATAGGATCTCAACAAGTGGAGCAGTACAACTAGCCACATTAGAAGGCGATATTCTACCTAGCTACATAAGCGGGTGCAGAGTCAAGTTATATCAGGAACCTCTGACTGAAGAGATGCTAAATCGACTCAACGTTGCCAAGAGACGCAAAGAGGAAGAAAAGCGAATTCGAGAAGAAGCTCAAGCAGAAGCTTTAGAACGCATCAGAAGAATGAAGTTGAGACGACAGGGTAGGGATCAGCCCAGGGCAAATGACTATGCGGTCCCAAGATATCATATGGCAATGTGTGAAGCTTCAGGTATTAGATCTCATAGAATAATTGATCGGCGTCCTTTTGTGACCTTAGAGCTAGGACAAGGCATTAGTGCAAAAACGGTGTGAGCATTGATTGACTCAGGTGCAGCCACTAGTGCGGTGAGACTCTCTTACTGTCAAGAATTGAAATTAAAGTCAATCCTATAGAAGCATATCTCATAGGATTGGGAGGTGTGGAAACCCCTTGCATGGGCGAGGTGGAGCTTCCCCTCCACATTCAAGATGTCTTGATGACAGTGAAAGTACTAGTGTGTCAAGATGAGGACCTCACTGAGCCTCTGGTTTTGGGTCAAGACTGGATCTATGACCATGCAGTCAATTTAAACCTAAGAAGTGGACTTCTTCAGGTTTGTGTCAATGAGAAGCGCATTACAATTGAGTTAGAAAGTGAAGCACTCAAGGAATTAGGCAAGGCACACACTCCTGGTCCTTCAAGGAG
The DNA here is from genome assembly GCA_020310875.1 of Ceratopteris richardii. Taxonomy (NCBI): domain Eukaryota; kingdom Viridiplantae; phylum Streptophyta; class Polypodiopsida; order Polypodiales; family Pteridaceae; genus Ceratopteris; species Ceratopteris richardii. The sequence continues at coordinate 24,087,312 of CM035427.1, forward strand.
TACACATGAAGATGACCATGCTGTTCTTGTCCAAAACTATGTGATGCAGAGGAATGATGATCTCAATAAAGAAGTCAAGGACACAACGGAACTCCCTTCTTTTCCAAAGGCTGGAGGGATGCAGCAACCTACGGCAGATCAAATACATAAGATTACCTATGCTGGAGGCCAAAAGAACGTGAGAAGCAGGATGTCTCAGCCATTGAAACAAGTGTGGGTGCGGAAAGGCGAACAGCCTGTTGTGATCAAGCCAACCACACGGGCAAAAATTCTTATTAGTAATCAACAACATGACACTAATAAGAAGTCTTTCAGAAATTTGTCTGCGAAAATGAAGTCTATCTGGGTACCCAAGATGTCGATGAAGGCTAGCCCACAATCAAGACAAATTTGGGTGCCTAAGGCTTGCTTGCGGGCTCAAATAGCTACACAGAGGCCACACCCTGTACAACATGGTTCACTCACTCGAACATCTGATACCCATTCTTACACATAATGCACGAACACATATTCTTCCATGGGCACAAGTAGAATCACTTGTAAATGGGTCCCTTAAAAGCCTCATTTCCAAGCAGACACTCTTATAAAGCCCTTCAGAGTTACCACAAAATCAAGACCAACAGCCATTTTGTTTGTTTGGCAGCCCAAAACGTGTAATAAACCCCCCGACCCTCATTTGTAAATTCATCCCCACTTACTAACTACATCACTCATACACCGCACTCTTCCATTTAGCTCTTAGGATTATCCATTCCCTAACTACACACATGATTACCGAGCACTTGTTGACCTACTAACCTCTCACTAAAATCATGTTAATGTTGTAACGGGGACACATGTGTTGAGATATCAAGCTCAACATGTGATGATCCAGGATGACACGTACCAGTTTTTCATTTCTCTGACATGTATAGTGGTCATACCGATATATGTCAGGGATACTTCATTGAGCTTTATTAGATTTATCTACCGAGAGTGATGGCACATTTGTTTCTTGCCAGCTCACTCATTCGCGGATATTAGGTTTTTCCTTATGTACTGATCTTTATATATTGCACTTGTTGTATTCTTGTTTTGAGGTCATTCTTGTACATTCCTTTTATGTAATAGAAGAAGAAGAAGAAGATCATTATTCCTTGCCTCAATCTATGTGTGTGCTTCTCCTTGAGAGTGAGAGTGTGTGTGTGAGCTCTCTTCCTTATCTTCTTCCTCGTGACAACATGAACGCTTGGTGTCCGTTTGCAATGTTAACATTCCTTTGTATATTCTCACAGAACTGGTGACCAGTTTCCTCGATATGGCCGAGGTAGGAACTAGCTCCCAGGCAGGCACCAACCCTCAAATTGTGGATTTTGAAAGTCTTCCTATTGAGGAGGAATTGAAGGAGCGTCCAGTGGCATTGAGAGTGTTACATGCCATACCGATGCAGAATCCTCCACAGGGGCACACAATGCCAGTCAGTAAAAACTCACATTGGTTCAGTGACGTGGCAGGACCTCTGGGAGAAGGCACTTACCTATGGGAGGCAGAGATAGAGTTCAACGGGCACTAGGGCAGGTATCATTTCTTCACCAGGGAATTTGAAAGACTTCAAAATAATGAAGGGCTGAAACCGATATGGAAGAAAGCGGGACTATACGATTACTTCAAAGCCCAGTTGCCAAAGCCCGACTTTCTTAGATGCTCGTATTTAATTAGCACCCTCACTTCGAGCAAAGAGAAAAAGGGATACAGCACCTTTGTCCTCCCATCTCTCACAAGGGGCAATGAGTTGAAGCGGTTCAAATTGACAAATAATTTGGTAAGAGAAGCCCTCGACATGAAAGGTATGCATATCCCCACCAAAAAAGAGACAATGGTCCCAGATAACATGAAGAACAAGAATCTGACGAAACTAAAAGACATGGTGGCAATGACACCGACTATTACCATTCACTTGCGAATGGTCATGCAGCATTTCGCATTCCCCGCTCAAGAGAGGTTCACAATCCCACCCAAGAAGATATGGTTTAGTCTATATTTAGCAGACGCCTTCGATCTAACAATCAACATGCGTCACTGGATTATTGACCAAATCCACTTGGCACATCAACGGTGGTATAAGAAGCAAAAATCGGTACTGTATGGATGTTGTGCTCTCACAAGGATCGTTTACAGGTGCTTGGCATATGATATGCCAATCCAATGTGCGCTTGTGTGGACCAGGGTGCAAGAATTTCAACGCAGACTATCAACCGCAGGGCCTCCATCCAAGAAAATGAGAGGTGCAGTTCAGATGCCTTGTGAACAGGCCCGAGGTGCTACATTGACACCAGAAACCACCCCATGGCTTCCCAGGCGAGTGCAACCATTCACTATAAGGTTACCAAGGCACAGCACAGAAGGCCCAAACCTAGTGTTTCCACCAGTACCAACTGACTTAGAGTTCCCTCATGGCTTTACATTGGAAGATCTAACGGATGAGGAGGTGGCCAGAAGATGTGGGTGTACTTCCTTCACAAAGGCTCAATGACTATAGCAAGAAGATGTGGGTGTACTTCCTTCACAAAGGCTCAATCTTTTTGGTAAGTTTAAAGAATGGTTTTAACTTGTTGAAACTGAAACAAGTAAGAAAATCAAGAAATTCAAGACAGATGATGGTAGTGAGTTTACATCACCAGAGTTTAAATATTTTTTCAAGAGTAAAGGAATCAAGCATCGACCCTAATGGCACATAGCCCTCAACAAAATGGTGTTGCAAAATTTTGGAATCAAACGATCATGAAGATGGCAAGGTTCATGTCAAATTGAAAGGGTTTGGAAAATCAATTTTGGGACGTATAGGCTATCAACACTACTATCTACATCTTGAATTGAAGTTACACCAAGACACTTGATGGAAATACTCCACAAGAAACCTACATTGGAAAGCCATCTATTTCCCATTTCAAAGTATTTGGAAGTGAATTTTATGAACATGTTCCAGATAGGGAGAGAAAATAGACTTCAACCAAAAAGCATCAAATGTATCTTCTTAAGGTATAGCAATGATAAGAAGACTTATAAGTTGTATGAACCTGAGGCTAAGAAGATCATGGAAATTTGTGATGTGGTGTTTAAGGAGGAACAACCACATGCAGTGGAGGAGGAAAAAGAGCTTCCACTTTGTCATCAGGCAAAGGGGCAATCCACTATAAACTTGGCCCAAGAGTTATCCCTTCTACACAAGAGAAGGTAGCATCATCTTCAGATGACGATTTTGAAAGTTACCAACGTGTCATTACCCACGCGGAAAAGCCATTGCCACATTGGGCGAGGGAGCTCTATGATTTTGCAAATCCAATCACACAATCACTAAAACAAATTGCCGATGGACCAAGACAATCATACAGAATAGAGAAGTAGAGATGTGCAAGTGCCCATATTGTAAATACAACCTTGATGTCTAAGTTCATTCAAGAACAAGAAAAGGAACCAACCAATGTGGAAGAGGTCTCCGATAGCTGCCATGTGAAAGAAGTACAACAATATCATGAAGAATGGAACTTGCGAGCTAGTGGATCGACCCCCTAAGCATAAAGTCATTGGTAGCAAGTGGGTTCAAAAGATAAAGGAGAAGGCTGATGGTACTTTGGAAAAGTAAAAAGGAAGAATTGTTGCACAAGGCTACTCACAAGTTGAAGGGATTGATTTTTGTGAGTCATTTGCCTTGACTATAGGGATGACTAATGTCCGAGTAGTACTAGTTGCGGATGCACATAAACAATGGCCAGTCTAACACATGGGTATCAAATCAACATTCTTGAATGGAGACCTCAAGGAGGAGGTATATGTGTATCAACCCCCATGACTTGAGGCTCCCCATTTAGATAACAAGGTATGTAGGCTGAAGAAAGCATTATATGGGTTGAAACAAGCCCCTAGTGCATGGTACTAATGGATAGATAATTATCTCTTGGATCTAGGTTTCAAAAGACATGCTTCTGATGCTAACTTGTATGTTCGAAAGAGAGGAGGGAATCAAAAAATTGTGATTTTACTCTATGTAGATGACCTTGTGATTACAAGAAAGGATGATGCTCTCCTTCAACAAACAAAAGATGCCTTGAGTTTAGAATTTTACATGACAGACTCAGGCTTAATGCATTATTTCTGAGAACTTGAAGTATGATAGGAATGGGGGAGAATTTTCATCTCTTAACAAAAGTATGCAAGAGAAATTTTGAAGGCATTCGGCATGGCGGATTGCAATGATATTTCTATACCTATGGAGATGATAAAAAAATTATCGATTGAAGATACTTCACCTCCATCGGATATTGGAAGATACACGAAACTAGTTGGAAGTCTCATCTACTTATCTAATAATAGACCAGATATATCCTATGTTGTTAGAGTAACAAGCATGTTCTATTGAAGATATATCACCTAGGGAGGTAAATAAAATAAGATAAAATAAAATCTACTGGAGATACTTCACCTCCATCGGATATTTGAAGATACACGAAACTAGTTGGAAGTGTCATCTACTTATGTAATAACAAACTAGATATCTCCTATGTTGTTAGAATAATAAGCAATTTCTTTAAATAAGCCTTGCCAAACACATTGGAAGGTATGTAGATACTTAGGCATGTGGAAGGAACCATTGATTATGGTACTCTCTATGAAGAATTCTCATCTTTGATTGGATATTGTGAATCAAATTGGTCAAGAGATATTGACCACAAAATTAGTTTTTGGATATTAAATTTCTTTAGATCTTGGATTTTCTCTTATATCAATAAGAAGCAACTGATTGTAGCATTATCTTCTACTAAAGCTGAGTATAAAGTGGCATGTGTTGCATTATGTAAAGCAATATGGTTAACGAGGATCCTATGGCACATAGGAATACAAGGATAGGAGGCTACATGGTTGAAGTGTGACAACCAAAGTTACATGGCCATCGCCAAGTACCCTGTTTTCTATGCACATACCAAGCACATAGAAATTCAATATCACTATGTGTGAGTTTATTGAGGATGGGGTCATGAAGATAACCTATTGTCCAATTGAAGAAAATGGAGTAGAAATATTCACCAAGGCTCTTGGAAGAGAGCAACTTCATCGACACTTTCCAAAGCTTGGCATTGGACCAAGGAGGTAGTTCACTGCAAGGTGTACATTGAGTTGTGTATCACTTTTAAATCCTAGTCATAATAATTTTTTGAAGACTCTTTCAAATGAATATTGAAAAGATTTCAAAGATATCATCTTTTTAAATCACTAATTTGTCCTTTCAAGGAAGATCTCTAATTGTGAGAACTATGAACTATTCGAAGCTTTAAACAACTTTGCGAAGAAAATGGAAGGGATGAAGAAGAGATAAATTGCAGAGTTGAAAGGTACCCTAAATACCATGCATGTGTGTTATGAGTAAAGGACTAATTCTCAAATTGTAAGAGTTGTTTGCCATTTTCTTCATATTACAAATTTGATGTGCAATTCAATTGTTATCTTGGAATTTAGGTGCTTAATTACACCACAAGATAATACCAATTTTGAGAAAAACTAGCTCTGTTATCACATGAAATAATGATGATATTTCAAAGTGCATCTAGAAAAAGAAATAATTAAGAGCCCATCTTTAAGAGTAAGTCGACAACTCAAGTTGTAATCTTTAAGAGTAAATCAACTCAAGTTGTAAATGAAAATGAGATTTGGTAAGAAGAAAATTTCACTTTGACGTGAGCATCATAACTCTTCTTCAATGGAGATAACTTACAAGTCCAAGTAGTATAGGTCTCACTTCATTAGACTTAATTATACTAGAAGTTTTGATCCCAAGGTAAAAGCTAAAATTATATACATGGAAGTGGAAGCACAAGTTGGATGATATGGGATGTCTAGGCTTACACTACCACTAAAGTGGATTCAGTGGTATGGGATGCTAGAGTTATGGATAATCAAAACTTCAACTATGGGATACATGTTCAGTGAGCTTGGAAAAAAGACATGAAAAACTATAAATAGTTCTTTTAGTCAACAAAATTAATGAATAGGTTAGAAATAAATAAACCCTTTCAGACTATGACAAAGAGTGATGGAAAGAGTGCCTTTCACTATGCTCTCAGGTAGTTTTTTAAGAGAAAATTTCTTAAGGTGATGGAAGAGTCCCTGTAACTTATGTGTTGGAGTTAGATGTTTGCAAAAGCACACAAGCAACACAAGGAAGAAGAAGAAGCTTGAAGCACAACACACAATACTGACCACTAGAATGTACAAAGATAAGAGACTTGTTCGGGCAATAGGTGTATATACAAGCAGGGGGGGAACTCCTAAAGAGGGAAAAAAGTGCCCTGGCGGTCCTAGTGTGTTCACACACATCACTACCTAGATATATCAAGAAATCATGCCTAGGAGTGATGCAATGAATAAGGAGCTGGCACTCATGTATAAGGAAGTGCCAAGCTATGTGGAATCAATCCATAAAAGGAAGTAAGCCTAAAACTTTGCAAAAAGCTCCAAACTTGTCCTTAGGCAGAGCCTTCGTGAAAAGGTCTGCAATGTTCTCCTGCATGGTCACATATGCCAAGCTAATCTCTCCAGCAGAGAACCTCTCCCTGATATGATGATAATGCACCTCAATGTGCTTAGTGCAAGCATGGAACACAGGGTTCCTCACAACTGCCAATGCACTCTGACTGTCAGTGAAGATGGTGGTGGCAGAAGACTGACCAACACCCAAATCAACCATAAGGCGTCTGAACCAAACACACTCAATAGTTGTTGTGAAAGCTGCCCTATACTCAGCCTCACAACTGGAAGTGGCCATAGTAGGATGATTCTTGCTCAACCAAGATAAACATGAGCTACCAAGCATGAAGCAAAGCCACTAGTGGACATGTGACTGTCATAGCAACTAGCCCAGTCACCGTAAAAAAAATCATAAAAATATGGTGGTAGTGATCCCCACTTTGGATAAAACAATCCAAGTAGATGGGTACCACTCAAGTAGCGAAAGATGTACTTAACAACCTACCAGTGCTTGACACCTGGGCAATGCATAAACTTGCTCATCTGTGAGACAACAAACTAGATATTTGGCCAAGCAATGCATAAGTAAATCAAGCATCCAACAACCTGCTGATAGAGAACAACATCAAATGCATCTCCAACATCGTGAAGACTCAATCTTAAACCTATCTCCATAGGAGTGGAAATAGGCTTATAGTGTTCAAGGCCAAAACACTGCAATAATGTGTCAATATATTTCGTTTGACACAAAGTCATTCCACCATCAACTTGCAAAAAGTGTGCCCAAATAATTATGCAAATGCCCCAAATCAGTCATCTCAAATGAGGCATGCAAATCAGCCTTAAAATCAACAATATGCTTGGCATGAGGACCAATGAGTAGCATGTCATCAACATACGCAACAATGATCAAAAGCACATCATTAGCATGCTTAACATATAAGGTGCTTTTAGTTCGACTATTCTCAAAACCATGTGCAACCAGATAGGCATGTATCTTTTCTATACCAAGCATGTGGTACTTGCTTTAAACCATATAATGCCTTCTTTAACCTGCACACCTGGTTTTCATGCCCTTTTTGCACAAAGCCACGAGGCTGAAAAACATACACTTCTTCATGAAAGTCACCATTCAGAAATCTAGTTTTAATGTCCAACTTATGTACATTCCAACAATGATGAGTTGCAAGTGCATAGATGCTACTAACAGTAGTCATTCGAGAAGTGGGAGCAAAGGTCTCATCAAAATCAATACCTTTTTCCTGTGCATAACCCTTTGCAACAAGCCTAGCCTTATACCTATCAACTATTCCATTAGGCTTGCACTTCAGCTTGTATATCACTTAGTGCCAATGGCCTTCTTGCCAAGAGGCAAGTTACATAAAGACTAGGTACCATTTTTCATGATAGAATCATATTCTGATTGCATTGAATCCATCCAATTTTTAGACATTTTATGCTTCACCAAATGAAATAGGCTCATTCGCAGCATAGAGACTAAAGGTAGCCATAGCATAGCAATATGATGCAAAAGTGGCACTATGAGAGCCGGAACGAGTACCATATGATAGAGGTGCATGTAATTTGCTATCACGCAAAGCCGACACTAGCCATTTTGGCATAGTTTTTGCCTCCTCAATATCCAATCTCTCATCAACAAGTGCATCATGTAAATTTGCATCAGAAATGGAATGATTTGCATCATCACATGAAACCTGTAAAGGCTAAGAAGTTGCCTCATTAGGACCAGCACTAGATTGTCCACCTATAAAAAGAGGTAACAAAGTATCATACATGTCTTTGGAGTTAAAAGATGTCTCCTTCGTATATGAAAATAAAGGTTGAATAGCATCTTCCACAAAAACAACATCACGGCTAACTAAAATGTGTTTAGTCTGTGGATGATACAGACAATAGCCTTTGCTTTAAAAACTGTAAAAAAAAAACATTTCATTGCTTTATCATCCAATTTTTTGCATTGTTGTTTAGGCACTAATGCATATGCCAAACAACCAAAAACACACAAATGAGCAATAGATGGTTTGTGACCATGCCAAGCCTCTTATGGAGTGATAGACTGTAGTGCTTTGGTGGGACACCTATTAAGTACATATGTTACACACATGATAGCCTGAAGCCAAAAACTATGTGGTAAAGCTTGACTCTTGACCATACACCTCACCATCTCCATGAGTGACCTGTTCTTCCATTCAGGAACTCCATTTTGTTGAGGTGTATACGGCACCGTACAGTGATGTTTTATCGCACGTTTAGCTAGAAATGCATTAAAGTTAGAAGACATATATTCCCCTCCTCGATGAGAATGGAGGGTGCCCATTTTACATGTTGATGGATTTTCAGCCAAAACCAAAAAGTTTTTGAAGCACATAAACACTTTGGAGTTTGCTTTCAATGGATATACCCATGCATGCCTAGAAAAATCATCAATGAAAGTCACAAAGTAAAGATAGTTTCCAAAAGAGGGTGTCTGCATAGGACCATAGGCATCATCATTTACAAGATGCAATTTCCTAGTAGCTCAAACTTAACCATCATTTGGAAAGGAGGAGTGTTGCATTTTGCCCAAAATACATCCTTCACGGACATGTTTATCAAGTGCCTCATGTTTGGACAAAGAGGACACCATTTCATATTTCTGCAGGCATAGCAAACTAGCAAAATTTAGATGACCAAAGCATACATGCCAAAGATTTGCATTTGACATAGCGTGAGAACCATGTACTACACATGCTGAATCATTCACAGATCTTTCATAATCTATGAGCTTATATAGCCCACGACATAAAATGCCAGAAGCAATAATCATGTCACCATTTGATAGATCATGAACTATGCATTTGTCATCAACAAATTTCACAACCAAGCCAATGTTGGCTAAAGCTGAAACTAATAGCAGATTCTTCTTGATCCCTGACACAAATAGAGCATGTGACAAAATGAAAGAACTACCATCATTAGTAGTCAGAATGATCTTAGCACTTCCCATGATAGGATAAGAGGCGTTGTTTGTGCATGTGATAGTATTCCTTGTAGGGACAGGCTCAAGTGACGTGAAGAAACTCCACTGCAAGGTAATCTGTTTGGTTGCCCCACTATAAGAATAGCAAACATCTGAGTCTACTGCAAAAAAACATTGCTCATGAGAAGATGGGTCAAAACTGCAAACAGTAGTAAATGCCCATTCATTATTCTATACAAGATTAGTAGACTCGATTTTCAGTGTAGAGGCTTATGCAACAACCATTCCGACCTCTTTTTTCTTTGCCTCTTTAGAAGCTAGTTTTGGACAACTCTTATGACATGACCATTTCCTTTACAATATTTGGAAAACAATTTCTACTTCTTTGATTTCTTCTCATCTTTGTTTTCCTTCTTCAAATGTGTAGCATTTGCAGATTTCTGCTTACTAGTGGATAAGCTCCATTTACCTTTTCCCTTGTGACTAGCCAACCAAGCACATAGTACAAATATCTTTGCCCCAGTGTACAGTGGTAAATGAGCTAGTCTTCACATGTTCTTGTATTCTTCATTAGCTTCTATTCGTGGAAATTTTGTTGTGTCCATAAAACTCACGACATCTTTTCCACCATCGTGATCTTTGTCCATATCATAAAATGTTTCAAGCATTTCTTCCATGTGTTCATTCTGTGTAATGCTATCAGTACCTTGTACTTCTACTTCCCTTTTTGTTCTCTTCTGTCCACAAGAGGTTATCGGAGCAATGTTGTTTGGGTCCACCTACTCACCAGGGGGACCATGCAAATGGTAGTGTAGGTTTTGTAGTTGAATTTTATCAAAGGATCCATATTCTCTAACATGTGTAGTACAGATCTGTTGTTTCCCATAGATTTGATACTTGCACAGAGTGCAAGGACATGCCATTCTCTCCTCCAGATCCAAACTAACCATCTGATACAACATGGACATTTTAGAACATTTGATTTTTCTTACTAAACCTAAAAACTATAATCCTAAAGACCTAAACCTAAAATATGTATAGACCTAAACATATATATTCTAAGTTTTTTTATTTTCTTTTTCTTATATATATATTTAATTTAATTAAAAATGATAAATCCTTATTTTATATATTTGATTGTATATATTTAATTATATATATTTACTTTTATATATATATATTTATTTATCTATATTAAAGACCTAAAAAAACCTAAAACCCTAATCCTAAAGACCTAGACCTAAAACATGTATATGTGTGTATGCATGTGTATATGTATGTATATATGTATATGTATTATATGTGTATATGTGTATATATGTTATGCATGTGTAAAACCCTAAACCCTAATCGTAACGACTTAGACCAAAAAAATGTATATGTGTGTATGCATGTGCATATATATGTGTATTTGTACATATATTATGTGTGTATATGTGTGCATGTCTATATGCATGTGTAAACAACCTAAAAACCCTAATCCTATTTTTATATATTTAATTTGATAAAAAACCTTAAAATCCTAATTCTATATATTTAATTGTATATATTTAATTGAAACACTAGCTATTATGATATTTATTTATCTATACTAAAATCCTATTTTTTTATAGATTTAATTATATATTCTACTTTTTTTAAATTTTTTCTTATATATATTTAATTTAATTAAAAAACAAAAAATCTCTATTTTTATATATTTGATTATATATATATATATATATATATATATATATATATATATATTTATTTATTTATTTATTTATTTATCTATACTAAAGACCTAAAAAATCCTAAACCCCTAATCCTAAACACCTAGACCTAAAACATGTATATGTGTGTATGCATGTGTATATGTATGTATATATGTATATGCATTATATGTGTATATGTGTATATATGTTATGCATGTGTAAAAACCCTAAACCCTTATCGTAACGACTTAGAACAAAAAAATGTATATGTGTGTATGCATATATATATATATATATATATATATATATATATATATATATATATATATATATATATATATATATATATATATATATATATATATATATATATATATATATATATATATATGTATGTGTACATATATTATGTATATGTGTGTATGCATGTGCAAATAGCCTAAAAACCCTAATCCTATTTTTATATATTTAATTTGATAAAAAACCCTAAAATCCTAGTTTTATATATTTAATTATATATACTTAATTAAAGCACTAGCTATTCTGATATTTATTTATCTATAGTAAAATCCTATTTTTTATATAGATTTAATTATATATTCTAATTTTTTTATTTTTGTTTTCTTATATATATTCAATTTAATTAAAAACAACAAATCTTTTTTTTTATATATTGGATTGTATATATTTAATTGTATATATTTAATTTTTTTATATATTTATTTATCTATACTAAAGACCTAAAAAAACCTAAAACCCTAATCCTAAACACCTAGACCTAAAACATGTATATGTGTGTATGCATGTGTATATGTATGTATATTTGTATATGTATTATATGTGTATATGTGTATATATGTTATGCATGTGTAAAAACCCTAAACCCTAATCATAACGAATTAGACCAAAAAAATGTATATGTGTGTATGCATGTGTATATATATGTGGATGTGTACATATATTATGTGTGTATATGTGTATATGTGTGTATGCATGTGTAAAAAGCTGAAAAACCCTAATCCTATTTTTATATATTTGATTTGGTAAGAAAACCCTAAAATCCTAATTTTATATATTTAATTATATATATTTAATTGAAACACTAGCTATTCTAATATTTATTTATCTATAATAAAATTCTATTTTTTTATATAGATTTAATTATATACTCTAATTTTTTTATTTTTTCTTTAAAATATTTAATTTAATTAAAAAATAATAAATCTCTATTTTTATATATTTGATCGTATATATTTAATTATATGTATTTAATTTTTATATATATATTTATTTATCTATACTAAAGACCTAAAAAAACCTAAAACCCTAATCCTAAAGACCTAGACCTAAAACATGTATATGTGTGTATGCATGTGTATATGTATGTATATATGTATATGTATTATATGTGTATATGTGTATATATGTTATGCATGTGTAAAAACCCTAAACTGTAATCGTAATGACTTAGACCAAAAAAATGTATATGTGTGTATGCATTGTCATGAGGAAGGAGATAAGGAAGAGAGCTCACACACACACTCTCACAATCAAAGAAAAGCACACACTCATATTGTGGCAAGGAAGAATGATCTTCTTCTTCTTCTTCTATTACATAAAAAGGAATGTACAAGAATGACCTAAAAAACAAGAATACAAGAAGTGCAATATATAAAGATTAGTACATAAGGAAAAAGCTAATATCCGCGAATGAGTGAGCTAGCAAGAAACAAATGTGCCATCACTCTTGGTAGATAATCTAATAGAAATCAATGAAGTATCCCTGACATATACCGGCGTGACCACTATACATGTCAAAGCATTAGGGGAAAAAATGAACCCTGCATGGGCCTTGTAAGGATCCCTAATTTTTAGGGATTAAGCTTAATTCTGTTCTTGTTTAAGGTGACAAAGTGCATTTAATAGGGCACTTTTTAGTAGGCTGGAGTAGGATTTTTTTTAGGCTTCAGTAGGCCTCTCTCTTTCTTCTTCTAGAGAGAGAGAAAGAGAATCTACTTTCCACATCATCAAACTCGTACATGTATTTGAATAAAAAAATGAGTTTTTTTTTAAGTTTCATTTTCAGTGTATAACTCAAAAGGGCCTATTTTTTAATATATATGTCAGAAGTCACTTTTTTGGGCCCATTATTTGAAGTTTCTTTTAGAAAAAGTATAATTTTCAAACTCCCTCCAAAAGTAAGTGCCACATCATCAAATCCGTGACTATGCTTCCCCCCAAAAAATGACTTTTTTCAAATTTCATCATTTTCAGCCATACACAGTGGAAAATACACTTTAACCCATACACATACAAGAAAACACATTTTTTTAGCAAAACATATGCTTTAGAGTCCCTTGCAACCAGTTTTTCATCTTTGTTTTTGATATTGCTGGTCATTAGCAAAGATGGTGTTGACATATATCACAAACTTCACAGTCAAACGTCCGCATGCTCCTGCATCAACAAGTATCCATGTTCGTGTGCCTAGAGAGTTTGCTCCAAATACACGATGCAACAATGATGCCGATTCTCAAAATGAACGTCGTGCAGCTGGAGAAAAAAGTATTGATCTTTGGGCTCATGGTTCACTATATCCTCTTGATCCAATATCTTCTTACCATCCACAATTCCATAACCTCTCAACTTTACTTCAGTTCATTGGTGCGGGTGAAGCTGGACTATTAGGTTACTGCAAGCGATTATCTGCACATTCACTTGCTACTGCTAAGTATTGGTTCCAACAATATCACATCCATCATATGAGGGTGGTCACTTTAGAAAGCACAATCATATCTTTACAAAAACAACTTGCAGATTTGGAGTAGGATATTGAAGCAAAACAAAGCACAATTTCAAAGTTAACTGCCAATTTCCAGCAGCTGAAAGAGACTCCACTTGGTATGAGACATAGGAAAAGAGCATTGTCATCCTTTGAAGCACTTTCAAAAGGTGGTGGAGCACGCAAACGACGTATATATGCAACAAGGTGAGTATTTGTTTTACTTTTATATGTTTTAATGAAGTTTTGTAATGGAATCTTTCATTGTGTAGGTCATTTATTCAAGACATAACTGCTTCATCAACAACATAAGAACAATTCAAGCTGATGAATAGTTGTATAAACACCAAAGAAATCACTTCTGCTTTAGACTCACGCATAGGAAAGTGTATTAGAGTTGTTGTTGAAGATGAGTTTTCAAAGAAATTAAAAAACCTTATCACAGTGCAAGATGTGCAGGCAATATGTGATGAAGCGGGCATCAGTAGAAATGGGTATACTACAATGTACAGCCTTCTCAGGCAAGCCTTACAATCACAAGGTATTTCTCAAAGTATATTTCCATGCCCATATAAAGTTTCTATCAATAGAAAAACTTCAAATGAGGATGTGGCTCGTACTATTGGACAATATTTATTCATAGAAGAAACTATGCCTGCCTCTGTTTATCATCCAAATATTCCCAAGAAGCAATCAAAAATCCTATCTACACAAGGATTTACTTACACTAAATTCAACAATATATTTGTGGATCTTTAGAAGCTTCAACAAGCAATGGTTCACTTTTATAGTTCAACAATCAAAGATACCCCTACTACATTTTATTTGGTGTTGAAGTTTTATTGCATTCAAGTGTCATATTAAGATAATGTTTTCTCCTTTGTGCAGACTGTAATGTTAAGTTAAAGTTCATACTGAAGCTTGATGAGTGTCAAATCATAAAGGGTCGGTGACTAGAAAGGTTGAGTGACGCTAATGAATGAAATTATGGACCATGCAATGAGTGATGAAACTTTAGGAGGGAGGGATCATTTGACTTACAGTGTGCAATCAGAGATATCTGGTGGTTAGGTGCTATAAAAATTCCCAAAGAAACAAACAATGTTATTTCGTGGATTTTTACTAGGACTCCATGGATTACAGAAGTAATCTCTTCTCAAAGACATGGGCAAAAGCTTTTTGTAGATGATATAGGTGAATTTGAGGTAGAATGGCATTTGGGTGGAGACCTTAAGAGTATAAAATGCATGTTAGGTTGTAAACAAGGAGTATCTTCTCTCTATCCTTGCCCATATTATACACAAGGTTACAAAGGATCTAAGAGACAGTCTAAACCTGCAAGGGCATTGATGAGAGTTGATGACTCTGAAGAAATTGATGAAACAGACTCATCAAATCACAGGGAATGGGAGATATCACTTTTGAGGTGTCCAATGTTACAGGAACCGACTTGTGATAAAATAAGCAATGATTGGAACCCCATTATCCCATTTCCATTAGTCAATGTTCACTTTTGTACTTTGCATGCATTCATGAGGATCTTTGATACGCTTTTGAAGCTCCATGTTGAATATGCATTTGCAATGAAACCACTAGAGAGGTCTACAATAGCAATCCAAAAAATAGAAGATCTTTTGAATTCTATAGGTTGTCATGGTGGCCACGTATCTTTAGTTGTTAAGAAGTATGGTGAGTCTCAAGAGATTTTACAACAAGTTTCAATGACTGGGAAGAAGGCAAGACGTTTCTTTAAAAGAGATGTGAATAGTCAAGATGATGGGAAATGGGAGCTTTGGAAGGACCTCTGTTCAATTACAACAGACAATGATAGTCAGGTTGATCTCATTAACAAGCGAAAGAAGGTTTGGTCATCGTTTGATCAATTGTTACATTTGATGTGTTTGGTTTCCACTAATGCTTCACAACGAGAATTATTCCAAGTGACTTTGAAGGAGTTTACACAGTCATTCATCTTATCTTGGGGAGAAAGCAACATTACACATTACATAGTAAGTTTTCGCTTACATTTTTTTATTTGGTTTTAAACACTATGTGTATATCTTATTGACCAGATCATAGCATATTCTTTTTGCACATGGAGCATATTTTATGAATCGATATGGGTCACTGGACATTTTTAGTACACAAGGAATGGAGAAGTCACATTACAGGGCTAGAGGTGTTTACTTTAAAAACACTCGTCATGGGGGTGGTCTACTCCAATCAAACTATTTAGAAGAAATGTTCAATTGGTTTTTTCGTGCAACATTCGCTAGAAAATATGTAATGGAACGAGCATGTGAGTTACGAATAGCAAAGATTACACGAAAGCTACAACATGATATTGCAAGAGAGAAGTGGATGTCATCGTCAGGACCCGTACATCATGCCCAATGGCATGCACAAAAAGTCTGCGAGGGTTCTGCTTGGAAATAGTTTCCAAACTCTGAAAATGCATTATTCTTTTCAAGGTTTTTATAACCCCTTTCACTTCAAATAAAATTTTACTATTTTTGTGAAAATAATTTTAATGTCTTAAAACTAATTTTTATCCATTTTAATGTGAACAGGAAAATTCTAAGTGAAAGCCTTTAAATAGAGGTGTCCTTCCTCATTTTACCACTTTACAACCTAAGAGAATGGCACGCACAAAGCAGACTGCTAGGAAGGATCATGTCGTCTATCCTAGCCATGTGCAAGGTACTCAGCGCCCAACATGGATGACACCCCACAAGAAGCGTCGAACCACAAGCCACTCTTCCAGACGAAGCTCGGGTGAAGGTACACAATCCGGTAGCATTCCATCACGGGGGGATGAAGCTTCACCAGAGAGAGATGTATCTCAAGAAATAAATTATTCCCCTCCCCCATCTGATGATGAGCCCCCAATCAGGACACCAATCAAGTCAAGGCCCAAACAACGAGGACATAGGAAAGTTGTGATTGAGACATCAAATTTATCAAGTTCCTCAGATGAAGAAAATATAAATGAGCCACCATGGAACAATGATGATATCCCCGTGAACCATCGAGTAACACAAGGAGGCAAGACACTCCCCCCAGGACAAGGACAAAGACCAACCGATGAAGAAAGAGAGCAAGGTCAGGCAGAGGAAGTAAATGATGAGGCAGGACCATCTAGGCGTCCTCCAAGAAGAAAGAAGAACTACCAACCATGCCGTAGACCACAACGACCACAACCCAACATCCCGCCAAATGCAAGAGCACCACAAAGGCGCAGAAAGCAAACCATAGCCTTTGCAAAGATTCGACAAGATCAAAAGTCTGTGGAGCTTCTTATTCCACGAAGGTCATTTGCAAGAGTTGTGAAGGAAGAGATCCAACGCTATTGCGCTGGACTTCGTATCCAAGGGATAGCCATTGAAGCTCTCCAAGAAGCTGCAGAGGTGTATCTTATATCAATGTTGGAGGACTCTAACCTATGTGCCATCCATGCAAAGAGAGTGACAATACAACCTAAAGATTTGCAGCTAGCTAGGAGAATTAGAGGGAATAACCCTTAACAAAAATTTGTACTCCCTTGTTTGGAGAACCTTTTGTATATCCCATATGATGAATATTTTGTAAATCCCAAATGATGAATATAATCTTTGTCTTCTCATATTTGCTCTTCCAAGTGTTTATCTCTTACTGTACATGTTTTGAAGTTTATTTC
This sequence comes from Ceratopteris richardii, assembly GCA_020310875.1. Classification (NCBI taxonomy): domain Eukaryota; kingdom Viridiplantae; phylum Streptophyta; class Polypodiopsida; order Polypodiales; family Pteridaceae; genus Ceratopteris; species Ceratopteris richardii. The sequence continues at coordinate 24,104,942 of CM035427.1, forward strand.
TCCTATGTTTCTAGGTGTCTTTTTCCAGTATCTCTTTGAAGTGTGTTTCATAGTTGTATCATTCTTTTTTCTGTACTTGTTGTAAGTGGTAATGCTATTTAATGCATTTCATGGCTTGGAGATGCCAAAAAAAGGCCTGCCACAGAAACGCGGGGATGGGCCATGCAAAACTTTTGCAGGGCCCATCCCCGCGTTTCTGTGGCAAGCCTTTTTTTGGCATTTCCAAGCCATGGAAACACATGCCATGCACATTGGGGCATATGATTGGCACATGCCATTGCCATACTTATTTACTACTCCATGATTATATGCACTCAGAGGAGTCTTAACTTTCTCTAATCATTGCACATAAGAAGAGTCTTCAACAATTCCCAAAGTGAAGGTGCTAATTGAGGGAGATAGACCATCAATATAGGTAACCTAGTGCATAGGATGGCCTAGGAATGCAAAAAAAAGTCCTGCCACAGAAATGCGGGAATGGGCCCTACAAAAGTTTTGCAGGGCCCATCCCCACGTTTCTATGACAAGCCTTTTTTTTGCATTCCTAGACCATTGCAATCATTTTGGGCAACACAAATTACAAGAAATAATGGAAAAAGAATGATTAAACTGTGCAAAAGTTATGAGATTGTCAAAAACCATAAAGATATAATAGATTGAATGCACATGGAAATTGGAAAAACAATAATTGGTATTATAAAGTTTTTACAATGGGCTCTTGGCCTTGAGCCTCTCCACTACATTCTTTCTTCTTTGAAAAGATAGTGGCAATTGGTAAGTCAAAACTGATTGGGATATTAACTGAGGGTCTGTCAGTCCAAGACCTAAAGCTATTCTTATTTGACCTAATACTTTTCCTCTAAAGTTAACTCCTAGGGTAGTAAGGGCAAGGGACTTCCTAACTAGAAATATACAATTGGTCCCTTGCATTATTGTAGATAGGCACAAAACTTTGCTCAAGGCCTTTAGACACCAAGTCATGAAGTGTCCTTGAGGGGAAAAGTCCTTGTGGATTATGACAAAATCTTCCTTTGGCAATTTTCCGATGTATTGTGCCAAGGAAGAGCCATGGCCCCGGGAAACACGGTCACCACCACTCCTTGCTGCAAATTTATCCACTTCAATTGTTTCTTGCGCATAGACAATCATAAAATTAAATAGATACATCGTGTATGAATATGAGACAACCATAAATGTCACTAGAGACTTACATCTTGAAGCCTATCTTCATCCTCTCCTCTTCCCATTGCATCTAGTGGGATCGATGAATGGGCCATGCCACTGCTCCACAACAGGGCATGGAATCTTCTTCTCCAAAATTCTTTCCCTTGCTGCGGCCAGATCTTCTTCAGTGGCATCTTGGTTGGCATGGCTCAAAATCTCCTCACACACAAACGCAATGGTGTCTGCAACTGAATCACCAAGTGGAATGGTTGCCTTTTCGATAATGTCAGAAGTGTTGTCCATGGGAACATCTGAGGTTGAGCAAAAAATACTAAGGCATTTGTCGAGGCGTAGACCGAATGCCTTCTCAATATCGTGCAGGAACAAAAATTCCTCTCCGTCGACAAGCAGAACTGAAAACATTTCCATTTCTACCTCTGGTAGAGTGGGTTCCATGGGGTCTAAGTTGGAGGGTGGACTGTTCTGTGTACTGGCTTCCTTTAATTTGTCCACTACTCCTTGAGGAAATTCTCTGGAAATTTTTTGACTCTCTTCAATTAGGTTGAGAGCTTCTGTCTGGGGTTCCTTCTTATCATCTACAAAACCCCCAGTAACAAGATGGGGTAGGTCGATGGGTGAAGGTTCAGGCTCCTCATTCACAAAAAATATGGTTGTTGCTATGTAGGAAAGATATTTTCTTCCCATTTTCCTTTTCTTATTTAATTGTTTAATTAAGGGCACTATGTCATCTAACAGGTGCCCTAAAGCCTCCGCAATAGCCATGAAACGCTTTAAGCGTTTCGCAAACGCCTCATCTCCTTTATGAATGTAGAAAAGCAGGTCACAGGGGACCCATTTACACTCATATGCTGGAATATCTATGGCATATCTTAATATATAGAATTCCAGAAAATCTGTGATCTCATCGATCACATCGGAGTTCATGGCTATTGTCCCTTCAAGATTAGGGACTCTACAGACTAGGTCATACAAATTCGTACGACCATTGTATTCTGTAGTATCCAAAAACTTCATGAATAGATCTCGAGGAGATTTCACGGGAGTGGAAGTGCTAGCAACCATTGCTTGCGCGCGAGAATTCTAGAGGCTTGTAGTTTGTGCTTTCTAGCTCTTTGAGAGTGCAAATGTGAGAAATGAGCACATAGAACCATTTTTATAGCAGTTTCAAGTTTTTAAACTGACTGGGCCCACTTTTAGAAGTATAGAATAAAGAAGTGCAAATAATGCACTTCTTTATTCTATACAAAATAATGCACAGAAAAAAACATGAGCAACCACATTTCAAAGTATTGAACAGACTTTTTGACATTCCAAAAGTTTTGAAATTAGCATTACAGAGAAGAAGGTATACACAATATCTAACATGAATCAATTGTCCTACTTTTTACATGGTTCTTGAAAGTGCAAAAACCATGAGATACAATGACTAGGGCCCAAGAAGTGACATTATCAGGTTGCAAAAGAACTATGACAATGAGAGTTCTGTTCCATCTTTGCTCCAATCTACAGGGACCTTCATTTTGTATTCCATTCTTCTGCCCACCTGTAATCAATTTGCAAGAAATTGAAGTCATTAGAGTAAAATAAACAATAATGAAAAGATTACTTTAACAAAATCATGAAACATTTCTCACCTTATGTCCTTGAATTTTGAATTTGGATTGAGTTAGTCCTTCAAACCCCATAATCATCAAGTGTTCTCTCAGATTAGCCAAGGTCCAATGATTATTCACTAAAATAGATTTTGTTTCATTGTTGGGCAATCTAAGCTTTATTTCAAATGAATGCAAAGATCCCTCTGAACTTTGAAATGGTATCCATTTGCCAAGTTTGCACATCCAACGATCATAGTAGAATCTAATGTATAATGAAGAATGTTGTTTCAAATATCGAAATCCTATACCTGCTCCACCTATTTTACAAAGATATTTATCACCTTTTGCAATTCCTTCCATCAAACCCCAATTTTCACCAAGAAAACTTTCGACTTGCTCATATGTGATATCTTTACACATGAACATGGTGGAAGTCTCTTGGAATGAGAATCCTTGGAATAAATATACAAAACAATGAATGGGAAAAGACCGGTGCAAACCTATAGACCTAGACACCTTTGTGAATTTCAAAGAGTTATGTATATCTATTACCATCTTTTGCTTCAAAGATGATAGTACGGACAATATATCAGGTTTTGGCCACTCCAAGCTAAGAAGAGAATGTACTTCAATTCTCTCTAACCTTCCAAAACCATTCATTGTAGAGGGTAGAACATATCTATGTGTGTAAAAGAAAACTCTATCATGGTAAAGTTGAGCAGGAGATATATTTGGAAAGACTAGTGCACCAACATCTGCATGCAATGCGTGGAAAGTACCTGTAAGACTATGAAGTGGTTGCTCTTCCACCAAAGTAGAAGGAAATATATCTGAAACAAACAAAAACATATCTAAATAGTTTAGAAATATATCCGACACAAGAAAACATAAAATATTGTAGAGTAATACTTACAATTCACAGGATATCTCATACTACTAGAGTTTTGAAGTTTCATAGTTGCCATTGTAAAAACATGTACAATAGCAACCATCCCATTGTCTCTGTGCTGCTTGAAGCCAAGTAACTTTCCCTTCCAATGAAGATCTAAGTTTCCACGATCTCTAACTCGATGAGGCCCAACTCTAGAGGGCTGCATGTAGACCCATGCACCTTTGGAGTACTCATGTGATAGCCATTGTCCATCTGTGGCTTTGATATTGTGACATCTTAATGTGAGGATTTCATCTTTTGGTCACTTGGAAGCTTTAGATGTTGCCATTGAAGCTAAAGGTCTTCAAGCTACAACAGTAATTCGAGATAGGAGATGCAGGTAGGTTGGAGTGTAGAAACAGGAGCTTCAATGGTGTGCTACAGAGTGAAAGTAGTGGGAAAAGATGACTTTTTGGGACTTGGGTATGAAATGTGAGGTTTAGGAGGGAAATAACTCTTTTTTGAGTATTTTTGAAAAAATCCATTTTTTTCAGCTCAAAACATGCACGGATTTTGAATTTGGGGTCAAAAAGAGTACTTTTGACCCTAAAAAGTAATGGGGGGTTCATTTTCAGGTGTTATGATGAGTTTTTTAACTTTTTAGAAATTTTGAATTTTTGGGCCCAATTGAGTTACGAGATTCCTTCTCTCTCTAGAGGCAGCTCATTAAATAAGGGAGAAATATGTCCCCTCTCCCCCCTTCAGCCTAGTATTTTATAGGGCATAGACTGTGGCCACCACCCTCTTCTGATTGGTCCATCACTAATCACTCCTTAATCTAAAAGGCCCATTCAGGGTTCATTTTTTCCCTTAATGGAAATGAAAATTTGATACGTGTCATCCTGGATCATCACATGTTGAGCTTGATATCTCAAGACTCCCCCTCAAGCGCAATGTCATGTCCTCTAATCCAAGCATCTTCCTGAACTTCTTCAACTTCTCTACTCCAAGTGCTTTAGTGAAAATATCAGCAACTTGCTCATCTATTCTCACATAAACAAGATCAATATCACCTGCTAATACCTTCTCTCTGATGAAGTGATAATGTGCCTTGATATGCTTTGTTCTAGCATGAAAAATAGGGTTCTGTGCTAATTGTATGCTGCTAAGATTATCACAATAGATGGTGATAGGATTTTGCACTTCCACACCTAAATATGCAAGTAGCATCTCCAGCCATGATGCCTCACATGCTACCATTGCAGCACCTCTATACTCAGCCTCAACAAAGCAATAGTGGGTTGCTTCTTATTGCTCCATGTAATATTGCACCTCCAAGTGAGAATAGAAAGCCACTAGTAGATCTTCTATCTAAAGTACTACTAGCCCAATCTGCATCGGTGTGTCCATGAACCTGCAAATCTACACCAGCTTCATAAAACAATGCATAATCCAAAGTAGCACTCACATAACGTAGAGTGTGCCTTAGAGCATCCAAATGTGGCTTCCTGGGAACCTGCATAAACTGACTTTCAAGTCCAACAGTATAGCTTAAACCAGGCCTTGTAATTGTGACATATATAAGAGTTCCCACAATTTTCCTGTACATAGTAGCATTTTCCAGTGCTTCACCTGATGTAGTATCCAACTTCAAATTCTGATCTAATGGCATAGAAATTGGCTTACAATCAGCCATACCATACTTTTGCAACATATTCAAGGCATATTGCCTTTGCGACATCCATATACCTGTTTCTGTATGTAAAAACTCAATGCCCAAGAAGTAGCGTAGCACACCAAGATCTTTCATGTCAAATTCCTGCATAAGAATTTGCTTTACGTCTTTGATGCTTTCTTCGTTATCACCACCTACAATCAAGTCATCAACATAGATAGCCACAATTTTGATGCCATCATCACCCTTCCTTGCATATAGTGAATGATCTGCATCACACATAGAAGACCTAATGGTGGTTAAGTAATCAACAATCCTTGCATGCCATGCACAAGAGCTTGCTTCAGCTCATACAAAGCCTTTCACAACCTGCAAACATATTATGGATGCTTTGAATCTTCATATCCTTGTGGCTGGTCCATGTATACTTCTTCCTGTAACTCACCATGTAAGAAAGCATTCTTCACATCCATCTGATCCAAAGTCCATCCTTTTGTTGTAGTTAATGCAACAAGTGGTCTGACAATAAACATTTTAGCTACAGGGCTGAATGTTTCCTCATAATCAATGCCATATATTTGTGCATATCCTTTTGCTACCAATCGTGCTTTGTACCTGCTTATGCTACCATCAATATTGTGCTTTACCTTGTAAACTCACTTGCAGCCTATGGGTTTCTTTCCTTGTGGCAATGGAACCAACTTCCATGTTTCGTTTCCATAAAGTGCAGCCATCTCCTTGTCCATAGCTTTTTTCCAATCTGCATTTCCAATTGCATCTTCAAAACAAGAAGGTTCAACATCTTGTATTATCTTTGTCATGTAGGCACAATGACGAACCATGTAACTATCATATGTTAATCGTTGTATAGAATTCTGCATCCTCTCATATTTTCTTGGTCCTAGGTCACTTCTCCTTGTATCATCTGCATATGCCTTTCTAAGTCCTGGAGTCTTCACAGAGGGCAATCCAAGTTCCTCATCAAGAATCTTTTTTGAACCACTTGAATCTCCATCGTCTTCAAAACTTGCACATGTTTTATGATCAGCAGAAAGCTTTTCTTTACCTTTCTTGGATGTATTTGATGAATTTGTTGGACTAAAATTTCCACGCAATCTTCCACTCCATGGATTTGAGTTGGAACTATTGCTTGGTGATGCATCCGGTCCATCAAAGCTTGAGATTCTGCACTTGATTTTTTTGCATTTTCTTTGTCATTTGGTTCAAGATTTAGTCCTTCTTTGGCATCTGCATAGAAGCTTGACATGACATCAAATACCACATCTTTGCTCACTTTCATGTGTCGTGTGAGTCGGTTATAACATTTATATCCCTTTTGCTCAAGGGAGTATCCAATGAAGACACATTTTTCTGCTTTTGGATCAAGCCTCATCCTCAACTCATCTAGAACATGTACATATGCAATACCGCCAAAAACTTTCAGATGTGATAAGTTTGGATTTTTACCTATGAACTTCTCTTCAGGTGTAACTTGATGTACAACAGCTGTCGGAGTTCTATTCATTATGTATATAGCAGTATGCACAGCTTCTGCCCAATAACAATGAGGCATATTCTTCTCAGCCATCAAGGCTCTTTCTATTTCTACAGTATGTCTGTTTTTGTGTTCAACAACGTCACTCTATTGTGGTGTGTACCTACATGAAAACTGGCACCAAATTCCATGACTTTTAAGACAGTTGCTGAACTCATTTGACATATACTCACCTCCTCCATTAGACCTTACTGTCTGGATATACTTCCCTGTCTGCTTTTCCACCATAACTTTAAAATTCTAGAAGTGAGTGAACACATCACTCTTCTCTTTCATGAAATATACCCACACTTTTCATGTATGGTCATCAATGAAAGCAACATAAAACCTGCAACCACCCATAGATGTGGTCTTTGTAGGACCCCAAACATCTGTATCTACTATTTCTAGCACATTCTCACTAACATGCTTGTCATGCAAAAATGATGATCTTGATTGTTTACCAAATTGACATGCTACACATACATTTTGCATATGTGCAACCTTGAAATTTGGTAGTCCATGGACAATCTCCTTTGACTGCATCAATTTCAGCCTTTGCAAGTTTTCATGTCCAATCCGTTTGTGCCATGGCCCAGATCTCTATATCTGCAATAACTCCTCCACCTTTTGCAAACATGGTTGCATTCATTTCATGAATTTTCACATTTAAGGTGAACATCCTACCCACTTTGTTTCCTTTGGCAATCAATCTTCCATCCCCTTTGTATTCTTCTACATATAACCCATCAACATTGAACCTAACTTGTAATCCCTTGTCAACCATTTGTCCAACAGAAACCAGATTCTTTGTTATATTTGGAACATGAAGCACATCAACAAGATGTTTTACCTTCCCTCTTCCATAGACAATGCTATGTTTCCTGTATGCTCGATAGGGTGTGATGTGTTATCACCTTTTTCAACATATCCAGGAACTGGCAATTTCTGCAAAGTACTAAACCATTCCACATGACTAGTCATGTGATTTGAAGCACCTGAATCAACATACTAGACATTATCATTTGATTTTGAAACACCAACAGACATCGTATTCATCATGTGATGTTGAACCATGAACAACTTCTCAGAATCATCTGCACTTGTGGATGCATAATTGTTTTGTTGCCTTATGTTAATTTGATTCTTCAACCTGCAATCATGTTCAAAGTGTCCAAGCTTACCACAATTCCAGCATCCTTTACTGTCATTACCTGAATCATTTCTTTGAAAATTTCTATGACCTCTTTGGCTCCCCTTGCCTTGAAACTGTCCTCTTCCTCTTGAATGATTCTGTTGTTGACCTTGGTCTTGGTTACTATTTCCTCTGTTGATATATTTAGGTAGTGATGTGTGTGAACACTCTAGGACTGCCGGGGCACTTTTTTCCCTCTTTAGGAGGTTTTTTTCCCCCGGCTTGTATATACGCCTATTGCCCTAATGGGCTACTTATCTTTGTACATTCTCTAGTAATACATTCAGTATTGTGTGTTTGTGCTCCAAGCTTCTTCTACTTCCTTGTGCTGTTCGCGTGCTTCCGCAGACGTCTATCTCCAACAATTGGTATCAGAGCAGGTCGTCGCTTCTTCTAGGGCGCCGTCGACACTCCTCCGTTTGCAGTCTCAGATTCGCACGAAATTTGGTGAGCATACTCAGGGTGTTTCTGAGATCAAAACGGCTTTGCTCTGTGGTGCCAAAATCGCGATCTGAGCTCGTTTCGGCCTCCGAACACACTATCGCAGCGCTTGTGCAAGCTATTTCGTCCTTTTGTGCCAAAGGTATATACCAGTTTCTGTTCGCCAGTTTAAGCGTCTCGAAGTTTGCTACAGGTCTAGCAGAACTCGTCTGGGCAGTTCCGTTCAACTTTTTGAGATACAGTCAATTTTCTGCATCAAGGTATTTTAGTCACCGGCCATGGCTGAAAGCAGTGATGTATTCCGTATGTTGGCTGTTGAGGATAAGTTGGATGGTACCAACTACCCATTATGGGCTTATATGATGCGACATGTACTGGTTGCAAAAGGATTGTGGAACATTGTGCAAGGTGTTGAAAGACGTCCTGTTACACCTGTAACGACAGGTACTGCAAATACAGGTGTTGGAGCTGATGAAGATGGTGTCGAAGATGATATTCCGCAGATTCCTATTCGTGCTGTTGTTTCTGTTGCACCTACTGCAGAGCAGATTCGTTGGGATGGCAGAGATGCCCAGGCACATGCATTGATACCTTTGTCTGTGAAACGTGCCATTATTCCTCACATTCGCTCTTGCAGAACAGCAAAGGATGCTTGGGATACACTTACCACTTTGTACCAGGCTAGGAATGAGGCTCGTGTTGCTTACCTCCGAAAACAGTTGGAGAGTGAGCACATGAATGAAGGTGATTCTATGGACAGTTTTCTTACAAAGATCAAAGACCTGAAGGAACAATTGATTTCTGCTGATGAGGTTATACCAGATAGCTCACTTGTGCAGACCGTTCTGAATGGTCTTCCTGATTCATATCAGAGTTTTCCCTCTACTCTTCGGTTGATGATGAAAGGCAATCCGAATGCCTTGTCATTTGAAGAATTAGTCTCTGTTCTGTTGCAGGAAGATCAGTCCAGGCAGAACAGGTCCATTATGCGTGTTGCAGATCAAGCTTTCCTGGCTAGTCAAAAGGGCAAAGGAAAATGGAGCTCTTCTACTAGTAAGCAAAAATCTGCAAATGCTGCACAATCGAAGAACTAGGATAAAGATGAAAAGAAATCAGAAAAGCAGAAATTGGTCTGCAAGTACTGTAAAGGAAATGATCATATTATAAAGAACTGTCCAAAACTGGCTGCTAAAGAGGCAAAGAAGAAAGAGGCTGGAATGGTTGTTGCAGAGGCCTCTACACCAAAAACAGAGTCTGTAAATCTTGTGCAGGAAGAAGAATGGGCGTTTACTACTGTCTGCAGTTTTGAACCATCTTCTCATGATCAGTGCATGTCTGCAGTAGACTCAGATGTTTGGTACTTTGACAGTGGGGCGACCAAACATATTACCTCACAGCGCAGTTTCTTCTCTTCACTCGAGCCTGCCCCTACAGGGAATACTGTCACATGCGCCAATAACTCCTCTTATCCTGTTATGAGAGTTGGTAAGATCATTCTGACTACTGCTGATGGTAGTTCTTTCACTTTGTCAGATGCTTTATTTGTGCCAGGGATCAAAAAGAATCTGTTATCAGTTTCTACATTAGCCAAGATTGGCTTGGTTGTGAAATTTGTTGATGACAGGTGTACAGTCCATGATCTCTCAAATGGCGATGTGATTATTGCTTCTGGCATCTTATGTCGTGGGCTGTATAAGCTCATAGACTATGAAAGATCTGTGAATGATTCGGCATGTGCAGTTCATGATTCTCAGGCTATGTCAGATGCAAAGCTTTGGCATGCACGCTTTGGTCATCTGAATTTTGCTAGTTTGTTACGCCTGCAGAAATCTGAAATGGTGTCCTCTTTGCCCAAACTTGAGGCACCTGGAAAACATGTTTGTGAAGGCTGTATTTTGGGCAAAATGCAGCGTTCTTCCTTTCCAAAAGATGGTTCAGTTCGGGCTACGCAGAAATTGCAGCTTGTACATAGTGATGTCTGTGGTCCTATGCAGACACCCTCTTTTGGAAATTACCTTTACTTTGTGACTTTCATTGATGATTTTTCTAGGCATGCATGGGTATATCCACTCAAAGCAAAGTCCGAAGTGTTCATGTGCTTCAAACAGTTTTTGGTTTTAGCTGAAAATCTGTCAGCATGTAAAATGGGCACCCTCCGTTCTGATCGAGGGGGGGAATATATATCTTCAGATTTTAATGCATTTCTGGCTGAACATGGGATAAAACACCAGTGTACAGTACCGTATACACCTCAACAGAATGGAGTTGCTGAACGAAAGAACAGGTCACTCATGGAGATGGCGAGGTGCATGGTCAAAAGTCAGGCTTTACCACATAGTTTCTGGCTTGAGGCTGTCATGTGTGCAGCATATGTACTGAACAGGTGTCCCACTAAAGCATTGCAGTCTATCACTCCATATGAGGCTTGGCATGACCGAAAGCCATCTGTTGCTCATCTGCGTGTTTTTGGTTGTTTGGCATATGCATTAGTGCCTGAACAACATCGCAAAAAATTGGATGATAAGGCAGTAAAATGTATTTTTGTTGGGTACAGTTCTGAAAGTAAAGGCTATCGTCTGTATGATCCACAGACTAAACGCATTCTGGTTAGCCGTGATGTTGTCTTTGTGGAAGATGCTATTCAGTCATTGCTTTCATGTACTAAGGAGACATCTGTTAGCTCCAAAGACATGTATGATACTTTGATGCCTCTTTTTACAGGTGGACAGGCTAGTGTTGGTCCTAATGAGGCAACTTCTCAACCTTTGCAAGTGTCATATGATGATGCAGATCATTCCATTTCTGATGCAGATTTACATGATGCACTTGCTGATGAGAGAGCTGATATTGAGCAGGCAAAAACTATGCCAAAATGGCTGGTGCAGACTTTGCGTGACAGCAAATGAGATGCACCTTTGTCATATCGTACTCGTTCAGGCTCTCATAGTGCCTCCTTTGCATCAGATTGCTATGCTATGGCTGCATCTAGTCTCTGTGATGAGAATGAGCATGTTTCTTTTGATGAAGCACAAAATTCAGAAAATTGGATGGCTGCTATGCAATCTGAATATGATGCTATAATGAAGAATGGTACATGGTCCTTATGTGACTTGCCTCCTGGCAAGAAGGCCATTGGCACTAAGTGGGTATACAAGCTGAAGCGTAAACCTGATGGTACCGTTGACAGGTATAAGGCTAGGCTTGTTGCAAAGGGTTATGCGCAGGAAAGAGGCATTGATTTTGATGAGACCTTTGCACCTACATGCCGTATGACTACTGTTCGTAGCATTTGTGCACTTGCAGCCCATCATGGTTGGAATGTACATCAGTTGGACATTAGAACAACATTTCTGAATGGTGACTTGCATGAAGAAGTGTATGTTTTTCAGCCCCGTGGCTTTGTGCAGAAAGGGCATGAAAACCAGGTGTGCAGATTAAAGAAGGTGTGCAGATTAAAGAAGGTGTGCAGAAGGCGTGCTTGGTATGAGAAGATACATGCCTATCTGATTGCACATGGTTTTGAGAACAGTCCAACTGAAAGCACCTTATATGTTAAGCGTGCTAATGATGTGCTTCTGATCATTGTTGTCTATGTTGATGACATGCTGCTCACTGGTCCTATTGAGACACATATTGCTGATTTTAAGGCTGATTTGCATGCCTCATTTGAGATGTCTGATTTGGGGCATTTGCATCACTATTTGGGCATTCAGTTTATGCACGTTGTCGGGTCGTGAGAGATGCTCGGATGGTGGATCAAGTCATCTGCCTAAATCGTTCGGCACACGCGGGGTGTCTGTAGCAAACTCAGGCTTATGAAAATAAGGGTTCTAATGATAAAATAATTTAAATTACCTATTTCTATGACTGAAACTAAAGTTTTCTTATCAAAAGTAAATAGTTTTAACTAGCTATGGACCGTAAGGACGGGCAGCCTCGTACATAGCAACAGCTTCCTGATATGAGATTGAAACTTCCATAATGGGTTCTTCTACTAAACTTTCAGGTAAGCTAGAGGGTTCTGGTCTAACTAGAGTTGTTGGAATATTTTCAATAGTACTGTGCTCAGACTCATGAACTAACTTAGAAGACATCAAGGAAAGTAATGGAAAAACTAATGAAACAATATGATGCTAAACTGCTTGAATGAATTAATTGATAAGCTAATGGTTCAAATTAATAATTCTAATACAACTGGAAGATCTAAACAATTGGATAACTGTCTAGTCAATTGGATAGTTGACTAAATGAGAAATAAGATTTTAATGGATCTATAGGCTGCCGCTTCACTTCAATTGTCTTCACTTCAATTAATTGAAATCTGCAAAACATTAGGAAATTAGTAATATCACAAGAAATCATATACTTACAAGACATATACATATAACATTTTCATACTCATGCATATGTTTATGCATACATGAAAACATTTATATGCACTCTAATGCTACTTACACTAATACACACACATACTAACTCACATGCATGCTATCCCCATTAAAATGCATTCTTATACAAGTATGCTTCCACATTAATTATTCAAACACATGCATTCATACACATGCTCATGCATACTATCATACATTCATGCACATGCTAACACTTAACTTAAGCATACTAACATATTCACATGAATAGCTACATATATGATATCATTATGCAAATATATACACACTTACACTTATGCACACTCTAATCATGCTTATGCTTATGCTAATAGACATGCTCATGCATGCTAATATGCTTCTTCATGCATTTCTCTTCCATGCTTACATATACATTCAAGCTTCTTATATGCATTCATGGACACTTATTCTTATATTTCTAACATCATGTGATATTTATACCTTCATAATTTTCATACACAATCAAATAGATACATGCACACTAACTCACTTTAATACATTCATATATTAGTCTAACATGTGTGCATCTATATATGCTTGTAAATAATTAATTATTAAAGAACCAAATAATAGTTACTTAAATAATAATTGAAATTACTCTAGTAACTCTGATCTTTCTCTCTAACTCTCTTTCTGTTTACCGTTTTCTCTCTCTCTCTCTCTCTCTCTCTCTCTCTCTCTCTCTCTCTCTCTCTCTCTCTCTCTCTCTCTCTCTCTCTCTCTATCTCTTTATCTTTACGCTCTCTCTCTCTGCCTATCTCTCTCTCACTCTCTCTCTTTCTCTCTCTCTCTCTCTCTCTCTCTCTCTCTCTCTCTCTCTCTCTCTCTCTCTCTCTCTCTCTCTCTCTCTCTCTCTCTCTCTCTCTCTCTCTCTCTCTCTCTCTCTCTCTCTCGCTCTCTTCTCTGCTTCTCTCTCTCTCTCTCTCTCTCTCTCTCTCTCTCTCTCTCTCTCTCTCTCTCTCTCTCTCTCTCTCTCTCTCTCTCTCTCTCTCTCTCTCTCTCTCTCTCTCTCTCTCTCTCTCTCTCTCTCTCTCTCTCTCTGCGCGCGTGCTGCGCGCTGCAGCCGCCGTGGAGGGGGAAAGAGACAAAAAAAATCAAAACTTAAAACAAAAACAACGCTCAATCTCTCTCTTCGCCCTCTCTCTCTCTCTCTCTCTCTCTCTCTCTCTCTCTCTCTCTCTCTCTCTCTCTCTCTCTCTCTCTCTCTCTCTCTCTCTCTCTCTCTCTCTCTTTGTGCGCGCGCTGCGCGCTGCACCCACCGTGGAGGGGAGGGCGGTCTCTATCGCCACTATTCTCTATCTTTGGCTTGCCCACCTGCTGTGTCGAAGGAGTAAACAAAGCCATCGGAGAGGATGCGGACGACGGGGAAGGCGAGCTCAGGTTATGTTTCTGGTGAACTCTCTGTTCTTGCGCCAGATCGGTGGCAGAGTTGGCGCAGTTGACCGCTCTAGATGGGGTGTTGGGAATGGCCATATCTACTTGTCTCCCTCTTCTGGAAAACTGGAGGAGAGCGACCTAATAACCTATGGCAACCTTCTACGTGTATGTGCGTCGCCATTAGATCTCCTCTCTAATCTCCCTGTTGTGAGATTCAGTACTAGAATAATCCAAGAATTCTCTCTCTAGCAGTAGCAACAGTGCCTACCGAACAGAAATGGCCACAATTCTCTCTCTCGTGATGATCTAACGTAGAGGAAAACAATCAACTCTCTCCTACACATATAAAGCAATATGAGAAGAAGAAGAGAAAAATACCTGCAAAACATTAGAGAAGAACAGAGCTTAACCCATTTATTTATACATACACAACACATTTGTAAACCATTCCTTTGATTTTACTTTATTTCCTCATCCTCACTTTTCCCCATTAACATTCACCACACTTTAATTAACTTTTCTCACACAACCTCTCTTTTAATTACCCTCACACTCATCACTCTTTGTACACACCTTTTTTACACTTTAAATGCATATTTTTTTCCTACCACTCTTTTAACTTGCACTCTCAACTACCACACTTTGAAACTATTCACTTTAACCACTTTAGTTACACATTCAACTCACACCACACTTTAATCACTACTTACATACACCATTCATTATTTATCCACTTCTTTTTCATTTTAATTGAATTATCCTAAATTGCTTAATTAAATAATTCATTTAAATTAACCTTAGTTTATGATTTTAATTCTTTAGAACCTTAGAAATAAAGGTACATACACTATTTAATTAATAAATTAAACCATAATTTATTTTTGTAAGTTAATCAATGTTTAGATATATCAATTTCATTAAATGTTAATTATTTTAACCCTTGAAACATCCTAAAACCTTAGAAAACCTACTTAAAACCCATCAAAACCCTATGAAAACCCTTTGAAAATCATTGATAACCCATTAAAATCTTTCTGATCTCTTGTAAACCCTAACATGAACCCATTAGAATCTTTTGAGACCCTTCAGATGAACCTAATTGACATAAAATCATAACAATTTATAAAACCCTAGGGTTGGAAACCCATGAATCATGCATGTATAAATGTAAAATACTCATTAAATATGAAATTAGAGTAAACCCTAATATGAACATGTATTCTTTATCATTTCCTGTATCTGCAAACACTTCAGAAATAGTTAATTCTAATCAACATAATTGTTTAACAGTAATATACAAGGTTAGAATTCACCAATTAAGTTAATTTTCATTTTCTCTGGTCATCAACTGAAAAGTTGAAAACTTTCCGACATTCGCCCCGGCCAAACCTGTGCATCCTCCGGATGCGCCAACCTGCAGATCATAGAAAGCAATATCAAATTCTTTTGAAAATTATTCATGACTCAAATTCAATTGTCTGTATATAAAAATGCTTCTATCATTAGTACATCTTCAAATAGCAAAGAAAACTTATAAAATTATGTAAACTTGAATTTAAACCTTTTCGTTCAATGCATGAATTGGAAGCAGGTTTTAGAAAGAAACTATAGAAGTCATTCAAATAGTATTCGTACTAACTCTTCTATTAACTCTGTTCATAAGAAAAGCTTATGTTTTATATAAGCCCTCTATCCTCATCTCCTAACCATTTGCCATTAAGATACAAAAAACTAACTCCCCTCGAGCATATATCCGCCTTATATAGCCCGCTTTTCAAATCGGAAGTGATTTCGAGATCACAACTGATTTATTTGATTTTTCTTTTATCTCATTTTTTTATCATAATTTTTCTTTTTGTCATTTTTCCTCTTTTCATATGTAGCAACCATTAATGTACTGCTTTCAATTTTTCTCTTCGCAACTTTTTTGATGAAGGGGAAAGGCTTAACCCCTAATCAGAGCAAAGGATCTAGAGGTAAGCTAAAGCAGGAACTAGGATCTCTTTTGCTAAATGGTTCAGATTTAAGGAAGCTTACCTATATAAAACAAGTCTACTTCTACTAGGAGTTGCAAGTTAGGGTTCCTTCAACTATTCATATGACAGCCATAGGTCTCTAATTCCTATCTTCTATTCAAGCACATTCCTACTTCAGTGTAAATTCTATTTTTCATAATTTTATAAGAAGTTTCTTAACCTAGCTGAAGAATGTACATTTCTAATTATGCTAATGCATGGAAAACCAAAACTTAAAACATTAATCAGGGTTAGAACTGTTTCACCTGATATATATTGATTCCATCTTTAGCATTGCCTTTCATCCAAATATCGCTTTGATTGCTTAAATTGTAAACTGCATGTACTATCTTCAATCTCCTGCGCTTCATCTTCAATTTGCTCATCTTTAGGCATCTTGATTTGTTCTTCAAAGACCTGTTAGAACTCAACCAGCAACAGCTAGACACGCAAAATTAATAAATTTCATATTCAAATCTTCTCTTGGTTTTCCTGCAAAAGAAAACCCACACTAAAGAAATTCATTCATACATAATTAATCATGCTCATCATCAAACATTACTTCATACATTTCATCATCTCTTTGTTTAAATAATTTAATTCTTTTGCCAGCAATTAAGTTTTTAAGAGGCGTGCCATCTAATTCGCGTAAGGCATACGTTCCATTATCATAGGTTTTGACTACCACATAAGGTCCAAACCAACGTCTTTTTAGTTTTCTACGGGCATCATACTGAGAATCAAACGTACTATCATACAGTAAAACCCAATCATTAACATAAATCGGCTTTGGCCTTAACCTATGTGATTTATCAAAATACTTCTTGTTTTTCAATCGAGAATCTTTTAGTTTAACTATAGCCTCTTCTAAACGTTCATTCCCTTGCTCTAACTGCTGGATTCGCAGAGCTAATAAATCTTCTGTCGACAAATTATCTTCTCATGGTAACGTAGTCCAAGTAAGAATTTGTGTATGCACAGGGAAAATTGGTTTCTGGCAATACATCAACTCTGCCGGCATATACCCCGTTGTTCTAGTGCAGGTCATTCTATCAGCCCACAACGCAAATGGCAGATAAGTTGGCCAATTTTTAATTTCTCCATTACAAGCTTTGGAAATTGCTTTAATAATAGGAGAATGCCCTCGCTCAATCTTCCCATTAGCTTCAGGGTTGTAAGCAGTAGTAAGGGCTAAGCGAATTCCATGCCTAGCAAAGAATTCTCTAGCCTCCTGCGCATCTAACTCTCCCCTATCAGCCACTACCTTTTCTACATAACCAAACCGTGAAATAACATCCTCAAGAAGAAATTTGCATACATTCAAGGTTGTCTTAGATCTTAAAGCTCGGCCTTCTACATGATTTGTAAGATCTTCACGTGCCAAGACTATATATCTCATCTTATTGATACCTTTGGGCATGGTAACTAAGTCTATAACCCATTTATAATGGATGCATGGTGGATAGGTAGGATGCAACGGATCCCTATGTTTGACTGAGGAATGAATTTGACATACATCACATGAAGTAACATAATTTTTAACAGTAACATAAATCCCTGGCCACCAGTATCCTTCTCTAATTTTTTCATACGTAGCTACAAAACCTTTATGTCCTGCCCATAAAGTATCATGCATACTCTTCATGACTTGTAACTGAAGATCCTTAGTACCTAGTACTCGTTGTGGCAATCTAATTTTTCCCCTCGCATGTCTCCAAATGAAACCATCTTTCAAAAAAAAGTTGTAAGCTCTTTTCCTAATATTCCGAAATCTATTTGAAGACCATGAAGGTGCCCTAACCAAAGTACTTAAATACTTTCCAATATCCTGCCACTCTCCTTCGTATTCTTCAATATTAAACTGTTCATATGCGTATGCTTTAGAATCATAATTAATTGCATTTATTTCTAATTCTATTTCTTCCTCATTATCATATCTAGCTCGAGAAAGCATATCAGCCACAGAATTAGATTTACCTGCAATATGTATCAAAACAGGATTTATAAACTTGATGTATGAAATCCATCTAAGCATGGCAATGTCGGGTGATGAACAGTTTGTAATCATTCCAATCAGAGGTAGACAATCTGTCTCAACTATTACATTTGCACCTATAAAATATTCTTTATCGAATTTTAATGCCGTGACTAAACCCCATAGTTCTCGTTTAATTTGCGGATAATTTCTTTGCGTATCGTGTAAAATCTTTGCTCCAAATCCCACAGCATACCTATTGCCCTCTTCATCGTCCTGACCAATAACCCATCCTATTCCTATAGGGCTCGTATCAACAGTTAAAATGATAGGCTTTTGATCAGTATAATCTACTCGCTTTAAAATAGGAGCTTCAAGAAGTAATTTCTTTAACTTTTTCATAGCTTTTGAGTGTTCTTCAGTCCAAAGAAACTTTCGATTCTTCCTTAGTAAAGCATAAAGACAGTTTGCAACATGTGCATAGTGTGGGATCCAGATGGCATAAAACACACAAGCACCAAGGAATCGTCTTACCTCACTAATATTACTACAGGTTTCAGAAATCTTGTTTATAGCGTCGAATTTAGGTGGATATGGCCTCCGACCGTAATGTCCACATAAATGTCCAACTATAAGTACCTCATTGACACTAAAGACAGATTTCTCAATGGAGAATGTGAGACCAACCTCTTCAAATCTCTGGAAAATCCTTTCACAGTCAGAGATATGATCTACTACAAACTTCCTGCAGCCAGAGGAATCTAAAGTTTCATCTTTCGCATTCTCAATACATCCTTTAATAGGAATGTCATCAATAAATGGCATGGCTATATTAGGAATGAAGTCATGTAATATTGAATTCATGGCGTTCATCATATGCGCTACTGAATTAGTAGCTCCTTGCGGCAAAGTGCACATGCGAACTAAGCCTAAAGGAGTTTTCATGGTCGTAATGTCTCTACTTTCAATAGCAAGCTGAAATTGATCGTAGCCAGAATACAAGTCTCCCATTGAGTATATGGCATGACCAGCGAAGGCTTCAGCGAATTCTCCTACAATGGGCCCAGTACCTACATTCCTAATAGTAACTTTGTTAACAGGTTGTAAATCTTGAATGAATCGTAACTTGCCATTTTTCTTTGGAACAGTAAACCACCTATTTGAGTAGGGTGCAGACGATGGCTCTAAAATTTGCATGTGAATCTTTTCTTTAAGAAGCCGCATTAACTCTGGTAAATGGGCTTTCGAAACAGGTATGGGTCGAAGATTCCTGTTGGAGTTAGACGTCTGCGGAAGCACGCGAACAGCACAAGGAAGAAGAAGAAGCTTGGAGCACAACACACAAGACTGAATATATTACTAGAGAATGTACAAAGATAAGTAGCCCATTAGGGCAATAGGCGTATATACAAGCCAGGGGAAAAAAACCTCCTAAAGAGGGAAAAAAGTGCCCCGGCGGTCCTAGAGTGTTCACACACATCACTACCTAAATATATCAACAAATCCCCCCTGGGAGTGATGCGGTGAACAAGGAGCTGGCACTCATGTATAAGGAAGTGCCGAGCTATGTGGAAATCACTCCACAAAAGGAAGTAAGCCCAAAGCTTTGCGGAAAGCTTCAAACTTCTCCCTAGGCAGAGCCTTCGTGAAAAGGTCTGCAATGTTCTCCTGCGTGGGCACATATGCCAAGCTGATCTCCCCAACAGAGAACCTCTCCCTGACATAGTGATAATGCACCTCAATGTGCTTAGTGCGAGCATGGAACACAGGGTTCCTCGCAACTGCCAATGCGCTCTGACTGTCAGTGAAGATGGTGGTGGCAGAAGACTGGCCAACACCCAAATCAGCCATAAGGCGTCTGAGCCACACACACTCAACAGTCGCTGTGAAAGCTGCCCTATACTCAGCCTCACAACTGGAAGTGGCCACAGTAGGCTGCTTCTTGCTCAACCAAGATATACATGAGCTACCAAGCATGAAGCAAAAACCACTGGTGGACACACGAGTGTCATAGCAACCAGCCCAATCTGAGTCAGAAAAAGCATGCAAATCTGGCGGTAGTGATCCCCCCTTGGGATAAAACAACCCAAGTAGCCGAGTACCACTCAAGTAGCGAAAGATGCGCTTAACCGCTTTCCAATGCGTGACTCCTGGGCAATGCATAAACCTGCTCATCTGTGAGACAACAAACTGAATATCTGGCCGAGTAATGCATAAGTAAATCAAGCATCCAACAGCCTGCTGATAGAGAACAGCATCAAATGCATCTCCAGCATCATGAAGACTCAATCGTAAACCTGTCTCCATAGGAGTGGCAATAGGCTTACAGTCTTCAAGGCCAAAACGCTGCAATAATGTGTCAATATATTTCGTTTGACACAAAGCCATTCCACCATCAACTTGCATAAACTGAATGCCCAAATAGTGATGCAAATGCCCCAAATCAGACATCTCAAATGAGGCATGCAAATCAGCCTTGAAATCAGCAATATGCTTCTCAAGAGGACCAGTGAGCAGCATGTCGTCTACATAGACAACAATGATCAAAAGCACATCATTAGCACGCTTAACATATAAGGTGCTTTCAGTTGGACTGTTCTCAAAACCATGTGCAATCAGATAGGCATGTATTTTCTCATACCAAGCACGTGGTGCTTGCTTTAAACCATATAACGCCTTCTTTAACCTGCACACCTGGTTTTCATGCCCTTTCTTCACAAAGCCACGGGGCTGAAAAACATACACTTCTTCATGCAAGTCACCATTCAGAAATGCTGTTTTAATGACCAACTGATGTACATTCCAACCATGATGGGCTGCAAGTGCACAAATGCTCCGAACAGTAGTCATACGACATGTAGGTGCAAAGGTCTGATCAAAATCAATGCCTCTTTCCTGCGCATAACCCTTTGCAACAAGCCTAGCCTTATACCTGTCAACTGTACCATCAGGTTTACGCTTCAGCTTGTATACCCACTTAGTGCCAATGGCCTTCTTGCCAGGAGGCAAGTCACATAAAGACCATGTACCATTCTTCATTATAGCATCATATTCAGATTGCATAGCAGCCATCCAATTTTCTGAATTTTGTGCTTCATCAAAAGAAACAGGCTCATTCTCATCACAGAGACTAGATGCAGCCATAGCATAGCAATCTGATGCAAAGGAGGTACTATGAGAGCCTGAACGAGTACGATATGACAAAGGTGCATCTAATTTGCTGTCACGCAAAGTCTGCACCAGCCATTTTGGCATAGTTTTTGCCTGTTCAATATCAGCTCTCTCATCAACAAGTGCATCATGTAAATCTGCATCAGAAATGGAATGATCTGCATCATCATATGAAACCTGCAAAGGCTAAGAAGTTGCCTCATTAGGACCAGCGCTAGCCTGTCTACCTATAAAAAGAGGCATCAAAGTATCATACATGTCTTTGGAGCTAACAGATGTCTCCTTAGTACATGAAAGCAATGGCTGAATAGCATCTTCCACAAAGACAACATCACGGCTAACCAGAATGCGTCTAGTTTGTGGATGATACAGACGATAGCCTTTACTTTCAGAACTGTACCCAACAAAAATACATTTTACTGCCTTATCATCCAATTTTCTGCGATGTTGTTCAGGCACTAATGCATATGCCAAACAACCAAAAACACGCAGATGAGCAACAGATGGCTTGCGGTCATGCCAAGCCTCATATGGAGTGATAGACTGCAACGCTTTGGTGGGACACCTGTTCAGTACATATGCTGCACACATGACAGCCTCAAGCCAGAAACTATGTGGTAAAGCCTGACTTTTGACCATGCACCTCGCCATCTCCATGAGTGACCTGTTCTTTCGTTCAGCAACTCCATTCTGTTGAGGTGTATACGGCACTGTACACTGGTGTTTTATCCCACATTCAGCCAGAAATGCATTAAAATCTGAAGACATATATTCCCCCCCTCGATCAGAACGGAGGGTGCCCATTTTACATGCTGACAGATTTTCAGCCAAAACCAAAAACTGTTTGAAGCACATGAACACTTCGGACTTTGCTTTGAGTGGATATACCCATGCATGCCTGGAAAAATCATCAATGAAAGTCACGAAGTAAAGGTAATTTCCAAAAGAGGGTGTCTGCATAGGACCACAGACATCACTATGTACAAGCTGCAATTTCTGCATAGCCCGAACTGAACCATCTTTTGGAAAGGAAGAACGCTGCATTTTGCCCAAAATACAGCCTTCACAAACATGTTTTCCAGGTGCCTCAAGTTTGGGCAAAGAGGACACCATTTCAGATTTCTGCAGGCGTAACAAACTAGCAAAATTCAGATGACCAAAGCGTGCATGCCAAAGCTTTGCATCTGACATAGCCTGAGAATCATGAACTGCACATGCCGAATCATTCACAGATCTTTCATAGTCTATGAGCTTATACAGCCCACGCGATAAAATGCCAGAAGCAATAATCACATCGCCATTTGAGAGATCATGGACCGTACACCTGTCATCAACGAATTTCACAACCAAGCCAATCTTGGCTAATGCAGAAACTGATAACAGGTTCTTTTTTATCCCTGGCACAAATAAAGCATCTGACAAAGTGAAAGAACTACCATCAGCAGTAGTCAGAATGATCTTACCAACTCCCATAACAGGATAAGAGGAGTTATTGGCGCATGTGACAGTATTCCCTGTAGGGGCAGGCTCGAGTGAAGAGAAGAAACTGCACTGCGAGGTAATATGTTTGGTCGCCCCACACTCAAAGTACTGGCAAACATCTGAGTCTACTGCAGACATGCACTGATCATGAGAAGATGGGTCAAAACTGCAGACAGTAGTAAACGCCCATTCTTCTTCCTGCACAAGATTTGCAGACTCTGTTTTTGGTGTAGAGGCCTCTGCAACAACCATTCCAGCCTCTTTCTTCTTTGCCCCTTTAGCAGCCAGTTTTGGACAGTTCTTTATAATATGATCATTTCCTTTACAGTACTTGCAGAACTTTTTTGCTTTTCTGATTTCTTCTCATCTTTATCCTGGTTCTTCGATTGTGCAGCATTTGCAGATTTCTGCTTACTAGTAGAAGAGCTCCATTTTCCTTTGCCCTTCTGACTAGCCAGGAAAGCTTGATCTGCAACACGCATAATGGACCTGTTCTGCCTGGACTGATCTTCTTGCAACAGAACAGAGACTAATTCCTCAAATGACAAGGCATTCGGATTTCCTTTCATCATCAATCGAAGAGTAGAGGCAAAACTCTGATATGAATCAGGAAGGCCATTCAGAACGGTCTGCACAAGTGAGCTATCTGGTATAACCTCATCAGCAGAAATCAATTGTTCCTTCAGGTCTTTGATCTTTGTAAGAAAACTGTCCATCGAATCACCTTCATTCATGTGCTCACTCTCCAACTGTTTTCGGAGGTAAGCAACACGAGCCTCATTCCTAGCCTGGTACAAAGTGGTAAGTGTATCCCAAGCATCCTTTGCTGTTCTGCAAGAGCGAATGTGAGGAATAATGGCACGTTTGACAGACAAAGCTATCAATGCATGTGCCTGGGCATCTCTGCCATCCCAACGAATCTGCTCTGCAGTAGGTGCAACAGAAACAGCAGCACGAATAGGAATCTGCGGAATATCATCTTCGACACCATCTTCATCAGCTCCAACACCTGTATTTGCAGTACCTGTCGTTACAGGTGTAACAGGACGTCTTTCAACACCCTGCACAATGTTCCACAATCCTTTTGCAACCAGTACATGTCGCATCATATAAGCCCATAATGGGTAGTTGGTACCATCCAACTTATCCTCAACAGCCAACATACGGAATACATCACTGCTTTCAGCCATGGCTGGTGACTAAAATACCTTGATGTAGAAAATTGACTGTATCTCAAAAAGTTGAACAGAACTGCCCAGACGAGTTCTGCTAGACCTGTAGCAGACTTCGAGACGCTTAAACTGGCGAACAGAAACTGGTATATACCTTTGACACAAAAGGACAAAATAGCCTGCACAAGCACTACGATAGTGCGTTCGGAGGCCGAAACGAGCTCAAATCGCGATTTTGGCACCACACAGCGAAGCTGTTTTGATCTCGGAAACACCCTGAGTATGCTCACCAAATTTTGTGCGAATCTGAGACTGCAAAGGGAGGAGTGTCGACGGTGCCCTAGAAGAAGCAACGACCTGCTCTGATACCAATTTTTGGAGTTAGACGTCTGCGGAAGCACGCGAACAGCACAAGGAAGAAGAAGAAGCTTGGAGCACAACACACAAGACTGAATATATTACTAGAGAATGTACAAAGATAAGTAGCCCATTAGGGCAATAGGCGTATATACAAGCCGGGGGGAAAAAACCTCCTAAAGAGGGAAAAAAGTGCCCCGGCGGTCCTAGAGTGTTCACACACATCACTACCTAAATATATCAACAATTCCATGGAATGTGAGGCACTGTAAAGATGATCATTGGTGGAACAATTTTTGGATCTGCACAACCTATCTCATGGGAATATAAAGAAAATGCCTTTCCATGCTTTCTAATCACTCTTTGAAATAGTTCACGTTCCTCGGGTAACAAAAAATTTTCATCATTTCCTATCTTGATTAGCTTTAAAGTTTCTTCTGTGAAAGTATGACCTATATTTGTGCGCTCTCTTAAATAAGGATCATTGGTAACTTTCCTAAACTTCTCTTCACTCTCTCGTGGTAAAGATTGGGCAATCGGTTTAATTTTTTTATCAACGGTTTTATATTTTGTATTTACTTTTGCTTCCTTTTCATTACTCATGACAAATTTAATAATCAAATCATATTCTTCAATAGAATTTAAAAGTACAAATCTAAAATTTTCTTTTTCATGCAAAATATTTTGAAGTTCTTCAATCAATGAGTTTGAAGATAAAGTTTCAATTACGGTTTCAATGTGTTCATCAGATGAAATGAATCCTTTCTCTTTATAAAATTTTTCATAATGTTTTATAATTTTTTTAGGAATTTGTTTATAATGACTGAATTGCAAATATGATGAAGGGAAATATAAAGAAAAACTATCTAAAGTATCTACAGATGGGTGCGAGACATCAAACCAAGAACCACCGTTGTCTCGCTCAACAGTGGCATCTAGGCAAAATTTTGATCATAATAAGTTCCAAACTCACGAAGAGGCATATGATCTTCACGTATCTTTTCATGAGAACGGATGGGCGTCTTCCTAATTTGCTCCCTATTTCGTACATGGTTTGGGCTGACTATCATAACTTGGAGCGATTGTAGATCATCTTTAGATCTAATTCTTGCGTATGCTGAGTCGTCATCTATTACTTTAGTCTCCATTCTGGCTTCACATATAAATGGTTGACCTAAGATAATTTCATAAGAGCAGTTTTCTTGAATGAAAAAGTGGAATGTCTCAGAGATTCCACCTATCATTAGAGGTATGTTGGCACATGCTCCTAGGAGTGATCCACAACCATTGTCCGCGGTTCGCATTATCCAGCCGTGATTTTTATCAATAGGCCATTTAAACTTATCATATAATCCTTTCGAAATCACATTGATTTCAGATCCAGAGTCAATTAGGGCTAAAGCAGAATATGATCTCTTCTGATCTCCTAAGTTAACTTTAATCTCCGGTGTGCCTCTCGCCCAAAAACTTTTTCTAAAATCACTCTCTGAGTTTTTTGTTTCGTCGTCTGGTACAATCGGCCCTAAGAAATTTTTGTTCACATTACAGGTATTATCTTCTTCATCCTCTGAGTCTAAAGAAAGAGATTCATGAATCAAGTGAGTTACATCGGCAACATCTTGCATCTCTACCTCTTGTGACAGAGGGAATCTCTTCCTTTTAATTAGTTTAATAAAATTTTCCTTAAATTCAATTTTTGCTATTGAGAAGATTTGTTCTAAAGTCATTGTTACTGCACTTTTTAATAAAATGTCATACAATATTTCTTTTGAATCAACTTTTTGTTCAAGTTCAGAAATAAGAATAGCTTTCGGTACTCATTTTGGTTTCTTTTCTGGTTTCTCTTCAGGTTTTGTTTCAGTTCTAGGAATTTGCTCTACTTTGTCTGATGTTTGAATTGGCTCACTAAACACAGGTTGTTTACCCTCCCTAATTTCTTTTCTTCGCTCCTCATTTGTTTTAGAACTTTCGCCTTGTTCAAACTGAACTTTCTTAGGCTTCGGCTCATCTCTCATCTTACTTCTAGTCATTCGTCTTCCTGAATCATTTGTATCTTGCTCATCATCCCTCTTTCTTTTCTCTTCAACATTCGCAATATGCGAATATATAGAGAATTGATCGACAAGAGAGTTCCACGCAGTTTTCTGCATAATATCATCTCTCGCCTTTATCAAAGCTTCAATTGAGTAGTTCCTCGTTTCCCTTGTTTGTTCGGAATCAGAGTCACTATCAACATATTCTAGTTTAACAGCAGAAGCAGATTTCGAAGACTCAGAAAGGTTTTCATACAGCTTCTGCATCCCTCCCTTTCCCCAATTGACAGCTAAGGGTAAATGTGTTCTATAGTCGCACAATCGCTTGTCAATATCAATTACAAGTCTTTTTTCTTTCGCATCTTTCAATGTTTCACATGTGTAAGTCAAATGATCTGTGGCATCGCACCAGATACATCTCCTCACATTGGCATTTCTCCTTTCATTGAAATTTCTTTGGTTAAATGCTTGAGGAATCGGTTGAGGAATTGGTTGAGGTACTACTGGAGGATTAGGAGGTATAAAAGGTGGATTAGGAGGTACTAATGGATGATTTGGAGCTACTAATGGTGGATTTGGAGCATTTACTGGTTGAGGATAAATAGTCGGATGAGCTTGCATTGCAGGTTTATCTTGTAGGTTTAAAGCATACACCACATTCTGCAAAGCCGCTACCTCTTTAGACATATTCTCGTGCATATGCATCATATTGTCCAACTTGTTAAACAAAATCTGAAATTGTAACTCGGTTGGTACTCTAGATGTGGATGTTGTAGGCTCTCTCTCTCTCTTTCTCTCTCTCTCACTCTCTCTCTTTCTCTCTCTCTCTCTCTCTCACTCTCTCTCTCTCTCTCTCTCTCTCTCTCTCTCTCTCTCTCTCTCTCTCTCTCTCTCTCTCCCCCCTCTCTCTCTCTCTCTCTTCTCTACTTCTCTCTCTCTCTCTCTCTCTCTCTCTCTCTCTCTCTCTCTCTCTCTCTCTCTCTCTCTCTCTCTCTCTCTCTCTCTCTCTCTCTCTCTCTCTCTCTCTCTCTCTCTCTCTCTCTCTCTCTCTCTCTCTCTCTCTCTGCGCGCGCGCTGCGCGTTGCAGCCGCCGTGGAGGGGGAAAGAGACAAAAAAAATCAAAACTTAAAACAAAAACAACGCTCAATCTCTCTCTTCGCCCTCTCTCTCTCTCTCTCTCTCTCTCTCTCTCTCTCTCTCTCTCTCTCTCTCTCTCTCTCTCTCTCTCTCTCTCTCTCTCTCTCTCTCTCTCTCTCTCTCTCTCTCTCTCTCTCTCTCTCTGTGCGCGCGCGCTGCGCGCTGCAGCCACCGTGGAGGGGAGGGCGGTCTCTATCGCCACTATTCTCTATCTTTGGCTTGCCCACCTGCTGTGTCGAAGGAGTAAACAAAGCCATTGGAGAGGATGCGGACGACGGGGAAGGCGAGCTCAGGTTATGTTTCTGGTGAACTCTCTGTTCCTGCGCCAGATCGGTGGCAGAGTTGGCACAGTTGACCGCTCTAGATGGGGTGTCGGGAATGGCCATATCTACTTGTCTCGCTCTTCTGGAAAACTGGAGGAGAGCGACCTAATAACCTATGGCAACCTTCTACGTGTATGTGCGTCGCCATTAGATCTCCTCTCTAATCTCCCTGTTGTGAGATTCAGTACTAGAATAATCCAAGAATTCTCTCTCTAGCAGTAGCAACAGTGCCTACCGAACAGAAATGGCCACAATTCTCTCTCTCGTGATGATCTAACGTAGAGGAAAACAATCAACTCTCTCCTACACATATAAAGCAATATGAGAAGAAGAAGAGAAAAATACCTGCAAAACATTAGAGAAGAACAGAGCTTAACCCATTTATTTATACATACACAACACATTTGTAAACCATTCCTTTGATTTTACTTTATTTCCTCATCCTCACTTTTCCCCATTAACATTCACCACACTTTAATTAACTTTTCTCACACAACCTCTCTTTTAATTACCCTCACACTCACCACTCTTTGTACACACCTTTTTTACACTTTAAATGCATATTTTTTTCCTACCACTCTTTTAACTTGCACTCTCAACTACCACACTTTGAAACTATTCACTTTAACCACTTTAGTTACACATTCAACTCACACCACACTTTAATCACTACTTACATACACCATTCATTATTTATCCACTTCTTTTTCATTTTAATTGAATTATCCTAAATTGCTTAATTAAATAATTCATTTAAATTAACCTTAGTTTATGATTTTAATTCTTTAGAACCTTAGAAATAAAGGTACATACACTATTTAATTAATAAATTAAACCATAATTTATTTTTGTAAGTTAATCAATGTTTAGATATAGATCAATTTCATTAAATGTTAATTATTTTAACCCTTGAAACATCCTAAACCCTTAGAAAACCTACTTAAAACCCATCAAAACCCTATGAAAACCCTTTGAAAACCATTGATAACCCATTAAAATCTTTCTGATCTCTTGTAAACCCTAACATGAACCCATTAGAATCTTTTGAGACCCTTCAGATGAACCTAATTGACATAAAATCATAACAATTTATAAAACCCTAGGGTTGGAAACCCATGAATCATGCATGTATAAATGTAAAATACTCATTAAATATGAAATTAGAGTAAACCCTAATATGAACATGTATTCTTTATCATTTCCTGTATCTGCAAACACTTCAGAAATAGTTAATTCTAATCAACATAATTGTTTAACAGTAATATACAAGGTTAGAATTCACCAATTAAGTTAATTTTCATTTTCTCTGGTCATCAACTGAAAAGTTGAAAACTTTCCGACAACGTTGATGGTGGAATGGCTTTGTGTCAAACGAAATATATTGACGCATTACTGCATCGTTTTGGCCTTGAAGACTGTAAGCCTATTGCCACTCCTATGGAGACAGGTTTATGATTGAGTCTTCATGATGCTGGAGATGCATTTGATGCTGTTCTCTATCAGCAGGTTGTTGGATGCTTGATTTACTTATGCATTACTCGGCCAGATATTCAGTTTGCTGTCTCACAGATGAGCAGGTTTATGCATTGCCCAGGAGTCACGCATTGGAAAGCGGTTAAGCGCATCTTTCGCTACTTGAGTGGTACTCGTCTACTTGGGTTGTTTTATCCCAAGGGGGGATCACTACCGCCAGATTTGCATGCTTTTTTTGACTCAGATTGGGCTGGTTGCTATGACACTCGTGTGTCCACCAGTGGTTTTTGCTTCATGCTTGGTAGCTCATGTATATCTTGGTTGAGCAAGAAGCAGCCTACTGTGGCCACTTCCAGTTGTGAGGCTGAGTATAGGGCAGCTTTCACAGCGACTGTTGAGTGTGTGTGGCTCAGACGCCTTATGGCTGATTTGGGTGTTGGCCAGTCTTCTGCCACCACCATCTTCACTGACAGTCAGAGCGCATTGGCAGTTGCGAGGAACCCTGTGTTCCATGCTCGCACTAAGCACATTGAGGTGCATTATCACTATGTCAAGGAGAGGTTCTCTGCTGGGGAGATCAGCTTGGCATATGTGCCCACACAGGAGAACATTGCAGACCTTTTCACGAAGGCTCTGCTTAGGGAGAAGTTTGAAGCTTTTCGCAAAGCTTTGGGCTTACTTCCTTTTGTGGAGTGATTTCCACATAGCTTGGCACTTCCTTATACATGAGTGCCAGCTCCTTGTTCACCGCATCACTCCCAGGGGGGGATTTGTTGATATATTTAGGTAGTGATGTGTGTGAACACTCTAGGACTCCCGGGGCACTTTTTTCCCTCTTTAGGAGGTTTTTTTCCCCCGGCTTGTATATACGCCTATTGCCCTAATGGGCTACTTATCTTTGTACATTCTCTAGTAATACATTCAATATTGTGTGTTTGTGCTCCAAGCTTCTTCTACTTCCTTGTGCTATTCGCGTGCTTCGGCAGACGTCTATCTCCAACATCCTCTTCCACTTCCAAAACCTCTACCTCTGCCTCTTCCTCTGCCAGAGTAGAATACCTACTCAAAACTAGATTTTCCTTGGGAGTTTGAGTCTTCACCAACGTTCTTTTCTTCAATAATCAACATGGACACCAGATCAGCAAAATTTGGAATATTTTCCCTAATCTGTATGGAAGTTTTGAACTGCTTATATGCAGCTCCTAGACCACAAAGGAACACTTCCACGTTATCATCATCATCTACATTCACACCAATAGATGCAAGTGACTCACATATGCTTTTGATTTTCAGGGTGTAGTCACTTATCGACATGCTCTTTTTCTCCAAAGTATGCAGCTCGTTCTTGAGTTGCAATTTTCATGCCTTTTATTGGTCTCATACAAAGTGACCAAACTATTACAAGCCTCTTTCAAAGTCTTGACATCCTCTATGTGTCCAATCATGCTATCCTGTATGCTAACATATAGCCAATACATTACCTTTCATGCTCCTTGATTCCATTCCTCATATGCCCTTAATTGGTATGTAGTCTGATTTCTTTCTAGTGTGGAGCATTTTCATTCTCTCCTTTGATGTACTTCCAATAACCTTTTCCCATCAGGAAATTCGTCATTCTGAATGTCCAAGCATGGAAGTTATCCTTGTCCAGCTTATCACTCATAAGCTGGCTCATTCCATCTGTGTTTTCCATTTCTACAGCAATTCACAACACTGCAAAACACTACAAGCAATACTTCTGCTTGAACACTATCGCACTATGACGTGACAGTTCGATCTTAGAAAAATGTAGTTTTCGTGTATCAATAGTACACAGATTTGCTTGAAATTCTAGATCTGGAATATATGAGTGTTGTCGAATATGATGCAAGTTACAGTTTTGCAAATTGACCTAGTTTTTCTACGGGCCCCACCTTTCGGGCTCAAAACGGAGGTCAAGATGGCTCCAACATGTGCTTTCTCTACCTTCACGCCAATTTGTGTTGCAATCTGAGGCCGTTTGTGAATCATGGTTTCTTCATGCCTTCTTGCATGCTCTTTACCATCCATCTTCTCCATGAGCTCTCTACAGCCGCACTAGCTTTGATACCATGTCACGAGGAAGGAGATAAGGAAGAGAGCTCACACACACACTCTCACAATCAAAGAGAAGCACACACTCAGATTGCGGCAAAGAAGAATGATCTTCTTCTTCTTCTATTACATAAAAAGGAATGTACAAGAATGACCTAAAAAACAAGAATACAACAAGTGCAATATATAAAGATCAGTACATAAGGAAAAACCTAATATCCGCAAATGAGTGAGCTGACAAGAAGCAAATGTGCCATCATTCTCAATAGATAATCTAATAAAAATCAATGAAGTATCCCTGACATATACAAGCGTGACCACTATACATGTCCGAGAAATGAAAAACTGGTACTTGTCATCCTAGATCATCACATGTTGAGCTTGATAATCTCAATGTGTATGCATGTCTATATATATGTGTATGTGTACATATATTATGTGTGTATATGTGTATATGCATGTGTAAACAGCCTAAAAATCCTAATCCTATTTTTATACATTTAATTTGATAAAAAACTCTAAAATACTATTTTTATATATATAATTATATATATTTAATTGAAACACTAGCTATTTTCATATTTATTTATCTATACGAAAGACCCATTTTTATATATTTAAATATATATATGATTATATATATTTAATTATATATATTTAATTATATATATATATATATTTATCTATACTAAAGGCCTATTTTTTATATATTTAATTATATAAATTTATCTTTATTATATGTATGTAAAAACACCTAAAACCCTAATCCTAAAGACCTAGACCTAAAACATGTATATGTGTGTGTGTGCATGTGTATATATATGTGTATATATATTATGTGTGTATATGTGTGTATACATGTACAAACAACCAAAAAACCCTAATCCTGTTTTTATATATTTAATTTGATTAAAAACCCTAAAATCCTAGTCTTATATATTTAATTATATATATTTAATTAAAACATTGGCTATTTTCATATTTATTTATCTATACTAAAATCCTATATATATATATATATATATATATATTCTAATTTTTCTCTTTTCTTTTTATATATATATTTAATTTAATTAAAAAATTATGTGTATGCATATGTGTGTATGTATGTATGCATATGCATGTGTGTATGTATGTATGCATATGCATATGCATATGTGTGTATGTATATGCATATGTGTGTGTGCATATGTGTATGTATGTATATGCATGTGTGTGTATGCATATGCATGTGTATGCATATGTGAATGTACTGTTGGAACAAGTCCATGGCAAGTCCAAGTGATGGCTTGAGTCATCAAAAGGCTTAGAAATTTAAAGGAAATATCAACTCTTTGTAGAGTTCACTTGTGAACTCCCTCTTGTAATTTTTGAGTATTTACTTGATGTAAAAGTAAATGAATCTAAGTGGTTGAGTCCGCTTGATGAGCAGGAAGGAGAAAAGCCACGAATTTGTGATTGAATGAGTAGGAGAATCAATCACTAAAAGTCTGGAGAGTGATTATAGGAAGATTCAAATTCAAAATTAGGCTCCAACCATCACTATAAATACATGGCAGTTTAGTCAGGGTTTTAGACCTCCATGAGCTGAGCTTTATGCCATATTAAAGTGTGGGTTTAAGGCACACATATGTATCAGTAAGTCCATTGTATTTTACAATCAATATATATATATATATATATTCTAATTTTTCTCTTTTCTTTTTATATATATATTTAATTTAATTAGAATATATATATATATATATATATATATTCTAATTTTTCTCTTTTCTTTTTATATATATATTTAATTTAATTAAAAAATTATGTGTATGCATATGTGTGTATGTATGTATGCATATGCATGTGTGTATGTATGTATGCATATGCATATGCATATGTGTGTATGTATATGCATATGTGTGTGTGCATATGTGTATGTATGTATATGCATGTGTGTGTATGCATATGCATGTGTATGCATATGTGAATGTACTGTTGGAACAAGTCCATGGCAAGTCCAAGTGATGGCTTGAGTCATCAAAAGGCTTAGAAATTTAAAGGAAATATCAACTCTTTGTAGAGTTCACTTGTGAACTCCCTCTTGTAATTTTTGAGTATTTACTTGATGTAAAAGTAAATGAATCTAAGTGGTTGAGTCCGCTTGATGAGCAGGAAGGAGAAAAGCCACGAATTTGTGATTGAATGAGTAGGAGAATCAATCACTAAAAGTCTGGAGAGTGATTATAGGAAGATTCAAATTCAAAATTAGGCTCCAACCATCACTATAAATACATGGCAGTTTAGTCAGGGTTTTAGACCTCCATGAGCTGAGCTTTATGCCATATTAAAGTGTGGGTTTAAGGCACACATATGTATCAGTAAGTCCATTGTATTTTACAATCAATATACTTTCATTTTCATGATCACTTGTGTTCATATTTTCATGCTTTTGTGAAGTGTACTGTTCATTGCCATATCTCTCAATTTTCTCAGTCAAATTGCAGAGATGATTTCTCTGAGCTTGGTCATCACTTTTAGTGATTTAAGTTGTTAAAGTTTGCTCCTTAAGTCTACTATATACTCACAAATTTTCATTGCAATTGAGTTTTTCAATCATGAGCTATGTTCATTTGAAGTCGCCTATATCTCTTCATATTCTACTTCTCTATTAGCACTCTATCAGATCAGTGTCTTTCTCAAAGTTGTTCCTTAGTGTGTAGTTCATAATTTTCCATGATTCAAATCTTGATAAAATTAGAATATTTTCTAGTATGGGGCTACAAAATTTCATAAGCATTGGATCTTGGAATATCCAGATATTACCATTTCTCTACTCACGGGTACGAGTACTACCACAACCCATCAAAATCAGGGTGATGCTACAACTTGTTAAACATCTTTCTCTTTATGTGGCTCATCAACTTTGATGAAATAACTCTTGATTATTATCTTAATAATTTAGTAAGATTTCCCCAAAAGGAATTAAATACTGTTGTGGCCAGAGAATTGTTCAAAACTTTGGACAGGTGTGTAAACCAAAACAAGTTTTTTACTCATGGTTCAACTCCTACCTATCTATTTTGATTTATCTTTTCGAGAGTGATCTTCCAAGGTACATAGAGTGTCTAATACATCCTTTGGAAAGCTAAAAGGGCCCACTACATAACCCTAGAGTTTATTTGGCACTAGAAACATTGCTCTCTTTAATTATGGTAGTTAGACACTCACAGAATTGGAAGTATGGCACAAAAGGTTAGCACATATTGGTGAAAGATCATTAAAGCAAATTTGTAGGGACCAAAGTGTACTTGGACTCCCTAAATTTTCAAAACAATACATGATTTATAAGTGTAGTGCATGTCAATTTGGAAAGTCTCACAGGTTACCATTCATGAACAAAGGATATATGCATGGAGATCTCTTGGATTTGATTCATACATATGTATGGGGACCTAGCAAGGATGCTTCAGTATCTGGATCAAGGTATTATGTCTCCTTCATTGATTATTGCAGTAGATGGACTATATTATACTTTATGAAATACAAAGATGAAGTTCTTTCGTGCTTCAAAAGATATTTGGCTCTTGTGGAGAATCAAACAGGTAAGACATTAAAAAAGCTGAGGTCAGATGGAGGGGGAGAGTACTTCTCCCATGAATTTGACAACTTTCTTCAAGAAAGTGGAATCAAAAGAGAGATCACTACAAGGTACACTCCTAAACAAAATGGAGTGGCAAAAATAACGAATAGGACAATTGTTGAAGCTGCAAGGTCTATGCTAAATGAGAAGCACTTACCTAATTACTTATGGGCTGAGGCTATATCTACAGCCACTTATTTGATTAACATGTTACCTTCAAAATCACTTGATGGCATGACACGATATGAGGCTTGGAATGGAAGAATACCAAGCTTGGATCATTGTAAGATTTTTGGATGTGTTGCTTATGCTCATGTTCCTTCACAAGTTAGAGGCAAGATGGATCCCAAAGCAGAAAGGTGTGTATTCATTGGATATGACAACAATCAAAAGGGCTATAGATTATACAACCCAACAACCAAAGGATTCTTGGTGAGTAGAGATGTAGTATTTGATGAGAATAGTTCTTGGTATGAAGATTCATGTAGAAAGGTCAAGTTACCTTATGATCTTGAAGAAGATTTTCCAAAACTTGTTAAGGATAATCCTCCTAAAATTGAAGAGCAGGATACCTCCGAAGATGGTGAAGCAACTCAGTATGAAAAACTCAAAATTGTGGAAGTCTAAAGGTAAAGCAAAAATGCAAGAACTTGGACAAGAGGCAGAATCATTACATCATGGCCTAAGAAGGTCCATGAGGGAGAAAAGAAAACCATAATGGTATGGTTTTATACTTCTCTAGTCACTAAACATTCAATCTATCTAGCACAGGACGTAAATCAAGAGGAACCCTCAACATTTGAGGAAGCAAATAAGGAATCAGAATGGAAGCATGCAATGGAAGAAGAACACAAACTCAAGGAATTGATTATGAGGAGACCTTCTCTCCTGTGCCAAAGATGCCTACAATTAGGGTTTTGCTTAGTATTGCCTCTTCCAAGAATTGGAAGATACTTCAATTGGATGTAAAAAATGCATTTCTTAATGGATGGATAATAGAAGAGGTATGTATGACACAACCACATAGTTTTGAGAATCACATATATTCTGATTATGTGTGTAAACTTAATAAAGCTTTATATGGACTCAAACAAGCCACAAGGGCTTGGAATCATAGGCTTGTCTCATTCTTGCAAGACAAAGGATTTCAACCTAGCAAGGAAGATCCATCACTATTCATAAAAAGGAGTAGTTCTGAAGTCATCTATTTGTGTGTGTATATAGATGATATTATACTTACAGGAAATGATACAGATGGCATGAAGAGAATCAAAGAACAGATGAGAGAAGAATTCAAGATAAGCAATTTGGGTTCACTTACCTACTTCCTGGGATTGGAAGTTGTCTACAAAGATCATGGTTTGTTTCTCACTCAAAGAAAGTACATTAAAGACATGCTGGGAAAATTCAAGATGCAAGATTTCAGGATTCCAAGTACTCTAATGGAGGCTAATCATAAATTGAGCTCACGTGAAGGTGAACTCATAGAAGATATGACAGGTTATCAAATCCTTGTGGGTAGCTTGAACTATGCCACATTGACAAGGGTGGATATATGTTATAGTGTGAGTGTGCTAATTCAATTTATGCACACACCCAGGAAACCTCACATGGAGGCTGCCAAGAGGATACTCAGATATCTCAAAGGGACCATGAATGAAGGGTTATTGAAATTGTTCTTTGATGCAAATTGGACCAGCTCCAAGGAAGACATAAGGAGCACCTCAGGATATCTTACCTTGGCAGGTTCAAAATTTATCTCATGGTCATCCAAGAAGCAACCCATAGTTGTTCTCTCTTCTACTAAAGCTGAATATAGAGGTCTTGCCATAGCTACTCAAGAAGAAATGTGGATGAAGACACTATTCACAGATCTTGGATTGGAGATTGGAACTCCAAATATCTTTGGTGACAACATGAGCTCCATTCACTTGGCTGCCAATCCAATTTTCCATGCAAGGACTAAACATATTGAAGTACATTATCACTATGTAAGAGAGAAGATTGTGAGCAAGGAAGTTCAGTTAACTTATGTGTCCACTCATAAAAAATGTTCATATATTCTAACCAAAGCATTAGATGGTACAAAGCTTTGCAAATTCAAGGCTTTGATTGGTTTGCAGTAATCTTGGAATATTGAAGACCTCAAGCTCACTCGAATTGAGGGGGAGCTGTTGGAACAAGTCCATGGAAAGTCCAAGTGATGGCTTGAGTCATCAAAGGGCTTAGAAATTTAAAGGAAATGTCAACTCCTTGTAGAGTTCACTTGTGAACTCCCTCTTGTGATTTTTGAGTACTTACTTGATGTAAAAGTTAAGGAATCTAAGTGGTTGAGTCCACTTGATGAGTAGGAAGGAGAAAAGCCACAAATTTGTGATTGAATGAGTAGGAGAATCAATCACTAAAAGTTTGGAGAGTGATTATAGGAAGATTCAAATTCAAAATTAGGCTCCAACCATCACTACAAATACATGGCAATTTAGTCGCAGTTTTAGACCTCCATGAGCTGCGCTTTATGCCATATCAAAGTTTGACTTCAAGGCACACATATATATCAGTAAGTCATTTGTATTTTACAATCAATATACTTTCATTTTCATGATCATTTGAGTTCGTATTTTCATGCTTTTGTGAAGTGTATTGTTCACTGCCATATCTCTCAGTTTTCTCAGTCAGAGTGCCGAGATGATTTCTCTAAGCTTGGTGCATCATTTTCAGTGATTTAAGTTGGTAACGTTTTCTCCTTAAGTCTACTATATAGTCTCAAATTTTCATTCCAATTAAGTTTTTCAATCGTGAGCTATGTTCATTTGAAGTCGCCTATATCTCTTCATATTCTACTTCTCTGTCAGCACTCCATCGAATCAATGTTTTTATCATAGCTGTTTCTTAGTGCGTAGCTCACCATTTTCTATGATTCAAAGCTTGATAGAGTCAGCATACTGTCTAGTATATGCCTATAAACTTTCACAAGCATTAGATCTTGGAATCTCGAGGTATTACCATTTCTTTGCTCACGGGTCTGAGTACTGCTGCAGCCCCTGAAAACCGGGGTGATGCTACAACTTGTTAAACATCTTTCTTTTTATGTGGTTCATCAATTTTGATGAAATAAACCTTGATTCTTAGCTTAATAAGTTAGTAAGAGTTCACCAAAAGGAATTAATTTAATTGCTGCTATGGCCAGGAATTGTTCAAAACTTTGGACAAGTGTATAAACCAAAATAGCAAGTTTTTTAGTCATGGTTCAACTTCTACCTATCTGTTTTGATTTATCTTTTTGAGAGTGATCTTCCAAGGTACATAAGGTGTCTAATACATCCTTTGGCAAGCTAAAAGGGCCCACTACATATCCCTGGAGTTTATTTGGATTGTGTAGTGCAAAGTTTTTGCAGCAGCACTTCATTTTCTCCAAGTTTAAATCCATCTCTTCACATGTATGTATATGCATATGTGTGTGTATGCATATGCATGTGTATGCATATGTGTATGTATGTATATGTATATGTGTGTGTATGCATATGCATATGTATGCATATGTGTATGTATGTATGTATATGCATGTGTGTATGTATATGCATATGTGTGTGTATGCATATGTGTGTGTATGTATATGCATGTGTGTATGTAATATGTAAGTTAGTGTGTGTATAGGTGTGAGTGTGCATGTATATATGTGAGTGCGTGTGTATATGTCTGTGAGTGTGTATGTATATGTGTGTGTATGTATATGCATGTGCAAATGTAATATGTATGTGAGTGTATGTATATGTGTGTATGCATGCATGCATATGCATGAATATGTGTATGTGAGCATGTAATATGTATGTGTGTGTACGTATGTGTGTGAATGTATGCATGCATATGTTTGTGTATGTATATACATTTGTATACGTATGTTTGTGTATGTATATACATTTGTATACGTATGTTTGTGTATGTATATACATTTGTATACGTATGTTTGTGTATGTATATATGTGAGTGTGTGTATGTATGTATGTGAGTGTGTGTGAATGTATGTATGTATATGCATTTTTGTATATGTGTGTGTATGTATGCATGTGTGCATATGTGTGTGTATGTATGCATGTGTATGTATGCATGTGTATGTATGCATGTATGTATATGTGTGTGTATGTATGCATGTGTGTATATGTGTGTGTATCTATCTCTATTTCTCTCTCTCGTTCTCTCTCTCTTTCTCTCTCTTTCATCTCTCTCTCTTTCTCTCTTTCTCTCTCTTTCATCTCTCTCTCTCTCTCTCACTATGTACCAATAGAGAATAAAACAATCACTTTACAGGTATGTCCCTCTTTTGGATTGCTATCGTCAAAGTGTAATGAACGTTGTATCTCGTTGAATTCCAAAGAATTGAGGCCAAAAACCTCCTGCGAAACCAAAGAGAAGAGAAATTATAAAACATAAAGCATAGAGAAAGAGAGTGGGTAAGAGTACACGCACCACTTACCAAGAAGAGAGAGAGTGTGTGTGTGTGTAGAGAGAGAGTGTGTTGTGTGTAGAGAGAGAGATCTGTGTGTGTGTGCACAACACAATGCAGGTCACAATTCAGTTCACACGTGCAAGTTTGACAGAAACAGTGCTCAATTCAAATGACGTGCAAAATGTCCAATTTTGCTCTCGAGTCTCTTGTATGTTTAAAATGACGCCGCAAGTATAAGCATTGGTATGGACATCGGTATATGCACCAGTAATTCCAGGGAATTACTGATGCTCATATTGATGCATATACCGACGCCCATACCGATGCCTGTACCGACGCCTATACCAACGGCTTGAACGGATACCGATGATCCATTTTTAAACGGTCATACCGACGATCAAATGACCATCGGTATGCGTAATGAGATCTTTAAATATATTTTCAATGATCATACCGATGCCGGGGGGGTGAACTTCGGTATGGAGAGCATCGGTATGCCCATCATATATTCTAGTGGAAGTGGTGCTTGGGACATCAAAGTGAGCACCAAGATACACTAGTAGTTGAAGCAATGTACGTAAGAAGAATCGACACACAACCAAAGGGATTAGCAATTCTTGGACTAAGGAGTTAGACTAAGGAGCAAGAGAGAGCAAAACACTTGCAAAGTACATTCGTAGAGAAGCAAGGTGTGCAAGGAGAGTGACAAAGTGTGCTAAGAAGTACATAGAGAGATTGCGTAGAGAGCAACTAAGGTGGAACAAAAGACCATCAAGGTAGTATTGCAGATTTGTAGAGACTGACCCTTCCTTCAACCTTATTGAAGCTTGAGTGCAAGGTGTGCACGAGGGCAAGCTATTGGACAAGGTGGAGGATCGGCATAGAGGAGGTTGATTGCACTAGTCATTGTGGTATTTTTGTACACTTGTGTATGTGTTCTCGGGCTTAAGTGCTATCGTGCAGAGAGCATTTTGTCTCATTCTAGACAAACCTATTGTATTCTTTATGATTAATCAAGACATAGAGGTTTTCAATGTAATTATACGTCTTCTTATTCTCCATTGTTCTCCTACAAACACTCAAACACCTTATCAACTAAAGAATCCACCAATAGTGATAAACACCTCTATATTCCTCCCGTTAGCAAACCTTTATGCTACTAGCTGATTCTGAATGAAATTCAGAACACTATCGGACATAGTACTTGTAACTAGATCACAAAATGCATCTGCATTTTTACATTTCCAAGCACATCAAAGATCAGCATCAAGAGGAATCATTCGGCCAAGATTATTTGGATTAGGTGTTTCTTGGGGCTCATGATGAATACCGAGAACAATCTTCAGAAGCTCATATGAATCAATGATAGAAGTGATGTTAAGCTTCCACAAGATGTAATTCGTACCATCAACCTTACCTTCCATGAAGGCTAGTGGTTGTGTGATTTATTACCCGTGGAAGAATTAATGATGAAGGCAAAATCGAGTTCTCTCTATATTGAGATCCAATTGTATGGAGGTACGCCGTTTCTCATATGACCTGAAACACGAGTGTTTCATGGAAATGGGGAAACGACTTTGATCCAATTAAAAAAGGACTCTTACATAAACCTTTTTAGACCGAAGAGAGTGGGAAAAAAACAATCCCTTTGTTTTTCATGAGATTTTACGCTGATTCGAGCGTTCAACGATTCA
Source organism: Ceratopteris richardii (assembly GCA_020310875.1). Lineage (NCBI taxonomy): Eukaryota > Viridiplantae > Streptophyta > Polypodiopsida > Polypodiales > Pteridaceae > Ceratopteris > Ceratopteris richardii. The sequence goes on from CM035427.1 coordinate 24,146,195, forward strand.
AATTGTGCATGAGCCACTGCTTTAGCTTTTGCGCCCCATCTGCATGCGTAATGGTGCCAACGCAGGCAGCCGAGTAAGGTTGAAGACGACGATCAGAAGCGTAGCTCATCGTCGCTTTAGTTTGAATCACTGTATTGATCCTCTAGCTGCATCTCAATCAGTTTCTAGGTGCCCGAAGGATCGCATCGAGACAACAGATAGGCATTGGACGTATGTAGGCGACCTGTACGTCTCTGAATCCACGTTTTGATTGTCAACCGCTTTTGTGAGTTTGTCACCGGCGTTTTCTTGGAGCTCAGGAGGCTTCGCATCGATCTCTTCGTCCAACTATAAACGCAGGCTTTCCACGATAACTGGGATGGTAAGTAATGCAGCAACCATGAATCGTTAATTTTCGGTCCTTTCACGCATATATGAAATATCTCTCTCTCTCTCTCTCTCTCTCTCTCTCTCTCTCTCTCGCACTCATACACACAGAGAGACACACACATACACACACGCACGTGCTCCGTCATTCACTCTCTTTTATTCTAGGCGAGTGGCAGCAGCCATTTTGCGGTACATGGTTGGCTGATGTATTTGAGCTTCGGCCTGCTGCTGCCCATTGGAATCTTCTGTGTTCGTTATATGCAATACATTCAAAATTCAGAAGGATCAGCCAATAGAATAGAGCATCTACGGAAAGCGCACATGTGGATTGAGGTATGTACATTCCAAGCTGTTCCTCGGCATGTGTAGTGATGAAGGGAACCGAAAGTGTGTGTGTGTGAGAGAGAGAGAGAGAGAGAGAGAGAGAGAGAGAGAGAGAGAGAGAGAGAGAGAGAGAGAATCAACTGTAAACTCTGAAAGAAGCAAGCGAGTGTCATTCTACATTTGTGCATATCTCCAGTATATAATATGTCCTCTGTCTTTGGATCTCTGAGTAGATAAATATGAAGCCTTCTATCATATGAAGCGATCAGAAGTGAGATAGAGAAGAGAGAAGGGAAGGTCCCTAAGATGTCGGTGTATTGCTCCAATGTTCTTGTCTCTGCCGGGGATCTGCGTATGGCATTCTCCTTACTATCCCTCTCTGAAAAGCATAGTTTGCACATCCTCTCCTTGTGGCACCCTCCAAACCTCTATATTTTTGGTTTCAAGCTAAAGTGAGGAGAATCTAGCTTCCTCTATCTACTATGAGTGTGTATGATAATAATACATTTGCGGTACTCTAGATGCTCAGTAAAACTTAATTCTAAGATGCATATGAAGTGCCCTTCATAGTATAGAATCTTGGGGGGAACTGACTCTATGGGATTGATCCATTTCTCTTGGATATAGAGGTATCATATGTCCCGCATAACCACTCCATTTGCTCTTTGTGCGAGAGAGGTCTTAAAAGGCACTGCTAATCTATTGAAATAACGACAGTTTTTTTATGCATATGATTTGAAAGCCATGTCACATCTGGTTGTACCGGGAGCTTCATCTTGAGACTCTCATGAAGCTCTCGATGCCCAAAATACTATTTGTGTTGTGGGATTAATCTCATATGCTGGAGGCTTTCCTACACTAGCGTCGGAGTTATGGAAAACTTGACTTTTACAATGCCATGCATGAGTGATAGTTTGCACTAGAACGCTTGAAATAGCATCATAACCATGACTTCTCAAGCGCATGAGCTTTGGTGTGACAGTAATGTAAAGAGCCACCCTTTGTGTGAGGTGCTGTTCTAAGAAAGTTGTATTACATTCTCTCTAATAGTGATTGTTTTGTGTGAGGTGCTGTTCTAAGAAAGTTGTATTACATTCTCTCTAATAGTGATTGAGAAGCATTGCCCCGCATAAGTCTATCTCTTGCTTTTTGTTGCATCATGAATCGAGCAGTATGTGTAGTGAGAGTAACATCCACTTAGATACATTAGATGACCTTTTTGACTTGAATTCCCACGAGTAGAAGTACACAGTCTATGCTCAAAAATCATATATCATAGTGAGATGTGACTAGAGCCCTTGCTTGGCCTTTTTGAGAGAAGATGATGTCATATGCATGATTCATAATATGAACTTGAGCTCGTGCAAGTTTAATGCTATCCTCAGCCCATTTGGTAATGAAGTGGACGCCTCATCTATGTGTGTGTTAAAGTAATATTGAAGATATAAGAGGAAAACCTTTTCACCTTTAGTGGTGCTAGTGAAGTTGTCAAATAGACCTTCAAGCCATCAAAATCTACTCAATTACTGTTATATGAAGGACACTTGCTCCATATCATATCGATAAAATATGATTATTATTGATGGTAGGGAAAGATTACTGCAACTCAACTTTGATGGGTGCTCTAATCTAGGTTGCATTATTCGTTATTCAATAATTCGATTATTTGTGAATAATCACATACTTTTACAATGACCGTCTATTGTTTGATTGAATTATTTGGTGTTACATCAACTTATTCAGATAATTTGAATTGTTTTTGTATGAAAAATTAGCAATTTTTCGATCGAAAGCATCTATTATCAAAAAGCTTTTTGATTGAAATAGATCTTTTTTTAAAATATCGACCCATGATGTATAACCATTGAAGTGCCTTCTTTTTCGTGAATCGACAACGTCGTATGAAAAGTAAGTTCTACACTCTTATTTAAAAATGAAGATATTTTGAAACTATAAAATTTAAAAAATATAGATATTTAGAAAATTATAGGATTAATAGAAATAGTAATAAAATTTTAAAAATTTTAAGTTTATTCAAAATTACTAATTAAAATTATAAAACTTTATATTATTTAGAATTCATATTTAATGTTAAAAATTAAATTGTTTTAAGATTTTTATAATCTTTAGACTATTATGATTGTCAGACTCAAATTAACAGTGATTCTTACTTCACAATAGCATTTGTATTTATGTGTGTATATGTATGTGTGCGTTTATGATTGTGATTTAAAAACTAATGTGATTTTTGTATGATTCAACATTGATTCTTACTTCATAACAATATGTATGTGTTTATGATTCTGATTTAAAAAAAATTGTGATAATTTGAGTCAACATTAATTGATTCTTACTTCATAATAGTACATGTATGTATGCGTATATATGTGATTTAAAAAATATTGTGATTGTCTGATTCAAAACATAGATTCTTACTTTCAAAATAGTAGTGTATTTGTGTGTAATAGTATGTGTATATGTACATGTCTGTAAATTTATGATTATGGTTTAAAAACTATTGTGATTGTCTTACTCAGTATTGATTAATCTTCCTTCACAATATTACGTGTATGTGTGTCCATGTGTGTGTATGAGTATGATTTAAAAGTTAGTGTGATTGTCTTACTCAACATTGATTTTAATTCATAAGAGAATGTGTATGCATGTGTATGTATGTGTGTATGTGGTCGTGATGTAAAAACTATTATGATTATCTAACTCAACATTGGTTTTTACTTCACAATAGTTTGTGCATGTGAGTGTGTATGTATGTGTGCATACGTTTGTGTATAATTATGATTTAAAAGTTATTATGATTGTCTTAGTCATATCATTGATTCTTGCTTCATACTAGTATGTGTAGGTTTGTGTTAGTATGTGTAGGTTTGTGTGTATGATTGTGATTTAAAAATGATTATGATGTTTGACTCATAATGTTAATTTTTACTTCATGAATCACAAAGTATATGTAGGTCCATGTTTATGTTTATGACTTGAAAACTATTGGAATCGTCTAACATATACCATTGATTCTTACTTCACAATAGTATATGTAGGTTTTTTGTATGATAGTAACTCAAAAACTATTAGCAATGATTTTTATTTCACGAATCACAATAGCATGTGTAGGTTTATGTTTATGTTTATGATTTAAAAACTATTGTGATTGTTTAATTCATATCATTGCTTCTTATTTCATAGTCATATGTGTAGGTTTGCATTAATGATTTTGATTTCAAAAGTATTATGATTGTTTGATTTGTAGCATTGGTTCTTACTTCAAAATAGTATGTGTAGGTTTATGAGTATGATTGTGATTTGAAACTATTTTGATTATTTGATTTTCACTTCATGAATCACAATATTATGTGTAGGTCTATTTTTTATGATTGTGCTTTAAAGACTATTGTGATTGTTTGACTCATACCATTGAATCTTACTTCACAATAGTATGTACTATGCATAGGTTTGTATGTATGATTGTGACTCAAAAAGTATTGTGATTGTTTGATTTGTAGCATTGGTTCTTATTTCAAAATAGTATGTGTAGGTTATGTATGCGATTTAAAAATTATTGTGATTGTTTGACTCATAACGTCGATTCTTATTTCAGAATAATGAGTAGATACATAGAGAGATAAAAATGTAGATATATAGATGAATAGATATCAAAACTTTAAGAGATAGATTTGTAATAATTTTGTTTATATTTTAAGATATATATATTTTGTGAAATATATATCTTATTTGATATGTATTTATGTTTTCTTTTTTGTAGATATAAAGTTCTACATTAAACCAAGCATTATGGGAAAGGAACAAGAATGGTCATATGTGATTATTTTTTGAGAAGAAAAAATGCGGTCCATAATATAATGCAAATATTGTGGACATCATTAGGAAATGAAGCTCCTATGAAAGTGCATTTTCTTAGTATTCGCAATAATCTTGCAAGATGCCCTAATCCGAATAGTGATATAAGAATGCATTTTGTAAGTTATGCAAACAAGTGTAAAATGCCAAATATCACATCGAAAAGATTTAAAGCCATGAATAGTTCACAATTCTTTCAAAGACGATATCAAAGTGTAGAATAAGAATTAGTAGATATATTAATGGAAATGGAAAAAGTTTGCAATACACCTATTCAAGTGACACATACTCATTTGGAGAATATTCAAGATGAATGTACTCCAATTTCTCCAGAGATGCCAAGAACGAGTGGACTAGGTGAATGCAAATTAGGTGAATGATCTAATGTGTCGCTTAATATTTTCCATATTAAACCTCAAAGCACAATACACGCAACAGAAGGACTCAAGCATTTTTAGCATATGTAATTTCCTTCAATATGACTAGTAATCCACTTTTCAAAGGCGATTTGATGTCATTTGCAAGAATGGGATTCATCATGCCAGATTGCAATAAAATGAAGATGTAAAATTGATAGACTACTATCAACATAAGTCGTTGATTAGTGTCAGGGTGATTTGTTCAAAAGCAAGTATGATTTTGGAGGTAATTGATACGTCTCTTTAGGAGAATAGTTCAACTTTTCTTGTAAAAAGATATATAAACATGCTATACCTCGCATGGATAGTCCAAAGAATATCACAGCTATAGTGATCGATAATGCATTTAATTTTTGAAGTACAAGAATTTTCATATAAGAAAAGTATGAACTTATTACATGGACTTTATGTGAAGCTGGCACTCTAAATTTACTTTTGAAAGATACAATAATTTATCTTTCATCAAATAGAGCTCATTAGATGCAAATCATGTGGTCAAATTTGTTAGAGAGCATCAATTTTCTTATTCTTTCGTTTGTTCAAAGTCTCTGAACAAAGCACTTCAGATATTTTATGTTACATGATTTGCAAGAGTCTATATCCCATCAGAATTGAACCAAAATTCCATTGTAATCCTACCCTCCACATTGCATCGGAACTCCATCGTAATTCCGTTGGGATTCCATCATACATTATTCCATTGGAATTCCATCGTAATTTCATCGAAATTCCACTAACCTTCCATGGTATCCCACATTCCATCAAAATTCCATCATAATTCCACTACAATTCTATCGTACATTATTCCATTGGAATTCCATCGTAATTTCATTGAAATTCCACTAAAATTCCATGGTATCCCACATTCCATTAGAATTCCATCATAATTCCACTAGAATTCCATCATAATTCCACCAAAGTTCCACCGTAATTCCATATTCCATTTTCCAAAGAAATCACATAATTTCACATTCCACGTTTCATGTAATTAAACCTTCCACATTTCATGCAAATTACATTGATTACACCAATTTCACCTCCATACCCATCCAAATATTCCACCATAATACTCATATCCATTCCACCAATTGAACTACACATCGAGTACTCCCAATTTTTTCCGTCAAAATCATCCCCGTCTAATGATTTTTCACTCATCCCCATCAAAAATATCTCATTCCTCCACACGCGTGAGTCATTTTTCCCATCGATTAATTTCCCAAATCACCCCATCATAAATCCCTATGCATTCCATCCCATAATCTCCATTGGGTTTCAAAGTGTTTCATAACTATTTCCCATTTATTTCCATTAAACTAACGCTTTTTTAATTTTTCATTTCCTTCGAACTATCTACAAAGACATTACAACATTAAAACATTCAACACTTAAAAACTCCCAAATATTAAAACATCCACATTGCACGTAATTCTTCCTTCGCTACTGCCATTGTTTGCGCCCCCCCCCCCCCCCCCCCTCTCTCTCTCTCTCTCTCTCTCTCTGCCTACCTCCTGCGTGAAGAGAAATCTTTAACCTAGAGCCTTCATCTGAGATGGATGACACAAGCGCTCCTTCGAACGTGGAGAGAATTGCTGATGTCATTTTGAGAAATCGATTACAATGATTCAATGCTTCTTCAACTGTGTTGATTATACATAGTAACACTGATCACCTGGTTCCTAATGCTGATGAGGCCTTCATTTCACAGGCTTCGGTTGATGATCAAGGCTCAGGATCAGGAGTGGCTTTTCCTAGTGCCTAGAGATGAAATTGTCTAGAGTAGACAGATCACATTTTCACCGCTTTTATGCCATTGGAGATGCTTTGCAAATGAAGGGGTTAGAAATGCTACAAGAGATTTTCATGCCAAAAACACTATTGATAAGGGAGGATTCGCAAAGGTTTACAAGGGTATTCTTCCACGTGGAGACGTTACAGCAATCAAAGAACTGTATTAGTCAAACTCTGCTGTAATGAAAGAGACAGAGTTTTTGGTTGAGATCGAAATAATGGCACATGTGTGCCATCTAAATATCACCCCTCTTATTGGATTCTGCTTGGAAGGAGGGTTATACTTGGTTTGTAATTTCTATCCGAATGGAAGTTTGGCTGAAAATTTGCATTACACAAGATTAAATTCCTTCGATTGGTCCTTGAGATTGAAGGTGGCTTTTGGCATTGCATAAGGGCTTTGCTTGCATGGGCAATGTCAGCGTCATCTTCATTATCTTCTCATCGGTTATAATTCCTGCAGTAGTAGATATCTCCTTTCTACTCGGCAGCTTCTGTCTTTCTTCTCTGAGCCAGCTATCGATGTTCCTCTTCATGGTAATCTCCTTTCATGCTCTTTAGGATGGAGAGCCCTTTAATGGCAGGCACTTGTAGAACCCCACTTGCTTTTTCCTTCTTTCCTTGGGTTTGTTGTACTTATTAGTACTTGTGTACTTTTAAGGTACTGTACTTTGTAATCCAAGGTATCGTGATTTGTGCTTCAGGGTACTTTTTACTTGAAAAGGCTACTTATGAACTTGGGTTGCACGTGGAAGCACCATAATTAGATGCAATATGTGAAACAAAAACCCCTCCCTCCCCCACCCAAAATTTTGGTATATTGCCTCTTCTCTCGATCTCTCTCTCGACGCGTAAGTGTAGGTGCCTCTCTCTCTCGCGAGAAGCACTAGATCCCATTGTTCTTCCTCTTTTGCCAACACACATGTTCCCTCTTTCCACATGGCATCTTTGTAGACGTCTCTTGTCCTCTTGCACTCTTCATGCTTCCCCAAAGGCATATCCCATACAATCTCCATGCACTTATGTATATTGCTCTTAACCTCTTCTCTTCATGGATGCGGACAACTCCTCCCATTCTCTTCTCCTCTACATCCGTGTGAATAAAATCTTGAAGTGGTTCTTCCCAATGTACCATAATAGAAGGGCAATCAATGCCACCATGGTTGGGAGACGGAAGCTCTAACAAGCTGGTCTTCTCCTCCCCTTTTTAAGGAGAATGGGAGACACACGGTACAAAAGTGTCATAAGAAGTCTATCTCTCGGGCGTCATAGGGAGTTGATGCTCCCTGTGGGTCGATGCCCACACTATGCTTCTGGCAGGATGATCCCTCTGTGCCATCTTCCTCTAACCTTTGGTTGTAGGCTGACAGTAATGAACAATTAGTTCTGTTCTCTCCTACTGTGCTTCCGTCTCTTGCTCTTGTGTTATGTGCTTTTTGTATGTTTTTCTCTTGTCTACCAATAGTGTGCTTTTTCTAATAGTGTGAGGTTTAACTCTGGAATTTCCTTTTCCATGTGCATTATTGTCGTGCAAATCTGCATTATTGGATAGAATAGTAGTGTTGCTCCCCTTAAGAAGTACCATTGATGGGCGTAGTATCCCTCGTACTCTTGAACGAGACCTCACTCCCCTAAGGTCTACCCACCACTGATAACACCTATAAATGGTATATATTTAATTCTCATTGAGTTGAAGGGGTAGCAACAATGGACAGATAATAGGATTAGGTCTAGTAGACTATGCCATGTTGTCTATGGCAACCATAGGTATTTGATTTTGAGAATTAACTTTGTAAGAGAAAAGCCTAGTCTAAGGTCTCATTGAAGCGTGAATGAGAGGCATAGTGTGAAGAGCCTTTAAGACCACAATGTTTCTATAAAGATCCTTCCATGATAATGAACAAATCCTCCTCTTTTGCATTGCCACATGATGGTTTATGACATGCAATTCTCACTTGGTAGCCATTTCATTTCTTTATTTTTCTAGGTTTCTTGTTCTTTTAGCTAACTGGAACTCGTGCAAATTGTGTCGTTGTAGTTTCTTGTACATGAGCTTAACAACATGGGGATGTGAGTCTTTCTCTCCCTATCCTTTGCCCTATTCCTCCTATGAAGGTCAACAATTCAACACTCTACCTCCATAACCAAAACTTGTAAGCTTACCAAAGTATTGCCTATAATGATGATCTTGTAGGAGTTAGGATCCATAAGATTGTATCCCCTCCTCTCCCCAAAGAGAAAAAAGAAAAGTAAAAAGGATGAGGTCCCTGCATACATTGTTCATTCTAGTGGGATCAATTTTTAAAAAGCATATTTAGAAAGGCATGGGATAACTAGAGCAATGAATTCAAAAGCATAGATAAGTTAAGACTTGAAAGGGTGGGATTACTCCATGATTTGTCCATTCTAGTGGGATCCTTTTGCTAAGCACGGTTATGAAGGCATGTGATTCTCAAAGGAGGTGTTGTCTACCTTGTAGTTGTACAATGAGAGAGAGAGAGAGAGAGAGAGAGAGAGGGAGAGAGAGAGAGGGAGGGAGGGAGGGAGGGAGGGAGGTGTTGGAACATCAAGCTTGCACTATGCTTGAGGTGGATTTGATCTACATCAAAAACTATGGCTTGGATTATGTCGAAGGAATATCCGTTGGAGAGTTCCTTTTCTTATACTCACTTATTGTATTTTTTAAAAAGATCTTTCATGGATCTTTTACCATTGTAAAAGCCTAGAGCTTTACACTTGTACAAGGATAAAAAGAGAGCCCAAATGCCATGAATTTGTGGTGGTTGAGTTGCATCCAATCAATCAATCAGTCACCTAAAAGTAGATCAAACTAGATCTTCACTTTTCCTAGATTGTAGGAAAGTGAATTGATTCCCTCCAACAACCATTCCCACTTTCATTTGAATTCAAAATCCACTTGTAGAAGTCATGGATCACTTCTAGAGTCTATATAAAGACTTCAAATCACTTGTACAATACATGGAATCACTTGCTCCTTCATTTCTCTCTATCATCTTCTTCGCCAACAATAAGTTTGTAGAGGTTGCTGCTCTCTCCACAGAGCTTCAATTTGGATAAGAGATTGGCTCGTTCGAAAGGTAGTGTCTAGTTTATGCTTGTAAATTTTCATAGCATTTGGTTCAGTAGATTGGGAGAAATCTTAATTTTTCTGACTCGGGGTCAATCTCTGCATATTCCTGAAAAATAAGAGGTACCACCGTTGAGTGTTTGATTCATTCCTATAGCATATTTTGCTTATTCTTTATACTTTTGTGCATTATATACAGTCTGCCCTATGGGTATCACTCCCATAAAAGGATTTTTTCTAATTGTAATCACGCTGGTCACTATGAATATTTGAAGTTCATTGTCACTTCCAAAGATAGTAAGTTTTTTGAGCTACTCGATGCGCGAACCTATCTGTTTTGTATCGACTCTTTCTCCTTGATTCTCTAAAGTACATAGCTAGATCACGATGCGTGACGGCTTTCCATCAATGATCGAGAAGCTTGATCGACATAACTACGTGGCTTGGCAAATCAGAATGGAGGCCTATTTGCGAGGTAGAAATCTTTATGGAATTGTAGCCGGTGATGAAGCTATGCCTATTCCAAGATCCAGAGGAGGACCTACACAAGAGGAGACAGATAAGCTCACACTTTGGTGCCCAAGGGATGCTCACGCAAGGTCGTACATACTAAACTCTATCTCTAACTTTCTATTACCACATATTCGGATGCAAGACATCTCAAGAGACTTGGGACTCTCTCGAGACTTTCTTTTCTGCTAGTACTAAAGTAAGAAAGAATCATCTTTGGAACGAGTTCAACCAAATGAAGAAGGCACCTAAACAAACCATCACAGAGTTTGTTACCAAGATAAAGGAGGTTGCGGATCAGTTAGCATCCATTGGAGAGCTGATTGAAGAAGAGGCTATCATGAGGCAGATTCTCAATGGGATTCGAAGTGATAAGCAATGGCAACCTTCACGATAGCTTATGATCTCATCATGGATGTGCAAACTCGAGACTTCAACATCTTTCTTGGACAACTCTTCAATCAAGAGGCCAACAATAGCATAAAAGAAGGTAACTCCTATCATGATAATTCAACTAGTGCTCTATATGAAGATAAGAACCTGAAAGGAAAGAAGGAAGAAGATGAAGAGGAGACTTCCCAAGCCAACTTTGGAAGCAAGAGCAAGTGAAAAGGGAAGAAAAAAGGAACAAGGCATGACAAAGCCAAAGGTCAGAATGTTCAACCTTGTGCCATTTGTGATAAGACAAACCACACCACTCAAAATTGCTGGTCCAATGGGAAGACCCAGAAAGGAAGTGGAAGAGGTGGATATGGAAACAATAGAGGCAGAGGTGGACACAACTTCAACAATAACAATAGAGGCTATAATAGAAGGGACTACAACAATTATTTTGAATATCAACTGCATGAAGACTCATTGCTTCTTATGAATCTAAGCCACAAAGAACGTAAAGAAGATGATCATTTGTTCTACATAGATTCAGGATGTTCAAATCATGTTGCAAGCAACATTGCTCTTCTATCTGATTTGGAAAGTCCAAAGCATAGACATGAAGTACAAACGGGGGATGACACAAAGCACAATGTGGAGAAGATTGGTAATGTCAAAGCTTCCAATGGAAGGACAAACATTCTGAGTAAGGTTCTCTATGTACCCACTATCACTAAAAACCTAATAAGTGTAGGCCAAATGGTTGAAAAAGGCTTGCAAGTTAGGTTCACCCAAAATGGAGCTTTTGTGGAAGATCCATGTCAAGGCTTCAAGAAGATAGCCAGAGGTGAGAAGCATAGTAGGCTCTTTACTTCTGAAGTAGAAGAAACTAGGAACATAGCTCTATTCACTTTTGGGTCTCAAACCTTAAGTGAACTTGAAGTGTGGAATAAGAGACTTGCTCATGTGAATGAAAGAACCTTGACGGATATATGTAGGGATCAAAATGTTCTAGGATTGTTGAACATATCAAAGCAACACATGATCAAATTGTGTGATGCATGTCAGATTGGGAAGGCACAAAGATAACCGTTCAACCACAAAAGCTACATCCACAACAACTTATTGGACTTAGTACATATAGATGTATGGGGACCAAGTCAAGAACCTTCATTGGCATGATCAAGGTATTATGTCTCATTTATTGACGACCATAGTAGATGGACTATTCTACACGTCATCAAAAGTAAGAATGAAATGTTTGATTGCTTCAAAAAGTATCTAGCACATGTGGAGAATCATACAGGTAGATCACTCAAGAAGCTGAGATCTCATGGAGGGGGAGAATACTTCTCCAAAAAGTTTGATGAGTTCTTGCAGGATAAAGGTATCAAAAGGAAAGTGACTACTAGGTACTCTCCTCAACTAAATGGAATTGCAGAGAGGAGAAATAAGTGTCATCCAATCAAAAGGCACTTGGTTGTAGATGGGTATATAAAGTTAAAAGAAATTAAGATGGATCAATTTGCAGGTACAAGGCAAGATTAGTTGCCAAAGGATGCTCACAAACTCATGGTATAGACTATGCGGAAACAAGTTGCAAAGATGACTACAATTAGAACATTGATAAGTGTAGCTTCTGCAAAGAATTGGAGACTCCTCCAACTTGATGTGAAAAATGCATTCTTAAATGGTTGGATAAGTGAAGAGGTATACATGTCACAACCACCAGGTTTTGAAAACTCTAATCATCCATCTTATGTTTGCAGACTTAAAAAAGCATTTTATGGATTGAAACAAGCTCCTAGAGCTTGGAATTACATGTTGGTTACATACCTTCAAGATCAAGGGTTCAAAACTAGCAACTCAGATTCTTCTCTATTCATCAAAAGGGATCACAATGAGGTTATCTATCTATGTGTATATGTAGATGATGTTATTGTGACAGGTGATGATTTGAATGGCATTCAACGGATCAAGAGATACATGCAAGAGGAGTTCAAAATCAGTGACTTAGGTGAACTCACATATTTCCTAGGTATGCAAGTCATATACATAGATGAAGGAATGTATTTGACTCAGAGAAGATACATTCAAGATCTTCTTCTCAAGTTCAAAATGGAGAACAAAAAGCTTGCAGGTACACCTTTGGAGATGAATTATAAACTTAGTGTTTATGAAGGTGAGAAAATTGAAGACATGAAAGAATATCAAAGGTTGGTAGGGAGCTTGATATATGCTACTCATACAAGGGAAGACCTCTCATATAGTACTCACCGAGAAGACCACATATGGATGCGGCTAAGAGAGTACTTACGTATCTCAAAGGTACAATCAATGAAGGTATATTATATCTTTACTCTTCAGATTTGGATATCAAAATCTATTCACATGCAAACTCGACACGAGCTAAGGATGATAGAAGAAGTACTTATGGTTACTTAGCTTTTCTATGTTCAAAGCTAGTGTCATGGAGTTCTAAGAAGAAACCGACAGTTGCTTTATCCTCAACTGAAGCAGAGTACAGAGGTTTGACCATAGCAACTCAAGAGGCAATATGGTTAAAAGCATTGTATATAGATTTGGGACTTGAGTTCCAAACCTCACATATTTGGAGATAATGTAAGTTCCATGCATCTAGCAGCAAACCCTTTTTTCCATGCAAGAACCAAACATAGAGGTTCATTACCACTTCATCAGAGAGAAGCTCGTGGCAAAGGAGATTGACATTTCTTTTGTTGCAACTGAAAAGCAAGTAGCAGATATGATGACGAAGGCACTTGATGGAATAAAGCTTTTTAGATTCAAAGCTATGGCATGTATTTAACTTATTAAAGAATGAAGACTCAAACATACTTTAGCTTGAGGGGGAGTTGTTGGACCATCGAGCTTGCACTATGCTTGAGGTGGATTTGATCTACATCAAAAAATATGGCTTGGATTATGTCGAAGGAATATGTGTTGGAGAGTTCTTTTTCTTATGCTGAATTATTGTATTTTTTAAAAAGATTTTTCATGGATATTTTACCATTGTAAAAGCCTAGAGCCTTACACATGTACAAGGATAAAGAGCCCAAATGCCACGAATTTGTGGTGGTTGAGTTGCATTCAATCAATCAATCAATCACCTAAGATCACTCCTAGAGTCTATATAAAGACTTCAAATCACTTGTACAATACATAGAAGCAATATACATACACTTGTGAGTCGTGACCATCATTCTCTTGCTCCATTTTTTTGCATCATTTTCTTTGCCAATAGTAAGCTTGTAGAGGCTGCTGCTCTCTCCACAGAGTTTCAAATTGGATGGAAGATAGCTCATTCGAAAGGTATTAGTGTCTAGTTTATGCCTGTAAATTTTCATAGCATTTGGTTTAGTAGATTGGGAGAAATCTTAGTTTTTCTGTCTCGGGGTCAATCTCTGCATATTCTTGAAAAATAAGAGGTACCACCGTTGAGTGTTTAATTCATTTCTATAGCATATTTTGCTTATTCCTTATACTTTTGTGGATTATATACACTCAACCCTATGTGTATCACTCCGATAGAAGGATTTTTTCTAATTGTAATCACGGTGGTCGCTATGAGCATTTGAAGTTCATTGTCTCTTCCAAAGATAGTAAGTTTTTTGAGCTAATCGATGCGCGAACCTATTTGTTTTGTATCGACTCTTTCTCCTTGATGCTCCAAAATACATAGTGCATTTTATTGCACTTATCGCATGCCTATAAGGTCCATTTGAGTCTCATAAGTTCAAGGGCTGGTCTTGTGCCGGTTTGCTGGACCAAACTTCGTTGCTTCGAAACTCACTTTTCTACCTCCTACAAGCTTCTCCAAGTTCTTTCAGGAGGGAGGGAGAAAGAGATATTAACGTCTTTCGAAGGCCAAACTTGGCCTATGAAACAAAACCATGTACTAACTTTAGTAACCCTTGTGTAGAAATAAAAAGGAAAAGTACTCGCTACACAAAATTGTGTAGGTTGAAAAAGACTGGAAACAATGCTCCTCTCACTCGAGTCAAACTTAATGTATATAAGCATAGAGAAGGTGAAGGAGCAAGCAAAGAAGCTATTGGTCGCAGGGAAGGTGATGCAGGAAAAAGGGTGGTAGACAATGATGGGTTTACTCAAGTTAGTTATAAGAAAGCTCTTCTTCGAGGCAAAAGGAGCAAATTCTAGTCAGGCTACTCGGCCACTCCTTTAAATGAGGTTAATCTTGCATCTCACTCTGAGGAATATATAATATGGATATTGTGTTGCAAGACCTGGCGTCGGCCCTGGCGCATGATGATTCCTCTCATCCTACTTTGTTGATTTCATGAAATTGGCTACGTGGAATATATAAGGTTTGGGTCAATACGGTAAATGGACAAGGTTGTGGAGATGGATTATCAAACACTAATTAGATGTGGTGGCAATACAAGAACACAAAAAGCATGATCATGCTGGATTGACTTTTTGCTCGAAGGACTTTCAATTGCGTTATAATGGCATTAGAAATAAGTACTCAGGTTCTTTTCATTATTAGGAAAAATATCCGCTTCACAGTTCTGTTTGATGACCCCTTGGGCAGGTTTATTGCTTTGCATTTAATGTTGCATGAAGTGTCCTATATTTGTATGAATGTTTATGCACTTAACTCGTCTCGGGAAAGGGTTTAGACCTGAAAAAGCCATTTGCAAGCAGTTCAGCATTCTGTAAGCTCTCAATTGTGGACTGATGCTCGTATCTTGTTGTGTGGAGACTTTAATATGGTTGACTTTGATGTGGACTGCACAACTAGTTCTTCTCTTATTTCTTCGCAAGAAAGTATGATTTGGAAGGAAATTTTGGATACGCTTAACTACAAGGACTTATGGAACTTCATTGGAAGACATACAATCAGATATACCTTTCATTCAAGATCGCATAAGAAAGCTATGAGTAGGCTTGATAGATGCTATTACTCTCATGTACATAATTTAAATGCAACAACTACAATGTGGATAGATGCTACGATGCTTCTCTCATATCATAATCCTTTGTTGATTGATCTTCGGGAACCTCAGTGGAGCTCTTGCGTGCCGGATAAACTTTATAGAATTCCATTGAGACTTAATCATTCCTAGTTACAAACATCACTGTTCAAATATGAAGTTTGGGGAAAGGGTTCAGACTTGGAAAAGCCTTTTGCAAGCAGTTCAACATTCTGTAAGCTCTCAATAGTGGACTGATGCCCGTATCTTGTTGTGTGGAGACTTTAATATGGTTGACTCTGATGCAGACTGCACAACTAGTTCTTCTCTTATTTCATGGTAAGAAAGTATGATTTGGAAGGAAATTGTGGATACGTTCAACTGCAAGGACTTATGGAACTTCATTGGAAGACATACAATCAGATATACCTTTCATTCAAGATCGCATAAGAAAGCTATGAGTAGGCTTGATAGATGCTATTACTCTCATGTATATAATTTAAATGCAACATCTACAATGTTGATAGATGCTACGATGCTTCTCTCATATCATAATCCTTTGTTGATTGATCTTCGGGAACCTCAGTGGAACTCTTGTGTTCCAGATAAACTTTATAGAATTCAATTGAGACTTAATCATTCCTAATTACAAACATCACTGTTTAAATATGAAGTTTGCAACTTAATTCAACATGTACTTTCATTGAAAGTATTTGCTTGTATGAAATGGGAGGTCTTTGTGATTGGTATGCAAGATGTAATTAGAGATTGTGGAAAATACTTTTCTTCTGTTCTTAACTCAGTTAAATTGGAAGCTCAACAGATTATATTTCTCATGATTGAAAAGATAGATGCTGGACTATTGCTCTCGGATAAAGAGTATAATAGATGCTAGATGTGCTAAAGTGATGGATCTTCATCCCAATTCTGGATTTTTTTTTTTTTTTTTTAATGTGCTAAGCATCTCAAGCTTCAGATATCCCTGCTGGAAACAGATAGCTTGATCCTTCGGGATGGAAATTCCATAGCTACGTACTTTGCGGATCACTTTCGTAACCTTTTTACTGCATCGTATAAATCAGATGAGACCTGGTTCGTGTCTCTGCAGGAATCACTTGCTTTTACTCCGCAAACGCGTGACTCGCATATGGCCACTGCATGTGAAAAAAGTATATATGAGGAAGAAGTATTCATGGCTCTTAAACGTCTCAAAAATGGAAAGGCACTAGGAATGGATTGCATTACAAAGGAATTTGTAATGGCCTTTTGGCCTTCCCTTAAAGTTCTGCTTCGTGATGTTTGTAATGAAATATGGACAGAGGAAAGGATGCCTTATTCATTCAAACTAGGCAAGGTTAAACTTATTCCTAAACTGGATGTCCCTAAATGGATAGGGGATTGGAGACCTATCACGATGATGAGCATTATTTATAAAATTTTTGCCAAAGTTTTTGCGCTGAGACTCAAACCCATTATTCACAAGGTAGTTCACCCTTCGCAGATTGGATTTGTACATTGCAGATCCATCTTTGATAATATTCTCTTTACTGAGTTATTGATGGATCATGCTACTGTTTCCAATCAAGAAGTGGTTGGTATGCAAATTGATTTTGAGAAAGCCTTCGATCGTATACGCTGGGATTTTATTGCCATAGTGCTTAAAAAACTTGGATTTGGAACCAAATTTTTCCACCTGATTTACATATTGCCCCAAGATAGTGCCTCTCATGTTGAAATTAATGCAAGACTTACCGAAGTATTTCCCATTGAACAATCTGTACGTCACGGTTGCCCTTTGAGTTCCCTTCTATATGCATTAGCCTCTTCGCCGATGTTCTTTTTATTAGAGGCCAAAATGAACTCTCATTGTATTCATGGTATCTTTCTTCATGGGGCTCAGCAGCTTGCTAACTGCTTGTGGTGGTGGTGGAAAGGAGCCTTGTTAGTAAGAGTGACTTAGGAGATGACCTAAGGGGTGGGTAAGTGGCAGTAAGTGAATCAGTGTGTGGCTATTTGGGTTGTGTGTCTTGTCACCCGCTGAAGTATACTGTCTACTTTTTGTATGGTACAATCGATGCAATTCTTGCAAAACCTTCTTATACTCTCTGTTATACCTATACCCTCTTGAAGAGTTTGGGCATTTGTGAAATGTCTCTTTGCATAGGCATGTTATAGGGTATGCTTCCATAAGGAGAACCCCCTTGAGTAGTGTAGAATAAATTTTTTGAAGAACATAGTAAAGGATGGGCACCAAGGAATCAAATATCAAAACTGGGAGCCAAGACGTCCAAAAGCTGGAGTTGGGCGCCAAGACGTCCAAAAGCTTGAGTTGGGCTCCAAGACGTTCAAAATGTGGAGTTTGGTGCCAAGACGTCCAAAAGCTGGAGTTGGACGCAAAGACGTCCAAAATCTGGAGTTGAGCGCCAAGACGTCTAAAATCTGGAGTTGAGCGCCAAGACTTCCAAAAACTGGAGTTGGGCACAAAGACATCCAAATGGTAGAGTTGGGCGATGGCATGCCCAGATTCATCAAGACGACAAGTAGACCTGACAAGGCGGCGAAGTGGGCCCCAGCCACTCATCATTACACGACAAAGTCTGGTACTGGTGGCCATGCTGGCAATTGAAACCGCCTAGTGCATTAAATTTCCATTACTCTCATGTAAGAGACTCTCCTATTGTAACCGGTTCCTCACCTCGCTCTTGGGAAGACTTTGGCTGAGGCAAGCTAGGGCACTACAAGATTAAGGGAGAAACATGTGATGGATCTCCACAAAGACCAATGACCAACTGCATATACATTTGGAAGAAGGGTGCGATAATGCTAAAACAATTGGATATATGATGGGTACTGAGGTAATACCCTCCTTGCCGCTTGAAGAAGATAATCTATTTAGTTGGATGATGGGCAGCCCAAAGTGTTGCACCATGGAAATTTGTGAAATAAATGAAGAAGTAGACCAAGATGGACCCTGTCCGGCCTTTGCACACAGGAGTGAATTTTTTGCAGAAGGTGTCCAATTGTGCCTGACTGAGGTAAAGATATGTAACCTACATACATTCGATAGTGCTCCGTCTACTGTGGAAAGCAAGTGAACGTGAAAGATCTTGGCCACTGATGCATCCCATTATAAATAATGAGATGGTGGCAACTATTGAACTCAAGAAGGTATTTGCCATACCTTGTCGTATCCTGACCCATATCAGTTGATGATCTGCTAGACCCAAGCTCATCTGGGTCTAAACTCTGCATGATATCTAGCTGTTCCATATCATATAACTTGCACTGTTGGGATTGTGTACATGCATTGAAGTGCCCTGAGAGGCTGATACAATCTCAAAAAAGGGGCTGATATAATGGGACTTCTCTCAGCTCAAAAATCTTCCTGAACATAGTAATCAGTAGTCATCATGGCTTGGGTATGTGGAAATTATAGTCGATGTGAAAGTGTATACCGAATCAGAAACAAAGGGCACAAACTTATTACAAGAGAACATAGTTATTAGAGTAAAATCATTGCATCTTTTCTTGATTTGAAGTTTGTTATTGTTGGCACTGTTTTCTAACAACAAAGGCTTAGATGTCTTGAGACAAATAGGACCTCTATATCAACTTACCACAAAGTTTTGTTGATATAAAGGTCTTTATCCCCTTGATTCTTGGGTAGAGTTTAAAAATCCCATTTCACCTTGGCATTTTCTTTCCATCTTTGATTTTGGGATAAAGCCCCTATTTGTCTGCCCTGTGTATCTCCTATTGCCCCTTGCACATTTATGTACAAGCCTCAAAAAGATTCTATTATGAAATGCCCCAAAAGGGTCATATTTTATCTTTTATTTTTCGATACAAAAAGGGGGCAAGCAGCCTATGAGTGTGGTCGTGACCTCCACACTAAGCAAGCCAATCCCTTAATGATCATATTGTGGAGTTGGAGAATTTCAGTGAACTTTGGCCATCTTAACCTTAAGTCTTGTATCTCTTTTATTGTAGAGGGCCTCTTTATGTCTCTTACCCTTTTTTTGTTGGCACACAGCTCAACTTTGTTATATGCTGTTGTATGTAAACTTAGCTCTTTATTCCGCCTTTTTTATAGCTGCATCTAACTTAACAATTGATATTGAAGCTTTGCTATGTGTATATCCACTTTGTTGTTATGTTTTTGCTGCTATAGGCAATCTCTAGACCGCAATTTCACTTTCTTGTGTCTCATTAGGTCCATAGCCTCACTTGTTCTTTGCCAACAAGTGCGGGTTTTTCTTCTATCTGTGTTTCATCATGGAAGGTACATCAAGCGTTGGAGTTGATTTTGTGATGTTTGATACGACAGGATTCAGCCTTTGGTGCTGTGGGATGAATCGACACTCCAAAGTAGCCTTGGAAGGTCCTAAGTCCCCATAAGCACACTTGGCTTGACACAAGAATACTCTCTGTGACAAAGGTACGGTAATGTGCAGAGTTCTTTGAGATCACTTAGAGATTTCCTTTGATAATTAGAGATCTCCAACTAGACATATCGATAGTCATGGAATCATTTAGATTGCACACCGGAATACAAAGAAACAGTCCAAGATAGGCTACTCAACTAGCCTCTCAACCAAAGATGAGTCTTTCACACAATGCTCCTAGATTATGTAGAGAACTGACCAAAAGAATTTGCACACACGAAATTGACCGATAGAGCAAACCAATGGATGAAAATATTTTGGAATGGATACAACAATACGAAGTAACTGCCTACTCAACTTATAACTAGTCATTTTCTATATAAGCTCACAATGCAATAAGCTAAGGTGATTCTTTCCCACACAAACAACTTACAAGAAAGTAGGGGGCTTGCTTGCTTAAGCTAGAGGGTTGCTTCCATAGTTCTCACTCTCAAGATAGGAAGTTGATACAAATTAGAAGACCTCATTAGGATACACAAATGGCTTCACATTTATCTTTTATAGACTGACTAGTGTCTAGGATCTAACGAGTGATCAAGTTGGTGCACTTTTTCATAGTCAACCAACTTGATTGATTCAGGAAATCAGTTGGTGGTGAAACTTGTAACTTTTGAGCTCTTCTCTCTTTGTTATAAGCTGAGGCTTGATGAGATATCTCATATTCTTTGTGATGTGTGTGTGGAGAGTGCTCTTCATGTCAAAGGTCCTTGTGTGTGTTTGTGGATACTTTGCATGATCTGTGGAAAGAATTGTACATGTGTCAAATACATCAACAAATATTCCTACTTGGCATATGCCCTTAGTGTCGAGGGGAATTATTAGCAAATAAAAAGATAACAAGTCGACAATGATCAATCTTCCACTAGGTGTTGGTCAAAATTCAGGTGTGGAAATTTTACATATTCTTGTAGTGCTAGAAGAGAGCTTTCTAGCCATGTATAACACTTGTCAAACAAATGTTGTTTGACCCTCAAAAAGTTGATTGTAGTGTGTTCACACTAGCTGAGTTTAAAACCAATATAAGAAAGGGAAATCAAAATCAAAAGTAAATAAAACATCTCAATAAGCCCATGCCAACGATAAAAAGAACTTGTGGAAAACGTCTATACCCTAGGTAGGATTTTGCGCGTAGATTTTGCTTTATCAACTTTTTCGTTAAGCTTTTTAATAGATCTGGAAATCCTTATAAAGATCTCATTGAAGGCATTGTATTATCACATGCTCTAGGAGTTCTCTACCTTGGAGCTATCTTCTTAGTATATTTCCATTGTTGTTAGTGTGGAGCTATTTTTTGCTTCTTTTTGTTGGAGTTTGAGGTCTGCGGAAGCACGCAAACAACACAAGGAAGAGGAAGAAACTTGGAGCACAACACTGAATGTATTACCACTAGAACGTACAAAGATAAGTGATCCGTTAGGGCAATAGGCGTATATACAAGCCGAGGGAAAAAATACTTCCTAAAGGGGGAAAAAGTGCCCCGGCGGTCCTAGTGTGTTCACACACATCACTACCTAAATATATCAACAAATCCCCCCTGGGAGTGATACGGTGAACAAGGAGCTCGCACTCATGTATAAGGAAGTGCCAAGCTATGTGGAATACTCCATAGAAGGAAGTAAGCCTAAAGCTTTGCGGAAAGCTTAAAACTTCTCTCTAGGCAGAGCCTTCGTGAAAAGGTCTGCAATGTTCTCTTGCATGGGCACATATGCCAAGCTGATCTCTTGAGCAGAGATCCTCTCCCTGACATAATGATAATGCACCTCAATGTGCTTAGTGCGAGCATGGAACAGAGGGTTCCTCGCAACTTCCAATGCACTCTGACCGTCAGTGAAGATGGTGGTGGCAGGAAGATTGAAGAACACTCCAATCAGCCATAAGGCGTTTGAGCCACACACACTTAATTGTCTCTGTGAAAGCTTCCCTATACTCAGCCTCAGAAAGTGGCCAGAGTAGGCTGCTTCTTGCTCAACCAAGATATACATGAGCTACCAAGCATGAAGCAAAAGCCACTAGTGGACACCCGAGTGTCATAGCAACTAGCCCTGCCACAGTCAGAAAAAGCATGTAAATCTGATGGTAGTGATCCCCCCCTTGGGATAAAACAACCCAAGTAGCTGGGCACTACTCAAGTAGCGAAAGATGCGCTTAACCGCCTGCCAATGCTTGACACCTGGGCAATGCATAACCCCTCTTGGGATAAAACAACCCAAGTAGCTGGGTACCACTCAAGTAGCGAAAGATGTGCTTAACCGCTTACCAATGCTTGACACGTGGGCAATGCATAAACTTGCTCATCTGTGAGACAACAAACTAAATATTTGGTCGAGTAATGCATAAGTAAATCAAGCATCCAACGGGCTGCTTATAGAGAACAACATCAAATGCATCTCCAACATCATGAAGACTCAATCGTAAACTTGTCTCCATAGGAGTGGCAATAGGTTTGCACTATTCAAGGTCAAAATGTTGCAATAATGTGTCAATATATTTCGTTTGACACAAAGCTATTCCGCCATCAACTTGCATAAATTGAATGCCCAAATAATGATGCAAATGCCCCAAATCAGACATCTCAAATGAGGCATGTAAATCAGCCTTAAAATCAGCAATATGCTTCTCATGAGGACCAGTGAGGAGCATGTCATCAACATACACAACAATGATAAGAAGCACATCATTTGCACGCTTAACATATAAGGTGCTCTCAGTTTGACTGTTCTCAAAACCATGTGCAATTAGATAGGCATGTATCTTTTCATACCAAGCATGTGGTGCTTGCTTTAAACCATATAATGACTTCTTGAACTTGCACACTTGGTTTTCATGGCCTTTCTGCACAAAGCCACAGGGCTGAAAAACATACACTTCTTCATGCAAGTCACCATTCAGAAATGCAGTTTTAATGTCAAACTGATATACATTCCAACCATGATGAGCTGAAGTGCACAGATGCTACGAACAGTAGTCATTCGGCATGCGGGTGCAAAGGTCTCATCAAAATCAAAGCCTCTTTCTTATGCATAAGCATTTGCAACAAGCTTAGCCTTATACCTGTCAAATCTTCCATCAGGCTTACGCTTTAGCTTGTATACCCACTTAGTACCAATGGCCTTCTTACTAGGAAGCAAGTCATATAAAGACCAAGTACCATTTTTCATGATAGCATCATATTCTGATTGCATAGAAGCCATCCAATTTTCAGAACTTTGTGCTTCATCAAATGAAACAGGTTCATTCTCATCACAGAGACTAGAGGCAGCCATAGCATAGCAATCTGATGCAAAAGAGGCACTATGAGAAAGAAAAGAAAGAAAGAAAGTCATATTAACGTCTTCTAGAGGCCAAACTTGGCCTATGAGACAAAAACCATGTACAAGTGTAGTAACCCTGTGTAGAGGATGAAATGAAATAAAAGGTATATCGCGACACAAAGATATATATAAAGCTGGAAAAGGATGGGGAGATGTGGCTCTGACTCCGCAGATAGTGGCCACCTAATACATGGGGGACATGTGAGTAAAAGTGTGAGTAAAACACCCTAGCTACCGGTGAATGGGTGGAGGTGGGTGTAGTATGTGGTACATCGGGGGTGGTCTGAGTGCCTCCTGAAGGAAGACAACCCATGGAGTGGTGGTGCGCCTATGCTCCATCATGTGGTCGTAGGCTGTCCTTATGCATGAGATATCCTCATGATATAGTCGTGGTCGATGATATGTGCCCCTGCGTGGTCGGCGCCGTGCTCTCTGTGGTGCTGCCTGGTGGAGCGTGAGCCCTATAGATGGACCTCTCTGATGTAGCTCAGCTCGCTGAAAAAACTCGGTAATGGTCTGCTGCGTACTCACCCGTGGCTGATGTGTGGGCTGGAGTGACCGATCTCGCCTCTCGTATGCTGCTGCGAGGAAGCGTCCCAAGCGTCGCTGGTCTCCCATACTCATGCATAACTGGAGTGTCTCCTCTATCTGGAAATGTGCTCGTAGGTCTACATATGCTGGGCATCTGATAACAAAATGCTCCTCACTCTCTACCTCTGTCTCGCATACAGGGCACCGCCTCTCCTCACGGTGGACTCCCCTGGATCGACCCCTCTCAATCTCGAGCTGATGTGATGAAACCCGGAGCTGCCCAATGACGACTCGAAGCTGGTGGGGTAGATATGTCTGCATGTATCTCGGAATCTCGATGAAGCCCTCGTCTGATATATGTAGAAAATGCTCACGGTAATAGAGCATTTTCGGTGGCAATGTATCCCTAGGGCTCAGCCATGTCCTCTGTATGTATGTATGCCATATCTCCTGACGAATGATCCTATTCCTCTCCTGATGAGAGAGAGAGTAGGTGGGTGCATGTGAGTCGTACTGTAGTGGTGGTAGCCTGTCTATGTCAAAGCCGTGGTGGGCCAGCCAGTCTCGTGTCTGCGCATACCATGAGGAGGTGTCGCCTGCTAATGCCATGTCCCGTGATGCCTGTAAAGCCCGATAAGCAATGCGCTCTGTATCCATGCTCTGGAGTCTGTGTAATAGGCATACTGTCTGGAATAGTGCCTCAACTAGCATCGGTGGTGCAGCAAGCTCTGCTCTAATGATATCATGTGGTACTGAAGGCTTGCTCCGGATAAGTCTGGAAATCATGAGGATCTGTGGCCTCTCTAATGCTGTCCATACTGATGTGGCTAATCCTGGTCCCCATATGGCTGCCCCATACATGAGCGCTGGTGTAACCAAAGTGTCGAAGAGCCACCCTTTTGTGCGGGGCTCCTGAAAATATGCCTGGTGGCACTGTACAATATGACAGAGATCCATCTAATTTGTTGTCACGCAAAGTCTGCACCAACCATTTTGGCATAGTTTTTGCCTCTTGAATATAAGCTCTCTCATCAACAAATGCATCATGTAAATCTGGATCAGAAATCGAATGATCTGCATCATCACATGAAACCTGCAAAGGCTGAGAAATTTCCTCATTAGGACCAGCACTAGACTGTCCATCTGTAAAAATAGGCAGCAAATTATCATACATGTCTTTGGAGCTAACATATATCTCTTTAGTACATGAAAATAATGGCTTGCTAGCATCTTCCACAAAAACAACATCACGGCTAACCAAAATGCATTTAGTATATGGATGATACAGACGATAGCCTTTGCTTTCAGAACTGTACTCAACAAAAATACATTTCACTGCTATATCATCCAGTTTCGTGCGTTGTTGTTCAGGCACTAATGCATATGCCAAACAACCAAAAACATGCAAGTGAGCAACAGATGGCTTGCGACCATGCCAAGCCTCATATGGAGTGATAGATTGCAATGCTTTAGTGGGACAACTGTTAAGTACATATGTTGCACACATAATAGCCTCAAGCCAGAAACTATGTGGTAAATCTTGACTTTTGACCATACACCTCGCCATCTCCATGAGTGACTTGCTCTTCCATTCAACAACTCCATTTTGTTGAGGTGTATACGACACTGTACACTGATGTTTTATACCACGTTCAACCAGAAATGCATTAAAGTCAGAAGACATATATTCCCCCCCTCGACCAGAATGAAGGGTGTCTATTTTACATGCTGACAAATTTTCAGCCAAAATCAAAAACTGTTTGAAGCACATAAACACTTCGGGCTTTGCTTTCAATGGATATACCCATGCATGCCAGGAAAAATCATCAATGAAAGTCACGAAGTAAAGATAGTTTCCAAAAGAGGGTGTCTGCATAGGACCACATAGATCACTATGAACAAGCTGTAATTTTTGAGTAGCTCGAATTGAACCATCTTTTGGAAAGGAGGAACGCTTCATTTTGCTCAAAATACAGCCTTCACAGACATGTTTACCGGGTGCCTCAAGTTTTCAGATTTCTGCAGACATAGCAAACGAGCAAAATTCAGATGACCAAAGCGTGCATGCCAAAGCTTTGCATTTGACATAGCCTCAGAAATCATGTACTGCACATGCTGAGTCATTCACAGATTTTTCATAGTCTATGAGCTTATACAGCCCATGACATAATATGCCAGAAGCAATAATCATGTCGCCGTTTGACAGATCATGAACTATACTTCTGTCATCAACAAATTTCAAACAAGCCAATCTTAGCTAAAACTAATAATAGATTCTTCTTGATCCGTGGCACAAATAAAGCATTCAACAATGTAAAAGAACTACCATGAGCAATAGTCAGAATGATCTTACCGACTCTCATGACAGGATAAGAGGAGGAGTTGGTGCATGTGACAATATTCCCTGTAGCGGAGGCTCGAGTGAAGTGAAGAAACTATGCTGCGAGATAATATATTTGGTTTCCCCACTATCAAAGTACCAAACATCTGAGTCTACTGCAGACATACACTCTTCGGGAGAAGATGGGTCAAAAGTGCAAACACTAGTAAATGCACATTCTTCATTTTGCACTAGATTGGCAGACTCTGTTTTCGGTGTACAGGCCTCTGCAACAACCATTCCAACCTCTTTTTTCTTTGCCTCTTTTGCAGCCAGTTTTGGACATTCTTCATGGCATGATCATTTGCTTTACAGTACTTGCAAAACAATTTCTGCTTTTCTGTTATCTTGTTGTCTCTGCCATCCTTCTTTGATTGTGCAGAATTAGCAGATTTCTGCTCACTAGTAGAAGAGCTCCATTTACCTTTGCCCTTCTGACTAGGTAGGAAAGCTTGATGTGCAACATGCATAATGGACCTGTTCTGCCTAGACTAGACTGACCTTCCTTCAATAGAACAGAGACGAACTCCTCACATGTTAAGGCATTTGGATTGCCTTTCATAATCAAACGAAGAGTAGAAGCAAAACTTTGATATGAATTGGGAAGACCTTTCAGAAGAGTCTGCACAAGTGTACTGTCAGTCAAGACTTAGTCAGCAGCAATTAACTGTTCTTTCAAACCTTTGATCTTTATCAGAAAACTGTCCATGGAATCACCTTCATTCATGTGCTCACTCTGCAACTTTTTTTGGAGGTAAGAAACACGAGCCTCATTCCTTGCCTAGTACAAAGTGGTAAGTGTATCCTCTATTGTAGCGGTTCGCGAACCGGATGCATAATCCCATTCGGTTCAGTTCGTAAGAGTCGGTTCGTACCTTACCTTGCGGTTTGTTTCAAGACGGTTCAAGACTTAGATTTTAGTTATTTTGAAAAATGTGCCCGTGACCAAACTGAGAGCTATCGAGAGCATTTCGTGTACGTACAACAGTCTATGACTATTGCCATCGTCGAGCACCTTTGAGTCTATTGCCATACAGCCATAGCCCATAGCCTTGGCCCAATTGTTGAGCAGCTGCACCCCATTCGGTCTAACTTCAGAGGCATCCTGGTGAGCCATCCAAGGTCGATCATTGAAGGCTGAAGCACCTTTAAAAATTGAGTTCCAAGTTCCAACCTATTAATTCATACTACATGATATTTGAAGCACCGTTGAGGCTTGAACCTTGAATTATCCATATCCAACGTCGATCATTTCAATTTATTGAGCACCCTTGCACTATCTAGTATCTAGTGTCTAGAGATTGGTATCCATATTTATTACATAATACATATCCATCATCCATCATACATAATCATGCCTCGTGCCGTATCAGGAGTATGGGATGCACATACAGTCACTCATTCATTAGCTTCTAGCTCCAATGCATCTAGCTCTGGAACTAGAAAATGGATATGTAAATGTTGTGGTAAGAATTTCACTACTACCACAACATGTCTCATTAGCCATGTATCTGGTGTAGGGGGAGGGGGCATCTCAACATGTGAGAAGGTCCCTCCTGAAATTGAAGAGGTAATTCAGCGTGAACATCGTTCTGCTCAACAAGGGAAGGAAGCTGGTCGTCGTGAGATGGCGGCAACCTATGTTTAGATGATGGATGATATGGATGCCTCTGGTAGTCAAGACACCTCCACCATGAAGGGACGACTTGCATCGCAACGTGATGAGGAAGAATCTTTTGTTCCTCCTCCTTCTCAGAGAGCGAGGCAAGCCACTATGAGCTCTTCTTTTATGTCCTCCGCATTGCAGAAGCAACGTATGAAAGTGGCTCAGATTGAAATATAACGTTGCATTCTTCAATGCAACCTGTCATTTAATGTAGTGAGGACGCAACCTTGGAGGAGAATGGTTAGAGCCGTTGCTCAGGTTGGCCCATGTGATGATTGGCATGGAGTGAAGTATAATAGACTCCGTGGGCCTATGTTAGATGAAGAAAAGGAGCGCATAAAGTTGCAACTAGAGCCCATTAGAGTAGGATGGAAGATCTATGGTTGCTCCATTATCTTAGATGGATGGAGTGATAATAGAAGACTCCATATTATTAACATTTTGGTCTCTAGCTGTTTAGGAACTTATTTCTTAAGAGCTATTGATGCGAGTCATGTGGGGGTGCACATCACTGCGGAGTTTATCTTTCAACATATAAAAACCGCTATTCTTGAGATTGGTGCAGGGAACGTTGTACAAGTTATAACGGACAATGCTTCCAATTGCAAGAGAATGGGGGAATTAGTTGAGAGAGAATTCCCTCGTATTGTGTGGACCCCATGTGCTTCACATTGCATAGATCTTCTCTTTGAAGATCTTGCAAAATTGCCATGGCTTGCATCTTTATTAGCAGATGCAAAACGTATCGTCACATTCACTAGGAAGAACCATTAGGCCCTAGCTACTTTTCGATTGCATAGTGCACTTAATATGATTCGACCTGCAGACACACGCTTTGCATATATCTACTTAGTGTTCCACAGACTCCACATGGTTATGGGCTCTTTGCGTATGACAGTTATTGATCATAGTTGGTTGACCATGTCCACGGCGAACACCGATATTGCACGATATGTGCAATGCAAAGTTCTAGATGAGGACTTTTGGACCGAGATCGAGACTATATTGCCTATTTTGAAATACATTTATATAGTCTTACGTATACTAGACCAAGAGGGATCCACTCTTGGTCTAGTGTATCATATGTATACACATATGCGTCATACGATTGCTACATCCACGGCTTTGATTCCTTCCAGGTATGTTCAATATTCAATGTTTTTGATATTTGTATAATGGTCATTGATCAATAATCAATTGTTTAATGTATAATTTGTTTTACATTTTCTTCTAGGAGGGAGGATGTACTTTGGTTGATTGATTCAGGATAGGTCCACTTATCTCGACCCATTCATGGATTTTCAGCCTTACTATATCCTTTCTTCAAAGGACCCTCATTATGGTCAAAGGGTTCCCTTCGGCTTATGAAGGATGAGTATATGGCTCATATTTTCACCGAGGAGTAGATAGCATTTGACAACGAGTTCATGGGGTACATGAGCAATGTCGGGATCGCTTATGGCCATAGTACCTCGCTTCGTGCAGAGGTGACCATGCGACCCTTACAGTGGTGGAAGCATTATGGGTATGGTCACCCAACGATTGCACCGGTTGCCCTTCGAGTCCTTTCACAGATATAGTGGTTTACTCAATGAAATTATCTATCTCATATTGGAATATAGCAAAATTTTGATTTGATTTTTTCTCATCCATTTGGTTTAGGATGCTTTCGCTTCTGCTTGTGAGCGGGATTCGAGTTCGTTCTCACTTGTGCACACAAAGTTGAGAAATCGATTGAGTGTGTCACAATTGGAACGTGTGGCCTTTTGCAAGGCCAATTTACGCCTTGTACAAGACCTAAAGAAGTTGGAAGGTCCCAAACAGATATGAACATTGAACATTCAACATATGTTTCTTTTAATGGTCATGACTCATTGCCAATTGGTGTAATCCTATAATTTGTTTCCATTATAGGTTTTTCCTACATTATTTGATAACACAATAGAGGCAGACATGGATGTCGGAGCTCGCATTCATGATGAGCAGGAGGAAATCTACCGTATGTTACATGATGCTTTTGAGAGCGTGGATAGGAGAGTGACACGAGCTTGTTAACGTACCATGGTGCAGCGAGATATCTGTTCCATCTACTTTCGGCAGTAGCACGGAGGCGTAAGCTACCTACACAACGTAGAGCAGGAGTGATCGATGACGATGATATTGGAGAGTCAGAGGCTCAAACACTTCCGACAGTGACTATCAGAGAGCTAGAGTTTGACGATGAAGGAAATGTTATTTCTTTTGGAGACATTCCTTCATCATCTTAATCATCAGAGAGCTTAGACGATTAGATTTATCATTATTTTCATCATTGTATCTTCTTGTCATAGTCCACTTGATATTATATTTTGTAGTCAGGACATGAATGATGTAGTCCACTTTATGTATTGTGGTTAGTGGGTCACACATGGATGATGATTTGAGATTCATGACTTATTTTTTGGTAATGGATTATGGAAGTGTTGACTCTCCAAATGGAAGATGGCAGATGCTCATTGCTACTAGTACTTTCTACTTTAAGTCTGAGTATTTTTCATTTTCAAATTCATTTTGTATGTTTCATTCAAGAATCAATTCATAATTTCAATGTTCATTGACAATCATTGTAGACATACTTATATGATATGAATTAATATATGTGTGATATATAGTTATTAGTATGTATGTATAATATATATATATATATATATATATATATATATATATATATATATATATATATATATATATATATATATATATATATATATATATATATATGCATGCATGCATGCATGCATGCATGTATGTATGTATGTATGTATGTATGTATGTATGTATCTATATATATATATATATATATATATATATATATATATATATATATATATATATATGTATATATGTATGTGTGTGTATATATATAAATATATATATATATATATATATATATATATATATATATATATATATATATATATATATATATTTATATAATTTTTACATGTATAAAAAAACCCTAATGTACCTTACGAACCTTACCTCGGGGATAAGATTCGGTTCACGTACGTTACCCATAACGAACCTTACAAACCTTACGAACCTAACCACCTTGATTGTATCCCAAGCATCCTTAGCTGATCTGCAAGAGTGAATGTGAGGAATTATGGCATGTTTGATAGACAAGGCTATCAATGCATGTGCCTGAGCATCTTTTCCATCCCAACGAATTTGCTTTGTAGTAGTCGTAGCAGAAATCGAAGAACGAACAACAATCTGCACATCTTCGACGCCATCTGCATCGGCTTCAGTACCTATATTTGCAGGCGTAGTAGGATGTTTTTCAACACCATGCACACTATTCCATGGTCCTTTTGCGACCAATACATGACGCATCATATAAGCCCATAATGGGTAATTCGTACCATCCAACTTATCCTCAACAACCAACATACGGAATACATCAGTGCTTTCAGCCCTGGCCACTAACTAAAATAGCCTGATGAAGAAAATCGATTGTATCTCAAAAAGTTGAATAGAACTTCTGTGTCAAGTTCTTCTAAACCTGTAGCAGACTTTGAGACGCTCATACTGGTTGATCGAAACCTATATATATCTTTGGCACAAAAAGACGAAATAGCCCGCACAAGCACTTCGATATTGTGTTCGGAGGCCGAAACAAGCTCGGATCTCGATTTTGGCACCACAATGCGAAGCGGTTTTGATCTCCTAATCACCTTTAGTATGCTCACTAAATTTCGTGCCATGCTGAGACTGTGACCGGAAGGGTGTCGACGACACCCTAGATGAAGCGATGACCTGTTCTAATACCAATCGTTGGAGTTTGAAGTCTGCGGAAGCACGTGAACAAGCACAAGGAAGAAGAAGAAACTTAGAGCACAACACTGAATGTATTACCACTAGAATGTACAAAGATAAGTGACTCGTTAGGGCAATAGGCGTATATACAAGGCGAGAGAAAACAACCTCCTAAAGAGGGGAAAAAGTGCCCCGGTAGTTCTAGCGTGTTCACACACATCACTAGCTAAATATATCAACACTTTTATCTACTTGTGTGAGTGCTTCTCTATTTATGTCTAATCCCTCTATCTTTCTTGTACTTAATTATGTGAATTAAGAGTACGTGTGCTCTTATTTGTTAACGTCTTCTCCAACAACTTATTATTGACTTAGTTTGGGTAAGTGGTTGGGGAGAGATCACCATTTTTCTTTCAGTTGTTGTCATGGCTGAAGTGAACTTATGGTCGGAAGGAGGTTGTGAGTAGTTGATAGATATAGCTAGGGCACTTCTCTCATGAGATGTGCAGTTATTTTCACTTGTACACACATTTCCATGCACTTGATTAGGTTTGAGTCAGTTTGAAAATGTGGATTATATAAGTCAAGTCATTACTTGAGTACGCTCCATAATCATGAGATGACTAGCGAGTTCTTGCCCACTCTAGTAGATGGGGAGGGGAGTATTGGTCCTTTAGGTGACTCTTTGATTTGGCTTATGGATATTGTTTGTAAAAATGATGTGTTATTGGCTTGATGCCCTAGCTTCTTGAGTTCAATCCTTGGTATAATGGAGGAGCTTGGGTGCCTTTAAGCAAGCTACACTTTCTTTGGAGGAGCATCTTCAAGCAAGCCGCACTTGCATTGGAAGTGCCTATACACCTCAATAGGGGAAGCGCATAATTGGCCTTCTTGGGCGACTTTTATTGTTGTTTTGATTTGTTGTATTGGGGTTGGTATACAAACTGGGAGCTCTTAACGCCAAGAATAGATGCTTTTTGGTGCATGGAAGCTCTTGGGCTATCCCAATAGGATATCGGTTGAGCACTTTGAAACCCCTTTAGGTCGTAGAATTTATTTGCAGCATCCCCACCTTCCTCACAAGATTGATAGGTAATCTTTATGGGAAAGTCCTACTTATTGTGGCCATGCTTGTTTAACAACGAGCACTAGAGGCTAGAGTCTAGACTTTACATCTTGAGCTCTCAATTCCTCATGCATGGCTTCTCAAAGCTTGAGTGTCTCCAATTCTCCCTATAGCCAGGCCATAGGATATTTTGCCTGGCCACTAAGCGAAGCCCCTCTAAATTGAATTGTTGCCTATTCGATGCTTTTTCCTCCCTTTCTGAATCCTGATTGATTGCTTGTAGAATCATGTTTTTTCTTTAGAAGTGGAAGATGGCATGCCTAAAAACTCCAATCTTTTCTTTGAGTATGGAATAATTTTTCCAGTCAATCCATCAAGATGCACGTGTTGTTTTGATAAGGACATTTGAAACAATGTTTCAACTTTTAGAGTTACACATTCAAAATTTCACACAGACTTCTTGAAGGAGTAGTGAATTTATATCACTAAAGAGAGAGCAAAAACAGAAAAGAAGAGAAAAAGAAAAGAAAAGAAGAAAAAATTATATTATTAATATATATTATGAATGAGAGAGAGAGAGAGATTAATGTCTTCCGAAGGCCAAACTTGGCCTATGAGACAAAATCATGTACAACTGTAGTAACCCTTGTGTAGAAATAAAATGGAATAATACTCGCTACACAAAACTGTGTAGGCTGAAAAAGGTTGGAAATAACCAGAGGATAGTGTACCGGGTAATGGAAAGGTAGTGGGGATAATGTAGTGGTGCGTGGGGAGATGTGGCTCTGACTCTGCAGATAATGGCCACCTAATACATGGGGGCCCCATGACGGGAGTAAATATGTATATCCTAACTGTAGATAATGGGTGGAGGTGGGTGGAGTATGTGGTACATCGGTGGCGGTCTGAGCGCCTCCTAAAGGAAGGCTACCCAGGTGGTGATGGTAGTGCACCTGTGCTCCATCATGTGGTCATGGGCTATCATGATGCGTGAGATATCCTCCCGGTATAGTCGTGGTCATTTGTATCCAGTCCTATGTGGTTGACGTCACACTCTCTGAGCTTCTGCCTACTAGAGCGTGAGCCCTATGCCTTTGGAAGGCAGGCTCATCTGATGTAGTCCATCTCGCTGAAAGAACTGAGTAATGGTATGCTGGGTACTCACCCTTGTGTGATGCGTGGGCTGTAGCAACTGCTCTCGTCTCTCATATGCTAGCATGAGGAAATGTCCCAACCTGTGCTGGTCTCCAGTGGTCGTGCACAACTGTAGTGACTCCTCTATGTGGAACTGTACTCGTAGATCTGAGTATGCTCGGCATCCGGTAACAAAGTGCTCCTCACTCTCTATGTCTGTATGGCATACTGGGCACAAGCCCCTCTAAATTGAATTGTTGCCTGTTCGATGCTTTTTCCTCCCTTTCTGAATCCTGATTGATTGCTTGTAGAATCATGTTTTTTCTTTAGAAGTGGAAGATGGCATGCCTAAAAACTCCAATCTTTTCGTTCAGTATGGAATATTTTTTCCAGTCAAAATCCATCAAAATGCAGGTGTTGTTTTGATAAGGACATTTCAAACAATGTTTCAATTTTTTGGAGTTACACATTCAAAATTTCACACAGACTTCTTGAAGGAGTAGCGAATTTATATCACTAAAGAGAGAACAAAAAAAGAAGAAGAGAAAGAAAAAAAGAAAAGAAGAACAAATTATATTATTAATATATATTATGAATGAGAGAGAGAGAGAGAGAGAGAGAGAGAGAGAGAGAGAGAGAGAGAGAGAGAGAGAGAGAGAGAGAGAGAGAGAGAGAGAGAGAGAGAGATTAACGTCTTCCGAAGGTCAAACTTGGCCTATGAGACAAAATCATGTACAACTATAGTAACCTTTGTGTAGAAATAAAATGGAATAATACTCGCTACACAAAACTGTGTAGGCTGAAAAAGGCTAGAAATAACCAAAGGATAGTGTACTGGGCAATGGAAAGATAGTGGGGATAATGTAGTGGTGCGTGGGGAGATGTGGCTCTGACTCTACAGATAATGGCCACCTAATACATGGGGGCCTCATGACGGGAGTGAATATGTATATCCTAACTATAGATAATGGGTGGAGTATGTGGTACATCGGTGGCGGTCTGAGTGCCTCCTGAAGGAAGGCTACCCAGGTGGTGGTGGTGGTGGTGGTGGTGGTGCACTTGTGCTCCATCATGTGGTCATGGGCTATCATGATGCGTGAGATATCCTCTTGGTATAGTCGTGGTCGTTTGTATCCAGTCCTATGTGGTTGACATCACACTCTGTGTTGTTGCTTGCTTGAGCGTGAGCCCTATGCCTCTGGAAGGCAGGCTCGTCTGATGCAGCCCATCTCACTGAAAGAACTGAGTAATGGTATGCTGGGTACTCACCCTTGTCTGATGCGTAGGATGTAGCAACTGCTCTCTCCTCTCATATGCCACCATGAGGAAACATCCCAACCTCTGCTGGTCTCCAGTGGTCATGCAGAACTGTAGTGACTCCTTTATGTGGAATTGTGCTCGTAGATCTGAGTGTGCTCTGCATCCGGTAACAAAGTGCTCCTCACTCTCTATCTCTGTATGACATACTGGACACAGCCTCCTCTCTAGGGCCCAACCACTCTCGATCTCGAGCCGATGTGATGAAACTTGAAGCTTCCCAATGAAGATTAGGAGGTGGTGTGGTAGGTATGTCTGCATGTATCGCGGAGTCTCAATGAAGCCTTGGTCTCAGATCTGTAGAAAATGCTCGTGGTAGTGGAGCATTTTCGGTGGCAATGTATCCTTGGGGCCGATCCATGTCCTCTGTATGTATGTATGCCATATCTCGTGTCGAATGACCCTATTCATCTCTTGCTCGGAGAGCGAATCGGTGGGGGCTTGTAAGTCATATTGCAGGGGTGGTAATCTGTCTATGTCAAACCCATGATGGGCCAGCCAGTCTCGTGTCTGTGCATACCATGAGGAGGTTTCTCCTACTAATGCCATGTCTCGTGACACCTAAAAAGCTTGATAAGTGATGTGCTCTGTGTTCGTACTCAGGATCCTGTGCAATAGGCATATTGTCTCGGACAGTGCCTCTACTAGCATCGGTGGTGCAGCGAGCTATGCTATGATGATATCATGTGGTAGTGAAGGCTTGCTGTGGATGAGTCTGGCAATCATGAGAATCTGTGGCCTCTCCAATGTTGTCCATGCTAATGTAGCTAATCCCGATCCCCATATGGCTGCTCCATATATGAGCGCTAGTGTAACTAAAGTGTCAAAGAGCCACCCCTTTGTGCGGGGCTCTTGAAAGTGTGCTAGCTGGCACTGTCTCTCCATCAAGGCTAGTGCTGTGTATCCACGTGTGATGCGATCCCGGGCCGCCTGAGACATAGAGAAAACCCTAGAGGCTGCTGTGAATGTCACTCCAAGATAGACATATGATCGGACTACCTCAATCGGTCCGCCTGTTGCTGTGAAAGAACTATGTCTCCTCACATGTGCTGATGTATGAAAAAGCATAACCTTGGTTTTTCCAAGGTTCACAGATAGCCCTCTATGTATGCAAAAGTCGTCTAGGCCACATAGGTGGTGTTGTAGATCTTCTGCGGACTCTGAAACCAGCACAATATCATGAGCACAATATCTAAAACCAGCACAATATGAAGAGTGGTCCGTCGCACCTCAATGCCCTCCCGTCCTTGCTCTTGTATGAAGTCCACTATCTCATCAATGTATAGACCAAAGAGGGTTGGTGAAAGAGGGCACCCTTGCTCCACCCCGATGGTGCTAGCAAGTGAATGGGATAAGCCACCTCGACATCTGAATCTACGAGATACTCTCTCATATAAGGTGTAGATCCCCCATATCATCTCATTTGGAGCTCCGATATAGAGTAGGTGTCTGAAGAGTCGCTCCCTGGGAACTATGTCGAAGGCTTTACGGAAGTCCACAAAGAAGCAGTATAGTCTCCTCTTCCTCACTCTTGCCTGGTCAACGAGGCATCTCAGAGTGAAGATGTGGTCAATGGTAGAGTAATCTCGTCTGAAACCTGCTTGTCCTGGAGTCTTGATACCCTTCCTCTCGGCAAGAGTGCTCAACTCTGTCTCTAGCACTACCCCATATAATTTGGCCAATATGGGGCCAACCATGATCGTTCGATATGTAGCTGGATCCATAACGTTGCCTGACTTATGAATGGGCACTATAGTGTGCTAAGTCCATGAGTCAGGGAACCCTCCAACCAGTGCATGGTTGAAGAGGTGGGCAATGAGCGGTGCCAGAGTCGTGCATCCGTAGATGAGGCGCTCTGCCTATAAACTAAACTGATCATGGGCTTTGCCATGCTGTAAATGAGAAATAGCGCATCTCACCATAGTGGGTGTGAAGAACTAAGAAGTAGTGGGGCGTGAGCTCTATGGCCAAGGAATGGGGGGCTGGTATGGGAACTGGTATAGGCTATGTACATAGCTATGCCAAATGCTCAGGTCTCGAATGGGTGTCTGTTGTCTCCTCTCCCTTAGATGTCGCCACGCCACTCCACTATCTCGATTCATGGGCAAATGGTAGATATCCTATTACTATCTCTCCTCTAGTTCCTGCCGCTTGTGGCGAGTAAGGCTCTGCATACGACGCTGTGCCTGTCTGTGTGTACTATCCCCTCTAAGCTCTAAAATCCGTATTGTGCATAGCTATGCCAAGTGATCGGGTCTCGAATGGGTGTCAGCTGTCTCCTCTCTCTTAGGTGTCCCCACGCCACTGCACTGTCTCAACTCATGTGCAATTGATAGATATCCTAGTCCTGTCTCTCCTCCCATTCCTGACACTTGCTGAGAGTAAGGCTATGCATGCATCGATGTGCCTACCTGTGTGTAATATCTCCTCTTGGCTCTCAAATCCGTAGATGCTTCCTTAGCTCTCGACAATCTACATCATACCAACGGTTTTGGGGCATGGATCCCGTGCATGGAGGGTGTGTATGTGTGTGGTATGGAAAGCTGTGTAGAGCTGAGTCATGTAGGGTGGTGGTGTGAGTGTGTCTAGTGGTGATAGTGGGTCGAGGAAGAGTAGGCGAGTGTGTAAGTGGTGTGCATAAACACGTGAGAGCTCGTGTGTGAAGTGTATCGTGGTGTATGGCTCAATGAGTGCGGGAGGGTCTAATGGAATAGGAGATGGAAGTGTGAACGTGATAAATGTATGGTCAACACCGAGTGGACATCGTCCAATACTAAGTGAGGGAATAAGTGAAGCTCCAGAAATGGTACCCAGAATGTAGTCGATCGTGCTCTACCCTCCCCTCCCCCCCCTTCCCTCCCCCGCCCCCCCCAAATGAGGGAAGCAAGCAAGTCCACCCGAGCCTGGCCAACGGTGCATCCCGTTATATATAATGAGATGATGTTAGCTCCCTACCTCAAGTAAATGTCGGCCGTACTCCGTGGTGTCCTGACCCATATCCGTTGATACTTTGCTAGTCTTCCCTTTGTCTGGATCTCTATCCCTCATGATCTGTGGATGCTCCATAGCATATGACTGGCACGACGTGACTGGGTGAAGCCATTGAAGTCTCCCATGAGGAAGACTTCACCTAATGTGTTGTAATGTAGTATCTCATCTAAAAGTGCGGTGTATGGTGAATCTCTGTCCTGAGTTGGTCCCCCATGGTCATATCTCGCGTATCTGGATCCGCTTGGTGGGAAGTAGCATATGGCAATGTTGACCTAGCTCGCTGGTATTATCTCCATGCGAACCCACATGTATCGTGCCTCCTCATCTCTACCTTTGATGTGGATCCGGCTTTGTATCTCATTTCTAAATATGATGGCGACACCCTCGGACCCTTGTGCTATACTCTGTCTCATAGTGGCCTTGAATGCAGATTCCCAATGAAAACGTGCAATGTGGGGGAGGTTTCTTTTTAGGCCCTCATGGGTCTATGTGATGCAAGCAAAGTCACGCGTATCTAGGATCTCTAGTCGGTCTGGTTGTGTCCAAAGTGCTCCATTGCAGTTCCACAACACTCCCCTGAATGGTAACTCTTGGCGTAGTGTTTCCTCATAGGTTGCGTAGCCCTATTTGATAGGGTGTCCGTATATAAAGACTTTACCGTCGCGCTAAAAAGCCTTCCTTCCATACATGCTCTTTTTTTCCCTATTTGTATTTTTGTGAGGTCCTCGTCCATGAATAAAGATTCACCTAGAAGTCTTCTTAGTATGGATCGCTTCTTGAAAAAAGTGATTCTCTCCTGTGCTGACCTTATGTGTAATATAAGAGCTCGAGGTTTTGTGTGATCTTTTCCAGCTCTCCATGCATGGGTGAATGGCATATCGCTATATCCTAGCTACAACATATTTGTGATGCATCAGGCTCATTAGATGTTGTTGGAAATTAAGTAGGCCCATAAAGAGAATATGTACCTGAATTGTTAACATAAGATGCAATCTTATGTTAAGCTCCATCCAATGTCTTTGAAGTACACCGAAATCTTCATGTAGAAGACAATCTTCAAATACATCATGTAGATGGCTGATCCACACCACCAAGCTGCTGATAGGTAAGTCTTCTCCATAAGTAAGAGTGTGAGCACTCTTCTCCAAGAAGAACTCCATGGCTGCTCCTCAACATAGCTTCATAGCTGCTCCCAAAGTGCACCATGTCTGCCCCATGAGTGCAACAACACCACCACCTCAAATAGAGGCCTATGCTAGCGTTAGCTCTGGCGTGGGATAATCTTCAAAGTGACCCAAAAGGCTTCTTATATAGGCCACATACTTATCTAGCGACTAAAAATAAAGCAAGAACGAATAAAGCTATTTTTCACTGAAAATAAAGCTATTGTCTTTTTTAAATTGGATCGCAAATTTTTAGCTTTATTTTAATGTGCTTTTAGCTATTGTTTAAAAATAGGATCTTGACCTGCCTTTTCATACTTCTGACTATCTGATGAATGATCTGACAACATTTTTATGATCTCCATGTTGAGAGCTATCAAATGAGGTCAAAACCCTAAATCAGCAAAAAATTAGGGTTAGAGTTTTCTCCCAAATCTGATCTTTGATGAATGCATGTCATATACCATTAGAAAGCTCTCTTCAAGCTCTACACGATAGGCTCATAAAAATCATACCCAATTCTTGTGCCAAAAATGCTAAGTACCAAAATTAGGGTTTCTGCTCTAAATGGATTTTGGACTGATGTGACATTGTTTTCTAACAATCCCCCCTGCAATGTCGTATTGGTACAAACTGAACTGGATATGCAACCTCATTCATCTCCAAACTGACATAAGCTTGAAGCTTGTCCTTCAGAATTGACCTTCAAAGTTTTCTTCAAAAGTCTTCTTCAAAACTGAATTTGAATTTCTTCAAACTTCAAAAATCTGAATTTGCTGAATATGAACCATAATACCTGAGAAAATATGCAAACTAGATATCCAATAGTGTTAGTATACTTCAAACAATCACTGCTTGACAACATATGTAGCATGACTCTGAATCTGCTATCTCCTGTAATATGTCTTCTCAAACCTATAAGCATACACTAGGATTCACATATTTGCATTTACCTTACGAAAGGTTTGTCAACGTAGACAAAATGTATAAAGTGTTACGTACGCCACTCCTTACTCACACTATCATATATACAAATGTCAAATTAAAATGTGGGAGTCAAAATCTCAACCACTCTATGTGAACAGAAATAGATAAAAGAGTGTATGTGCAGAATTTACAAGAATATTCAGATGTAGGGACAAAAATCTAAATATGTATGAGATGTCTGACCTGATCAGTTTGAAACTGATATTCGGCAAACCCTAATCTGATTTTAGGCTATGGAAGACCCTAAATCAAATGTGTGTGAAAGATCACATACTTACAGAATTAGCATAGAATGCTAACATGTTGTTGAGAGAAATCCTCATACTCATGTGGAAACACCTTCTCAAACATCTAATCCGAATGTGCATGTAGCATGCATGTACTGATTCTCCTTTAGATATGCCGAATAGGACTCCTCCTGATATGGATGCCACAGCCTCCATAAGCTCC
Organism: Ceratopteris richardii; assembly: GCA_020310875.1. Lineage (NCBI taxonomy): Eukaryota > Viridiplantae > Streptophyta > Polypodiopsida > Polypodiales > Pteridaceae > Ceratopteris > Ceratopteris richardii. Next base: position 24,187,135 of record CM035427.1, read on the forward strand.
AAGTAGTACCTTTGTGAATAAAGAGAATATGTACTTGAATTGTTAACATAAGATGCAATCTTATGTTAAGCTCCATCCAATGTCTTTGAAGTACACCGAAATCTTCATGTAGAAGACAATCTTCAAATACATCATGTAGATGGCTGATCCACACCACCAAGCTGTTGATAGGTAAGTCTTCTCCATAAGCAAGAGTGTGAGCACACTCTTCTCCAAGAAGAACTCCATGGCTGCTCCTCAACATAGCTTCATAGCTGCTCCTAAAGTGCACCATGGCTGCTCCATGAGTGCAACAGCACCACCACCTCAAATAGAGGCCTATGCTAGCGTTAGCTTTGGCGTGGGATAATCTTCAAAGTGACCCAAAAGGCTTCTTATAGCGATTAAAAATAAAGCAAGAACGAATAAAGCTGTTTTTCCCTAAAAATAGAGCTATAGTTCTTTTTTTAAATTGGATCGCAAATTTTTAGCTTTATTTTAATGTGTTTTTAGCTATTGTTTAAAAATAGCTTCTTGACCTGCTTTTTCATACTTCTGGCTATCTGATGAATGATCTGACAATATTTTTATGATCTCCATGCTTAGAGCTATTAAATGAGGTCAAAACCCTAAATCAGCAGAAAATTAGGGTTAGGGTTTTCTCCCAAATCTGATCTCTGATGACTGCATGTCATATACCATTAGAAAGCTCTCTTCAAGCTCTACAAGATAGGCTCATAATAATTCTACCCAATTCTTGTGCCAAAAATGACTAAGTACCAAAATTAGGGTTTCTCCTCTAAATGGATTTTGGACTGATGTGACATTGTTTTCCAACAGATGTTCCTTCAGAGAGGCCTATGATCCTTACATGTAGTTTGCGGACCTGTCTCAGTCTCTCCTCTTCAAGTGTCTTGCACCCTGATGTATTCATCTCTTATTGCCTCTTCTTTTACCTCTTTTTTAAAGTTTTTGCATACGACTTCAACCCAACTGTTTTGAGTTGATTCCACCTCTGATCTAACTTTCTCTTGGATGTTTGTCCTCCATTCATTCTTTGTTTCTTCTTTCAAATAATCTATTTTGGTAATTTCTCCCTCTTCCATGGAGATCTTCAAGTGGATGATTTCTTCTTGAAGACGGTGTGTTTGAGCTTTCCATTTATCCCTATCTTCTTTGAGTTGTTTGATTTGATATGTGTGTGTGTGTGTGTGTGAGAGAGAGAGAGAGAGAGAGAGAGAGAGAGAGAGAGAGAGAGAGAAAGAAAGAAAGAAAGAAAGTCATATTAACGTCTACCAAAAGGCCAAACTTGGTGCGTGGGAGTCATAATGTACTCGTGGTAGTCTATCTATGTCAAGTCCATGGTGGGCCAGCCAATCTCGTGTCTGTGCATACCATGAGGAGGTGTCCCCCGCTAACGCCATGTCTCGTGATGCCTGGAAAGCTCTGTAAGTGATGTGCTCTTTATTCATGCCCGGGATCCTGTCTCGAAGAGTGCCTCTACTAGCATCGGTGGTGCAACAAGCTCTGCCCTTACGATATCATGGGGTATCGAGGGTTTGCTACGAATGAGTCTTGCAATCATGAGAACCTGTGGTCTCTCCACCGTTGTCCATGCTGATGCTGATAACCCTGGCCCCCATATGGCTGCTCCATACATAAGTGCGAGGATGACCAAAGTGTCGAAGAGCCACCCCTTTGTGCTTGGCTCTTGAAAGTAGGCCTGGTGGCACTGTCTCTCCATCAAAACTAATGCTGCATATCCTCCTGTGATGCGATCTCGAGCTGCTTGAGACATGGAGAAAGCCATGGAAGTTGCTGTGAATGTCACGCCCAGATATACATATGAGCTGACTACCTCGATGGATCTGCCTGCGGCTACGAAAGAACTCTGCCTCCTCACCTATGTGTGTGTGTATGTGAGAGAGAGAGAGAGAGAGAGAGAGAGAGAGAGAGAGAGAGAGAGAGAGAGAGAGAGAGAGAGAGAGAGAGAGAGAGAGAGAGAGAGAGAGAGAGAGAGAGAGATTAACATCTTCTGAAGGCCAAATTTGGCCTATGAGACAAAACCATGTACAACTGTAGTAACCCCTGTGTAGAAATAAAATAAAATGGAGAAGTACTCGCTACACAAAACTGTGTAGGCTGAACATGAAAAGAGTTATATTAATGTCTTCCAAAGGCCAAACTTGGCCTATGAGACAAAACCATGTACAACTGTGGTAATGTCTGTGTAGAAATGTAAAGGAAAAAATACTCACTACACAAAACTGTGTAGGTTGAAAACAACAAAAGGATGGTGTACTTGAAAATGAGGGGATAGTGGGGATAATGTAGTGGTGCATGGGGCAACATGGCTCTAACTCTGCAGATAGTGGCCACCTAATACAGGGGGAGCCCCTAGAGAGTGAATATGTATACCCTAACTGCTAATGAGGGGGTGGAGGTAGGTGGAATATGTGGTACATCAGTGGCGTTCTTAGTACCTCCTGAGAAAAGGTTTCCCAAGTGGTGGTGGTGCTCTTCTCCATCATGTGGTCATGGGCTATCCTGATTTGTGAGATATCCTCTTGGTGCAGTCGTGATCATCGGTACCTAATCATACGTGGTCGGTATCGCACTCTCCTCTGGAGCCCCGATATCGAGTAGAAGTATGAAGAGCAACTCCTTGGGAACTATGGAAGGCTTTGCGGAAGTCCACAAAACAGTAGTATCATCTCCTCTTCCTCAATCGTGCATGGCTGATTAGGCATCTCAAAATGAAGATGTGGTCAATGGTAGAGTTATCTTGTTTGAATCGTGCCTGTCCTCGAGCCGAGATTGTTGGAAATCGCTTATGATGTGTGTGACTCTCCTCCCATCCATATATACCCTCTTGTACTCTAAAAATAGCAATGATATACTACTAAAAAATAGCAATGATCTTGAATAGTTTAGTGTAAACATGTGGCCATCATGCAACACTTATTCCCATTACTACCAAAGTAGCTCCCATTACTATCAAAGTACCTTAGGGTATCCCCCGAGCTTGGGACCTTGGCTAGCTGGCTCTTGTTCCTCACACACATGGATTGATCCCTATGGATCAATGATCCCTGTGGATCACATGCACTGATCCCTGTGGATCAATATCTGACACTCTCTCCCCCTTCTAAAGATCATTGTCCTCAATGATCAATGAGGGAAAGTACTTGTGCACCAGATTCCTAGAATTTGAGAAGAAAAGTCATGCATGGTAGTTATGATATGCCTTGTGTAGGACATCCGGGTGTTGACAAGACAATACAGCTTGTTAGAGGAACATTTTGGTGGCCTGGATAGCCAGAGATGTCCACACTTATGTTTAACAGGCTTTATGTGTCAAGTCAACAAAGCAGAAAGGATAAAGACTCCACGTCTTTTGTTTCCTTTATAGATTCCAAATCACAAATGGGGCAGTGTATCCGTGGACTTCATAGTCGAGTACCGCGGACCCAAAGGAAGTGGGATACTATTCTAGTTGTGGTAGACAGATTGATGATCCATAGGGATCATGACTTTGGTCCGTAGGGATCAGTTCATACCCACGTAGGAGATGATAGAAACTCCACACAGGGATCAGAGTGTCAGACATTGATCCACAAGGATCAATCCACTTGATCCACATGGATCAATCCACTTGATACATAGGGATCATTGATCCACAGGGGCCAGTCCATTTGATCCACAAGGATCAGTCCATTTGATCCATAGGTAGCAGAGTTGTATATCCAGCATGTCTTCAGATTGCATGGGTTGCCTACATCCATAGTTCAGATAGGGATGTCAGATTCACAGGACAAAGAGGGTCAACCAGTTTTTAGAGGACATGTTGAGGGCATATGTGTCTCAGAGAGAGACAGATTGGGATAGTATTTGCCACTAGTTGAGTTTCCTTTTGAGATGAACTATGGCATGAATCCCAATGCTCTCAGTACCATAGGTATGTCACAGAAATGTCCTAGTGCTTCGGAGTTCTTAGCAAATGTCCAAGAAAATTTAAAAATAGCTAAAGCCAAGATGTAGCAAGCAGCTGATAGGGCTAAAGTGTATGCTGATAGGAAGAGATCTCCTAGATCCTTTGAGGAGAGAGATAGAGTCTTTCTTCAGCTACCAGCTAGATCTACTTCACTCTCCACAGGGAAGTGTAGTAAGCTATCACCAAGGTTTTGTGAACCTTGGAAGATAGTTAAAAGCTAAGTGAAGTTGCATACCAATTAGAGCTTCTCTACATTGCAGAGTTCATCCAGTGTTTCATGTTTCTAGGGAGGATAATCTAATAGAAGGTATGGTTTCTTCGCAAGAAAGTAAAAGCACGAGGATTACCACTTACTGACTCTACTTGGGAATCAGAAGCGCTCTGATACCAAGTGTTGGAAATCGCTTGAATGATGTGTGTGACTCTCCTCCCATCCATATATACCCTCTTGTACTCTAAAAATAGCAATGACATACTACTAAAAATAGCAATGATCTGGAATAGTCTAGTGTAAATATGTGGCCATCATGCAACACTTATTCCCATTACTACCAGAGTAGTTCCCATTACTATCAAAGTACCTTAGGATATCCCCCGAGCTTGGGACCTTGACTAGCTGGCCCTTGTCCCTCACACACATGGATTGATGCTTGTGGATCACATGCACTGATCCCTGTGGATCAATGTCTGACAGAGATACCCTTCCTCAGAGCCTTGATACCCTTCCTCAGAGCCCTGATACCCTTCCTCTAAGCCTTGACACCCTTCCCAACTAGTGCTCGATTGAAGAGGTGGGAAATGAGCGGTGCTAGTGTCATGCATCCGTAGATTAGATGCTTTGCCTGTAAACCGAATTGGTCATGGGCTCTCCCATGCTATAGATGGGCAATGGTTCAACTCTCCATAGTCCATGTGAAGAAGTCAGAGGTAGTGGGGTGTGAGCTTTGTGGCCTTGAAATGGGAGGCTGGTCACGGATAGGTATAGGCCTTGAAATGGGATCTGGTATAGGCTCTATGCATAGCTATGCCAAGTTCTCGGGTCTCGAATGGGTTTCTGCTGTCTCCTCTCTCTCAGATGTCACCATGCCACATCACTATCCCAGATCATGAGGAGGTGGTAGATATCCCAATTCTGTCTCTCCTCCCATTCCCGCTTCTTGCAGCAAGTAAGGCTTTGCATGCGGTGCATGCGGTGCTCTGCATGTCTGTGTATAATATCCCCTCTATGCTCTAAGATCCGTATATGCTTCCTTAGCTCCCGACAATATATATCATACCAACGGTTTTGGGGCATGGATCCCGTGCGTGGAGGGTGTGTATGTGTGCGGTGTGGAAAGCTGTGTAGAGCTGAGTCATGTAGGATGGTAGTGATATGTGATGCAAATGTATCTAGGGGTGAGAGTGGATCGAGGGAGAGTAGACGAGTGTGTAAGTGGTGTGCATAAACATGTGAGAGCTCATGTGTGAAGTGTATCGTGGTGTGCAGCTCAGTGAGTGAGGGAGGGTCTAATGGAATAGGAGATGAAAGTGTGAACGTGATAAACATGTGGTCAGCACCGAGTGGACGTCGAGCAATACTAAGTGAAGGAATAAGTGAATCTACAAAGATGGTACCCAAAATGTAGTGGACCATGCCCCCCTCCCCCTTGTGAGGGAAGCAAGTAAGTCCACCCGAGCCCTGCTAGCGGTGCATCTTGTTATATATAATGAGATGGTGTCGGCTGCTTATCTCAAGTATATGTCTTCCATACCCGGTGGTGTCCTGACCCATATCTGTTGATACTCTACTGGTCCTCGTCTCGTCAGGCTCTCTGCCCCTCATGGCTTGTGGATGCTCCATGTCATGACTCGCACTCACGTGATTAGGTGAAGCCATTGAAGTCCCCCATGAGAAAGACTTCACCTAAGGTGCTGTGATGTATTACCTCATTTGAAAGTGCGGTGTACGGTGAATCTATGTCTCAAGTCGGTCCAACATAGTCTTGTCCTGCATATTGGGATCCGCATGGTGGAAAGTAGCATATGACAATGTAAGCCCAACTCTTCGGTACTTTCTCCATGCAGACCCACATGTATGATGCCTCCTCGTCTCTACCTATGATATGGATCCGGCTCTCTATCTCCTATCTAAATATGATGGCGGCCCCCTCGAACCTCATCCCGTACTCTGTCTCGTCGTGGTCCTGAGTGCAGATTCCCAGTGAAGACTTGCAATGCGAGACAGGCCCCTTTCAAGGCTCCCGTGGGTCTCTGTGATGTAAGCAAAGTCATGAGTATCTAGGATCTCCTCCGCTCAGTTTGGCGGTGTCCAAAGTGCTCATGATGGGTGGAGGTAGGTGAAGTATGTGGTACATCGGTGGTGGTCTTAGTACCTCTTGCAAGAAGGCTGCCCAAGTGGTGGTGGTGCACCTGAGCTCCATCATCTGGTCGTGGGTTAACCGGATGTGTGAGATATCCTCTCGGTGTAGTCATGGTCGTTGGTACCCAACCATACGTGGTGGACGTCGCACTCTATGTGCTGCTGCCTACCGGAGCATGAGCCCTATGCCTCTAGGAGGTGGATCTATCTGATGTGGCCATATTTTTTCCATACGTGAACCATACTTCCAACGCATATAGGTATGGAAGTATGAAAAAAGTATGGAATTTCAAAAAAAATACCATACGTGATATCATACGTGCGACAAAAAAAGTATTAAACAATCTGAAAATTATATATATAACACAAAATAGCCATAAAATATAACAGATTTGCAATCAATTATCACATACACCTGTAGACAATAGTATGACATAGATCGGCCAAGACCCAAAAGTAACATTAGGATTTAAACTTCAGAATTCAGATTCTAGATAATTGTAGAATAAATTATTTTTGAAGGACATAGTAAAGGATGGCACCAAGGGACCAAATATCAAATTGGGCGCTAGACGTCCAAAATCTGGAGTTGGGCGTCATACGTCCAAAATCTGGAGTTGGGCGTCAGAGGTCCAAAATCTGGAGTTGGGCACCAAGACGTCCAGATGGTAGAGTTGGGCCACTGCATGCCCAAGGCATGAGTTGGGCGACTGCATGCCTAGACAAACAGCCCTAACAAGGCGGCCAAGTGGAGCCCAGCCACTCATCATTACACGACAAAGTCTGGTACTGGAGGCGACGGCGGCCAGGCTGACAAATGAAACCGCCTAATGCATTAACTTCCCATTACTCCCATGTAACAGACTTACCTATTGTACCGGTTCCTCACTTCTTTCCTATAAAAAGGGGAAACCTCAAGAGAGAAGGACACAGATGACATATGATAGATGAGAGATAGAGCATATAGTGCACACTACAGGAGAATATAGCTGAGAGTGAGAGCGGCTTAGAGCTCGTAGATGGTTGAGTACTGCTCATGTTATTTACCTATGCTGCTTATGTTATTTGCTGATGCCACTTATCATTTATGTGAGAATACTTGGAGGTTATATTCAGTTGTTTGTTTTGTGTTTGAATGATAAGTGGTATGCTTAGGTGTGGTATGATTTGCTAATTACTGGTATTCAGATTGTGTTACATTTGGCTCTCTAGTTAGTGTGGTCTCGTGCTCTATTCTGTGCTCGATTCTGCACCATGCTTGCTATTGCTGTGTCTCTTTCTTCTAGGTGTAGTTCCAGTGATGATATGGAAGCTTGGGGATATGTGTCTATCATGGTAATGTGCTTAAATGTGTTCATGTGTTTATATGTTCTCCAGGAGTAGTGCATTTTGCATTCCTTGCACCCACACACTTCACTTCACCACCTACAGGTGAAAATTTGGCACGCACGGTGGGACAGGGCTTCTGGAGATCTCTTTTTCCTTGAGAAATCACTTAGGGTTTAAGTGCCCAGGACCACCTCTCCTAGTCCTCTTCCTCCTTCCTGGAAGCCTGGGGAGACTCCTCTTCTTAGGCGACTCCTCCTCCTCCTCCCCTTCTTAAATTCTTGGGCGACTACTCCTCCTTCCTTGAAGCCTTGGGCGACTCCTCTTCCTAGGCGACTCCTCCTCCTCCTCCCCTTCTTAAATTCTTGGGCGACTACTCCTCCTTCCTTGAAGCCTTGGGCGACTCCTCTTCCTAGGCGACTCCTCCTCCTCTTCCTCTTCTTAAAATTCTTGGGCGACTACTCCTCCTTCCTTGAAGCCTTGGGCGACTCCTCCTCCTTCACTTCCTAACTTCTTGGGCGACTACTCCTCCTAGTCCTCCTTCTTGGCTTCTTGGGCGCCTACTCCTCCTCCCCCCACTTGAGCAACCTCTTCTTGGGCGAAGACTCCTCCGGGGCGACCTCTTCATCGAGGCGACTTCCTCTATCAGAAGTAGTTCCAAAGATGGTCCATGACCCACACCAGAGCTAGCAAAGAGAAGCAGTTAAGCCCTAAGAAGACACCAATCAAAAGTTACCACGAAAGAAGGCCAGACCCTTACCTAACACCCATCAGAAGTCTATCTGCCTCAAGCCTAGCTTCTAGAATAGAAGGGTTAGAGGACAAGGCTAAAACTGAAAAGACTTTACCTCAAGACAATCTTCTTGATAAGGTTATGGCTGAGGAACTTTCCGCTCTTCTGTCAAGGATAAATATTAGATTTTCTTCATTTCATGGCGGTGCTAATGAAGATCCTGAAGATCATGTACGAAGATTTCTTTCAATTTGTAAGAGCAGGGGCTTACAGCAACGACAGGACGCCTTCCTTGCTCTCTTTCCATCAACTCTTGAAGGATTGGCGGACAAATGGTTCAGCCAGTACGCGGAAAACCATTTCCAAACATGGAAAGCATTGAGGACTGAATTCACAGATGCATTTCGGCCAGGTAACTCTACAGAAAGAATGTTAGATGAACTTGAGAATCTAATCTTGCATATGGGAGAATCATTTTCAGAACTTATGACGCGGGCAAGGTCACTCGTGGCAAGATTGTCGGAACCACCAGGGGATTTCCTTGTTAAGAAGTGGGTGGAGAAGGCCTTGCCAAAATCCACACAGCAGAAGCTGAGAGAGCTGTTGAGACCAGATGCCACTTTGAGAGAATTTGAAGCAGCTACCATAAGGATTGAGGCTGCACGGGTTCATTTTGGAGCACATCCGGGAAAGACTTTCCCCCAAGATGAAGACATGGTGAGTCGTGACAGCCTTGAGGAAGGAACTAGAGACCTTAAAGCTTCAAAGAAATCGAGAAGAGGACAAGGGTACTTCAGAAGGTCTCGCTCAAATACGACAAGAGCTTGAAGAACTCAAAACATTAAGGGAGGTAAGAACTGGACTATGGTGTTCTCTCTGTAGTACCCAAGGACACACATCACAAGAATGTCCAAGGAGGCTAACATGCCAGTTTTGTGGCAAGGGTGGCCATGAGGCCAAGGATTGTTATTTTCTAAAGGGTCTTGGAAATCAGGCTATGATGCAAGGACAACCTCCAGCAACTCAATGGGTAGGGGTGGCTCAGTCCTCCTTGTTAGGGCAACCACCCTTACCATCCACTACAACACCTTCTGTAACAACTTTTTACACCAACCAAGGACCTCAACGGCAAGAAGGTAGGCATCGTCAAAACCGACCACCTAGGCCTATAATGTGTTACAGATGTGGGGAGTATGGACACTTCCAAAATAAATGCTCACTTCCTGAGGATGCCCCACCATGCAAAAACTGTCCTGAGACACGGGATCATTACACGAAGGATTTCCCAAAGTCAATGCTGTCTACAAGCACACCAGGTAACTCTTGCCCCCTACATATGATCACAGTATCTAATGATGAGGGCAATGTAGACTCTCCAAGTGCTCGAGTAGTTCAACTTGAGGAACTTCCTGGAGTAATGACTAGGGCACAAAAGCAGAAGGCATCTTTGAAAGATGCTACCAAAGAAGCAATAGATTCAACAAGGGACAAAGAAAAAAGGACCATGGAGCATGAACCTTCTCAGGAAGCCAAACACAACCAAGACAAGGAGAAAATCTCACCGGGAAGAGTAGAAAGAAATGAAGACACTCTTGAGCAGGTTGTTAACAAAGCTTATGCAGTAGTAACTAAGGAGGACCTAAGGCACTTTCAGAATGGATCTACTTCAAGAAACAACCAAGAAGGCTTTCTCACTATAGTTCAAGTCTTGTAGAGCACCTACCAACAGGTATCTTTATATAACTTGTTAGCTATGAGTCCTGGATTCAGAGGAGAAGTAATGGCTTCCATAAATGGGTTAGACCCTGGCACCATATTAAGTGGCGGGCAAGGCTTCACTTCCCTAATTTCCAAACAGATACCTATACCCTCGACTTATAGCTCAGAACCATCTAGGATGGCACCTCTTACCGATTACAAGAGGCCTAGATTAACTGTAAGTATCAAGGGAACTCCTTTGGTAGGAGTTATAGTTGAGGGGGGATCTGGTATTAATCTGATGCCTGAGTACACCATGACATTGCTAAATCTGAAACCAACTAAGGATGCTCATTTTACAGTATCATTGGCAGACCAAAGCAAGGTAAGCCCACTAGGCATAGTGGAAAAGGTTGAAGTCGTCATCCATAAGCTAAAATTTGTGTTGGATTTTGTGGTTATAACACTCCCAAAGGTGAAGGAAGGATTTCCTCTTTTGATAGGAAGGCCATGGCTATGCCACAGTAAAGCAGTACATTACTGGGGTAGTGACACCTTATGGGTGGCCGAACCAGACAAGGTGATGAGACAACTCGAGATGGAAGGAGGAACATATGAAGCCCTAGGTACTTCTCAAGTTGTTCTCCATCCAGAGCAACCTACAGAGGAAGGCAAGGAAGATAACAATGGAGAAGACGAACAACAAACTATACAAGGAGGAGGAGCAAACATTTGGGCCACACCTCCTCCACCATGGGTTCTGGAAAATCAAGAAATATCAGGACAAGAAAGGGCGCCTTCACCTCCCTGGGCATCTTCACCTTCTAATCCAAATTGGGTGCCTGCTCCACCTCCAAACAATTGGGAGACTCCACCTCCTAGTCCAAGCTGGGCGCCTCCTCCTCCTCCAAACAGTTGGGCAACTCCACCTCCTAGTCCAAGCTGGGCGCCTCCGCCTCCAAGTAGCTGGGTCAATCCAGAGGCTTGGGCTCCATACTCTGCTCAAGGGCCTCCACATTGGGCACCTGAATGGGCAGCTTATCCTCCATCTTGGGCTACCCCTACAATTGGTTGGGCGGCCCAATGGGCATCTGGGAAGCCTCACACAGAGCCATATAAAACAAAAGCACGTGACATCAAGGAAGAAGTTGATATAGGACAAGAAATATCTAATGAAGATCTAGGCAACATCATGGATTGGATTGAGGAGACCAATAATGTTTCATGCTTTACAATAGCAATCAAGGAAAAAGAAGAAGAAGAAGAACCTACTGTGGAGTCTGTGGTATTAGGAGAACCAGCCAAAGATTTCCGAAGAGGTAAAGTGTTGAAAGGAGTTGAAGGAAGAAAAGGGATTGAAGCAAGCCAAAGAGAAGAAGAACTAGTAGAAAGCGTTTTACCATTGGTGGAAGTTCCGGTAGGATGGACACAGGAAAAGACCCAGGAAATCACCATCAATGATAGTCCAGCATTCACCAAGCAAATGTTGTTTAAGGACGAGGAAGAGGCAATTTTGGAGCCAGTTAAAGAAGTCAACTTAGGGGAAGAAGAAAATCCACAAAATCTTCTACTGGCAAGTTGGTTGTGGGACCACCCTCTTCTTCTCACAGAGGTAATAACATTCATGAATAATTTTAAAGATGTATTTGCATGGAGTTACAAGGATTTGATAGGAATACCAAAAGAACTGGGAATACACACTATACCTCTAGTGGCAGAAGCTCGGCCAATTAGAGGGAAAATGTATAGGTTAAACCCCAAATATGCAGAAGCAGTCAAGAAGGAAATCCAAAAAATGGAGGAAGCAGGTATTATAGTCCCTGTGGAACATTCAGAATGGTTGTCCTCTATGGTCATAGCACCTAAGAAGCAACCTAATAAAATCAGGGTTTGTGTGGATTTTCGAGCATTAAATAAGGTAAACATCCCTGACGGGTCTCCCACCCCCTTTTCTGAACAAGTGATTGAAGATGTGGCAGGACACGTGCTCTACAGTTTCATGGATGGTTTCAGTGGATACAATCAACTGGAAATCCATCCTGAGGATCAACCAAAAACAGCCTTTGTAACTCCTTGGGGAGCCTATATCTACACCAAAATGGCTTTCGGCCTTAGAAATGCACCAGCCACTTTTAATAGGACAGTATATCTGATCTTCAACAAGTTGCTCCTAAAATTCTTAAGAATTTTCATGGATGACTTTTCAGCCTTCTCTGGAGCAGCCTGCATCACTGCAGTAGAGAATGTGCCAGAACATTTGAAGCAATTAGAACAAGTATTCCAGCGTTGCAGAGAGACAGGTTTGAAACTTAACCCGAACAAATGTCATTTTCTGGTAACCCAAGGTACCTTGTTAGGGCATGTGGTCTCTGCAAAAAGGATGACTCCAGATCCAGATAAGGTAATGTCAATTCTTAAGCTTCCAAGACCTATAAATGCTAAAGAGGTCCAGAGCTTCCTGGGGCACACAGGATATCACCGCAAGTTTATACGCATGTATGCAGAAGCAGCACGACCACTTTCACGACTTACGAGTAAAAGTTTTCCTTTTCAATGGTTTGAAGAAGAAGAATCAACATTCACTTATCTAAAACAAAGGTTGCCATCTGCACCTATGCTCATCTCACCAGATTGGTCTAAGACATTCCACGTGCATGTAGATGCAAGTTTCTATGCAGGAGGAGCTATACTAACTCAACCAAGTGAAGTACACAAATTAGATCAACCCATTCATTACGCGAGTAGGCTCCTCTCAAAAGCCGAGAAGAACTATAGCACCACAGAAAGAGAAGCATTGGCTATTGTATTTGCCCTCAAGAAATTCAGGCACTATTTATTAGGCACTACATTCACAGTGATTACGGATGAAGGGAGTAGAAGATGATTTCCTAGACAGCCAAATCTACAAGGTAAATATAGCACCTACATGGTATGATGATTTAACTCTCCTTCTAGGGAAAGGCCAATTTCGTACTGGGTCTACTCCATTGGAAAAGCGTAGACTCCTAAAAAGTAAGAATTTCATAATGGCAAAAGATACTCTCTATAAGGTTGGTCTTGATGGGATGTACAGAAGGTGTCTTCAACCACATGAAACAGAAATTGTTCTTCAGTTGGCACATGAAGGAAAGTCTAGTGGTCATTTTCTTGGACATATCACTGCACTGAGGATACTCCAAAGTGGCCTATGGTGGCCATATCTCTTCAGAGATGCCACTAAATTTGCCAAGGCATGTGATGTTTGTCAACGATGTGCGCCCAAACCAACACGACAAAGGAACCAACCTCTTAATATCTCTGTAGCTTGGCAACCCTTTGAGCATTGGGGAATAGACTTTGTTGGCCCTATTTTCCCAGTAGCACAAGGTTCAGGTGCAAAGTATCTTTTAGTAGCAACGGATTATGCCACTAAGTGGGCTGAAGTCATAGCTAGTAAGGAGTGTACTGCTGAAATGGTAGCCAACTTCTTGTATAATTACATCTTTTGCAGATATGGATGCCCAATAGAGGTCACAACAGATCAAGGATCCCATTTCGTCAACAAGGTGCTGACTTTGATTTTCGAAAAGTATCAAATATTCCATAAGAAGTCGTGTGCATACTACCCAAGGGCAATGGGTAGGCAGAGAGCACAAATAAGGTCCTCATGCTCTTACTAAGAAAAACATGCTTACAGTTTCCTAATACATGGGACCAGGCGTATCTTGGAACTTTGTGGGCCTACAGAACTTCTTTCAAAGCCACAACAGGACATACTCCATTTGAGTTAGTGTATGGAATACAAGCCATTGCTCCTTTTGAGTTCTTGCATGGCTCCAACCGTGTGGGAACCAATCGAATTCCTGGATTTACTAGCGCTCTCTCAGCCAACATTGTGAGGCTACAACTTCTTGAAGAAAAGAGAAAGATAGGCAATGATACTCTAGTGACAGTACAGGAAAAAAGAAAACAGGATCATGATGCAAACCTCTGGAAATCAAAAATTAAGGAAGGGAGCTTAGTTTTGGTGTACCATCTGTGACTATTTGAGAAGAAGGCTAAGAAGAAGTTGATGCCGAGATGGAACGGACCTTTTAGGGTCATACGCACACTTCCAAAAGGGGCAGTACAAATCTCTACATTGACGGGCACAATACTTCCCTTAGTTAATGAATCTAAGCTAAAACCCTATGTGGAAAGATAGGAAGGAAGGAATTTGCCCTTGTATATAATGTATATACCTTTATGTTATTCCCTAGTAGCTTATGTCATTTCCTTATTTAGATATTGGATTTTTCTCATCTATCTTCTTCACATAACTCATTTATCCACTATCATTTTCCTCTCATAGGCTTACGCTTCAAACTTCTTCTATCTCTTATCACAGATAGTCTCTTCCCTTTTCCTTCTGATGCCACCTCTCTAGGCCAAGAATGGCAATGGATCATCTCGGATCACTTACCTACCTGGGCGACCCCTCCTTCTCATGAGCATTCTTTGGGCGACCTCTCCTCCAACCTTCAGGTACATGGACAAACTCCCTTTCATCCTTTCTCTCTATGAGTGAACTCTTCTATACCCTCTTCTCTTGGGGAACATTTCCTCCACCTTTCCTCTCCTAGGAAAACCTCACCTCCTTTGCTCTCTCCAATGCTACAAAGACGCCCTCACCTCCTTCCTTGCTCATCTAAGCACCCCGATCTATCCCCTCTCATCTCTTCCCTTTCTAGAAAGACCTATCCTCCTCTTCCGTCTCCTCCCTCTGAGTAGCAACTACTCAAATTTCCATGCTCTGTCATGGGACACCTCCACTCTATGGTTGACTAAGATCACTCCCATTACCCCTCCATCATTCTAAGGCAAACATCCCTCCACTTATCCCACATCCCACCTCGAGCAACTCCTCCTCCCATTTCTATCTTGGTGCCAACTACCCTCCAACTAAGGCGACTTCTCCTCCCAAACTCCACCTTGGCGACCTCTCCACCCAACTCTATAGGCCCTACCTCCTCATCTTGGGCGAGCCTCCTCCCAATCACCTCCATGGCCACTTGGGCGACCCTCCTCCTTTTCAACCTCCATGACCACTTGGGCGAGCCACCTCCCAATCACCTCTATGACCTCTATGGGCGACCCTCCTCCTTTTCAACCTCCATGACCACTTAGGCGAGCCACCTCCCATTCACCTCTATGACCTCTATGGGCGACCCTCCTCCTTTTCAACCTCCATGACCACTTGGGCGAGCCTCCTCCCAATCACCTCCATGGCCACTTGGGCGACCCTCCTCCTTTTCAACCTCCATGGCCACTTGGGCAAGCCTCCTCTTACTCACCTCCATGGCCACTTGGGCGAGCCTCCTCTCACTCACCTCTATGGCCTCTTGGGCGAGCCTCCTCTCACTCACCTTTATGGCCACTTGGGCGACCCTCCTCCCTCTCACCCTCAATGTGCCAATTTTGGGCGACCTCCTCCCACTCAACCTCTCCTTTTCCCTTGACAATTTGGGCAATATCTCCTCCATCTCAAGCTACAACCTGGCGACCCTTAGTTCTTCCATCGTGACAACCTCAATGTGCCAACTCGGGAGACCCTCAACCTCTTACCACAAGATTAGGCGACCCTCATCCTCCAGTTGGCAGACATGGGCGACCCTCCTCCCTCTCAAGCCCTATGGCTAAGATAGGCAACCCTCCTCCAATTGGCTTAAATAAGGCGACCACTCTCCCAATCATGGCGACCCTCCTCCCTCTCAAGCCCTATGGCTAAAATAGGCGACCCTCACCCTCCACCATATTTACCATTCCTCCCAATTTTGCATCCCTCCTCCAATTGACTTGAATAAGGCGACCACCCTCCCAATATTGGAGACCCTCCTCCCTATCAATCCCTATGGCTAAGATAGGCAACCCTCACCCTCCGCCGAATTGGCCATTCCTCCCAAATTGGTGACCCTCCTCCAATTTTACTTAAGGCAAACTCATCTATTTCTTAAATCAGCGACGTCCCCTCCTCTCTAGGGCCAACCCTCGATAAACCACTCCCGAATTCGGCGACCTTGTCTAACCCTATCTCATGCGAGGGCGACTCCAACTATCACACAGTATTCTTAACCACCTGTATGAACGAACAACGACTCCCAATTAAACCTATTCACCATAACCGTTAAATATTCCATAAAAGGTATGGGCATCCATCAAAATAAGGCATCCACTCTCAGTCATCTATTCGATACCTGCCACTGTTCAGCGCCAGAAATCAGCATCACTAGCGTCAGGATTTAGCCGAAGCCATCATATCATCCTTTTGGGAGTTACTGCACGTGCAAACACCTATTGGCTTCATGCGGACTCTGTCCATCGCCATCACACCATTGAATCCATCACAGCACAGACCCAACCTCCGCATTCAATTCGGCAGCAAGATAGTCAGAGAATATCTTAGATCCAAATTCGTTGACCAGCTGTGGTACAACGCCAGTAACATCAGCAGAGGCTGTTCTCCATCAACAGAGCCTGTTCTTCACACCCGTGCAAAAGACAGAGCAACGCGCTAGTCGGGGAATATCTCAAGAAGGTGAAGAAACACTGATCCAGAAATAAGAATCCACTCAACTCAGAAAGGAAACTGAAAGGAAGCAAAGGACCATGCAACCCTCACTGAGGTAATAACCTACCCGTTAATCATCCAAAACATAATCTGAGAAGCCAAACTCTCCTCAGCACCAGCAATATCAATACTAAAATTCATTCAAGACAACAACATCTTAGTTTTCTACATTGAACATGGCATCATCCTCAGTAGAGATTGAGGACACATTTTCAGAATTTAAAACTGATACAGAAAGTGCATCAAGGCATTCCTCCTCCCATGGTGACTCCAGCGATTCACTTTATGTGGTCTTTGAGGAAAATAGAATCACTAGAAGAGGAAAATCAGCATGAGGAGAGCACATCTCCAGCAAAAAATACTCAACCAAGTATTCACAAAGACTCTGCTACCTCATCAGCAAATGTGGCCACAACCACAGAGATCATCATTTCCATCCCTGGGGAAATTTCTTTGAAATTGGACTTGAGCATATGTGGTAAGCTTCAAAACTCATTTACTTTAGACGAATTGAAGAATATGGGTTTACTCACAATTACCAATGCCAAGCTCCCCTCACTTAGTGACCCTCACACTTGTGGTGCGGAGATCTTAACACTCTTCAAGACCTTCCCATCCCTTTCTGGACAAAGGATCACTAAAGACAAGCTCGCTCTTATGTTGGGAACACAAGGAATTCTAGAATCAAAGAAGGCAGGAAGTTATGGAGAGTTGGCCATTCCCGATATACTGCAGGCATGTATGACTAGTTTCTCCACTCCGAATTGTAGTCAGGTAATGATAGAGAGGCTCCTATTATTCAAGGCATTTTTCCTCTTGAAGGACAATTTACATTTCACCGATGTGAAAATATGTGAACCTCTTCTTTGCTTCACTCGAGCAAAGCCCTACCCATATCACAAAATTCTACTTCAGATGCTAGCAGAACGAAAGAAAAGATATGGGCAGCAGGTAGGCAAACGGGTTCTTACCTTCGAAGTGGTAGGAGGACACATGATGCTGTATATATATAGGTACTTTGCAACCCTCCATTCAAAAGACGTGTCGTGCCCGACATCATCGAAACATCCACAGGCAGCGCACCCTCGGAAGAAACGAAGAGCAAAGATTCAGAAGGATTCCAGAGAGCTCCTTGACACGCTTCCAGTCGACCAGCAAGGATATGCTAGAGCATCAAAGAAGGTACGCACGTCAGCCAACACCCCCTTTCCGCCTATTAAACTAGTACCTACTTCATCCAGAAAAGCTTCTTCTTCTTTTCAATCCCCTCCACCCTCACAAACCCCACACACTTCAGACGCACCTACTACACCCATTGCCCCACCTCATTCCACTCCCACTCCACCTCCCGCTTCAACCATGTCCACTCCCATTACCATTGATCCATGCATAGACCTAATTCATCTCCAATTTCCATCATGTCCCACACCACCACCTTCCCCTCCACAACCCGCACCACCCCACTCCCCATCTCCCCAGCCACCATCTCATCCCCCTTCGCCACTCCCACCAACATCGACACCTATTCCCCCAAGTCATACACACCTCCCATATACGCAACCTCAAACCTCCATTCAATCAACCCTCATTCGAAATACTACCCTTTCCACCACCATTCCGGTTCTCTCCTTCCCGCCATAACCCCGCTACAGACTTACCTCCGCACCCATTTCTTGATGCATCTAGTGCAGAGTAGCTATCCACAAATGAGAGGTACAAGAAACATATATGGCCCCTAGTTCCCAATCACTTACAGGATATGTGTCAAATGGATGTTGCAAAAAACAGATTTTCTAAGATTTCTAACAAAATTATGGAAGACAGGCAGGCATGTATGAATTTAGAGCATTGGCTACGCCATTATACTCACATGTTGAGTGAAGAATTTCTCAGAGTAAGTCTAGTCAACAAGGAGATGCACATGCAGATTGCAGAATTGTCTACCCACTGCAAGGACGCACGCAGACTTGAAGACAAGGTAAAAAACTTGGAAGCATTTCTGCAGGATGAAGAAGAAAAGACTACAAGGCTGAAGGCTGAAAATAAAGAACTAAAATCAGCTAACAAGAACCTCTTGGCTGAAAATGCACTACTGAAGAGGCAAAAAGGTGCACTAAAATCCAAATTTAGTGCATTAAAAGCTTTGCTTACATCTTTGGACACGGAGGACCTCACCCCACCACCAGCTACAGGAGAAACCAACCAGGAAGTTACTACAAATGAAGACCAGCAGGACACTTCAGTTGTACATCAAAGGCCTGCGAAGGAGCCTGCATGTGACTAGTCTCACTGTCATGTGTACAAGGATCATTATTTTTTGCTGCCCAGTTTTCTAGTATTTTATTTTTGCATAGTGTCATAGTTTATTGTTTCACCAGTTGTATAACTCTTCATGGATATTATTTTGTACTGGCAGAACTCTGGTTATTTTTGGAAGCTCATGATGTATTACTCCCATTCTCTCTGGAATTATCTCATGTAATCATTCCTATATCCTCTTGTAACACTTCAATTACTTATTTTTCACTTCTCTCCCTTCTCTCCGGGACGGAGAGATACTAGTGGCGGGCAACATGAAGAATAAATTTTTTTTGAAGGATAGAGTAAAGGATGGCACCAAGGGACCAAATATCAAATTGGGCGCTAGACGTCCAAAATCTGGAGTTGGGCATCATACGTCCAAAATCTGGAGTTGGGCGTCAGAGGTCCAAAATCTGGAGTTGGGCACCAAGACGTCCAGATGGTAGAGTTGGGCCACTGCATGCCCAAGGCATGAGTTGGGCGACTGCATGCCTAGACAAACAGCCCTGACAAGGCGGCCAAGTGGAGCCCAACCACTCATCATTACACGACAAAGTCTGGTACTGGAGGTGACGGCGGCCGGGCTCACAAATGAAACCGCCTAATGCATTAACTTCCCATTACTCCCATGTAACAGACTTACCTATTGTACCGGTTCCTCACTTCTTTCCTATAAAAAGGGGAAACCTCAAGAGAGAAGAACACAGATGACATATGATAGATGAGAGATAGAGCATATAGTGCACACTACAGGAGAATATAGCTGAGAGTGAGAGCGGCTTAGAGCTCGTAGATGGTTGAGTCCTGCTCATGTTATTTACTTATGCTGCATATGTTATTTGCTGATGCCACTTATGTGAGAATACTTGGAGGTTATATTCAGTTGTTTGTTTTGTGTTTGAATGATAAGTGGTATGCTTAGGTGTGGTATGATTAGCTAATGACCGGTATTCAGATTGTGTTACATTTGGCTCTCTAGTTAGTGTGGTCTCGTGCTCTATTCTGCACCATACTTGTTGTTGTTGTGTCTCTTTCTTCTAGGTGTAGTTCCAATGATGATATGGAAGCTTGGGGATATGTGTCTATCATGGTAATGTGCTTAAATGTGTTCATGTGTTTATATGTTGTCCAGGAGTAGTGCATTTTGCATTCACTGCACCCATACACTTCACTTCACCACTTACAATAATCATGATTCATAAAAATGTAGCATCATACATGTGCCATGGAGCATGCATAATGCATGATAAACAAAAACTATCTGCCATTAACATTCAAATTTCAGCTTCCAAGAGAATCTTCATCATCATCATCCTCCTCCTCATCATCATCATCATCATCCTCAAGAAAGGGATCATAATTATGAACCGAAGATGATGTCCCAATATTGCTACTAGATGTGCCTTCCATCAATCATTGTGCATCAAAATTGGTAACTTCATTAGGTCCATCATCCATTGGACCAATTTCAGCTTCTCTCATATTTTGCAAAGCAAGAAGACGATCTTCATCTTTTTCCTTGTTGAGCATGTCCAATGTAATCTCCATTCTTTCAAATCCCCTTTCTTTCACCTTTGACAATAGCCTCAAATTAGTATGTATGTAGACAAGTGTATTAGCATTACAAGGTAGCAATCTATTCCGCCTCTTTGTGTATATGGGTGAATAAGTACTCCAATTCCTCTCACATGGAGAGGCACATGATCCTTGAGATAAAACTTTAATGGCAAGGGATTTCAATTTGGATGTGCAGCCCCAAACATCTCCCACCACTTTACAGCTTCTTGCATCCTTCTAGGATCATGAACAACGGGTGAAGCAAATGAACCATAATCATTTTTGTACTTGTCGTAATATTCCATTAAATCACCCATTAATTGCATATTTCCATGACAATACTTCTCTAAAAATTGCACCTCAACATCACCGTCTTGATTCTTATGTTTCCATATGGGATGCAACATAAATCCTACTGCATGCAATGGTGTACGCATCATGTCCCATCTATCAATGCATAAAGTTTTGATTTCATTTGATTTTGATCCATCAACACCATCCATGCTTTGCAATTTCTCAATCATACGATCCATGAGCTGATATATAAGCCCCATGGTTGGACCTTCCCTATCACATAAACGAAGAATCTTCAAAATTGGTGCACATAGCTTCACAATAAGCTTTGCATCATGCCAAAATGCATTGGAAAACACAATATCATATACCTCGGTGCATAAGGCTGACCTTGAGCATTTTAATTTCAGAAATTTATCATCCACAAGCAATTTTTTGAGTCGTTGTAAGCATTTATCATCCAAAAGATTCTCTAACATGATATAATAATATGCAAAACGGGTAGCGACAGGTTTAATCAAATCCTTTGAGCTAAGGGATCTAAAAAGTGCTAAAACTTTCTCCTTTCTTGTCACAAATTTCACAATCTTGCATGCACTTTCCATTACTTTAGACACCCACCCCAATTTGCCAATGTCTTCAAAAAGAAGATCAAGGCAATGACAGGCACACCTTGTAAAAAATATGTGTGGCCATTCATTTTCAACCATTTCTCTTGCCCTTACACAATTGGATGCATTATCCATGCAAACTTGTACTACATTTTCAGGACCAACTTGAAGAATGATCTCCTTCAAATGTTTGAAAATAAATTTCCTAGATTTTTGATGATCCGATGTATCAATAGATTTCAAAAATATGGTCCCATGAATAGAGGAAGCAAAAAAGTTGATAATAGGTCTATACCTAGTATCATACCATCCATCAGAAACAATTGTGCATCCATATTTTCTCCACTTTTCTTTTATGACATTGAGATCACTTGCAATGACCTGGATCTCATCATTCAATTCAATTTTTTTTCAATGCATAAAAAAAGGAGCAATAAAAGTAGGACGAGCATGCCCAATCGCTGAAACCATTTCCTTGAAATAAGGGCTTCTAACTTTCCAAAGGTATATCTTCAGCATTAAAGAAGCGATGAAGAGCAATTTTTACTTTTTTGCAAGATTCCACATTCCATGCTTTAGATAAAGCTTGTTGGCT